>CM073133.1:28762397-29144897 GCA_037039145.1 Fundulus diaphanus | reverse complement strand
CTTGCCAAATTAGGCAGGTTTCCAACCAATAAGGCTTTTGAACACATTGAGCTGGAAAAAAAAATAGCTTATGGGCAGATTGTAAAAAATTTCGTAAGCTTTTCATAACATTTGTTGGGCTTTTAGAAAGAATGACTAACAAAATATATCAAAATAGTCATTATTTATTTTTTAAATATGTTGAATCTGTCGATCTGACATCGTCAATGAAAATTAGTTATAATGAATAATATTGATTGTTATAATAAAACAAGAAAAGAATAATGGTTAATCAAGTGTTTGGTCAATGTAAACGCCCAAGAGGGGTTGAGTTCTACTTATCAACTTAAAAATATTTCATAACTGCGTGTAAGAGAAATGTTTAATTGAGCTATACTGAGAGAAATTAAGTTCATATTAAAGGTAGATTTACAACTCATGTTGGGAAGCTATTTATAATTTATTTTTTCTGGGTGAAATATCCTGATTGTTAAAGAGATCTTGTGTGTTATTTGGTTGTCTGATTGTACATTTTGTTTGGGGCCCATATGCGCAGTTTTTTTTTTCTTTGCTTCAGCTCAGTTGTGTGCTAATGGCATGTTCTTATGTGTTTAATAGTTCTTTGCTTTTAACATGAGAGAGTTTGAGATTTGGCCTTGTTTTTTCTTTTAAGTTGGGCAGGTTTTTTGCTGGTTTGGGTTACTGGAAACTAACAGACTGACTTAGGGTAACCTGTAGTGCTGTGTCTTAACTCAAAAGTCCAGCATAAGCTACACGCTAATAAACATGAGCGCTGGTGTAAGGCTGAACACTGACTGAAGTAACAATTCTGACTAGAACAGGTTCTGTAATTACAGCAGCTATGAGAACAAGGATCAGAACAAAGCAGAGTTCCCTTCTACCTGCAAGTAACTCAAATCTCTTCAGTTTGGCAGTTTTAGTGCTTGGTTCTGCTCCTTGTGCTGCTAGCTGTCCCCTAGCTAACCCTGCTAGCTGTCCTAGCTCACCCTGCTAGCTGTCCTAGCTCACCCTGCTAGCTGTCCCCTAGCTAACCCTGCTAGCTGTCCTAGCTCACCCTACTAGCTGTCCCCTAGCTAACCCTACTAGCTGTCCCCTAGCTAACCCTCCTAGCGTGAATGTTTACTCCAGTTTAGACATCAGCGCTGACATTTCAAACATAAATTAATAGCGCTCCTTCCAGCTCGCTCTCTGCTTTGTTGTCACTTCTTTTAATTGTTTGGTAATCAGACCAAATTTCCATCCCGCTCTACCGACACCAACGGTGACCACAGCCGAACTGCAGCGGAGACTGAAGGCTATGACTCAGTGTCCCGCCCCTCCCCAGCTGTGATTGGCTAGCATGTTGCCTTCAGTCGTTGATTTGATTGGTTAAATTGTATGATTGACACATCAAAGATAGTACTAAAAGGAGGATGGCCACTCCGAGGTAAAAAAAGAAAAAAAAAGAAAAAGACGGCTTCCAGTCCAGGGTCTGCTCCGCGCTCACCCAGAAGGCACAAATATCGCTCCATTATATAATCAGGGAAATGTTTTGACTGCCCTGAATATTAATAAAAAAAAAAAAAAAAAAACGAGTTTCAAAAGGGCATTTTCGTTGATAAAGGGCAAACTTCCTAGTGCTTTAGCACCACCTAGTGTCTATGTATGCACGCCCCTGCCATTAAGCATATCTAAGGTAAGCAGCTAGCACACAGGAATATAAATGTAAAGGAAACTTCAGTGCCACAATTAAAGGAACGCACATTTTGTGCCTTGCACCAAAAACATGTTGGATTATTTTATAGAGCCTTTACGGGGTGGAGCAGCTTAAAGTAGTCCATGGTTCTGAAGTGGAAAGAAAATAATGCACAGTTTATATAAATATTTTACAAACAGAAGGGTTGGAAGGTTTGTCGTGCTGTTTTCAGCTCCTTTACTCTGCTACCTATAAATAAAAAAGCTTCAGTAGCTTTAGAAGTCATCTACGCAATAGTCTCACCTGTCTGTAATCGATTGTCTTTGTAAATACTGCTGTTCTAACACACCAGACAGATTAGGGGCATAGGCGGAAATAACGGGGGGTTAAGGGGGTCCCCCAGTCCCCAATCTGGGAAAAACCTAGATTCCCAGATTTAATGCATTTAAAAATAAAGGTAAATCTGCCATTCATCTAGGTAAAACGATGCATTTATACCTAACCCACCACTGTGGTTTGGTACAATGTACCAACAGCTAACACCCACAAGCAGACACAGCAGCGTCATCTGAGGAGTAGCTGAGCGACCTCTGTAAAGCACAAATAACTGACCTCCAGTAAGCAACTGCTTAAAACAAAATACATGTCGTACATTTTACTTACTCTTACTTCAACACAATGAAACAAGTTAACATTTGGAATCAGCCTGCATTTTGTTCACCTCATTACTTCGGTTGAATCTTGTGGCAGACTGCCACATAATGCCATGCAAATCAAAGCTGGCTAAACTAGCTAAATTCTTTTGACAGACTGGAGCTTTTTCATTGTAACAAATCTTTTTTTTTCTTTTTATAATAATATCGAGCCCCCTAAGTGATCATTTTTCAAAAACTCTTATGTTTTTGAGAAGAGTTTGAAACAGACAAGATGGGCCAAACACTGCGAGCGGCTCATCGCCCTGTGGTGTGTGAGACACTGAGAGGAAAGGAGAGAGCAGAGCAAGCTAAAGCAGATAGGAAAAAGGGAAAAAAGCAGAAGCGTTATTCAAAGAAACAGCCAAGTGATCTGGAGTGACTCTTGAGGAGCTACAGAGATCCACAGCTCAGGTAGGAGAGTCTTATGACAGAAAAGCTGCTAGTTTCACCTTCAACAAATCTGGGCTTTATTGGATGAACCATTGTTTATCCAAAAAAAGAAAAGAAAAAAGAAGCCATTGTTTAAAGAAAGTCAAAAGAAGTCCTATCTGCATTTTGGTACAATCCAAGTAGGGTTCAGAGTGCACATGTGCATGAAAGTGCTCTGGTTTGATCACACTACAATTGAATCTTGTGGCCTACTTTACATGCAAAACACTGTGTGGGTTAGAAAATGAACACTGCACATCATCCTAAACTCTTTATCCCCAACATGAGACATCGTTGGCGGCACCTTCAAGTTGTGGAGATACTTTTCTTCAGCAGGGACAAGGATGCTGCTCAGAGTTGATGGGAAGATGCACGGAGCTAAATACAATGCAATCCTGGAAGAAAACCTTTTCAAGGCTGCAAAGAACTTTGGTGTGGGGTGGAGTTTCATCTTCCTGCAGGACAAAAATCCTAGGGCCAGCATTGCAATGGCATAGTTTATATCAAGGCACTTTAATTTGTTGGAATATGCCGAGTCAAAGTCCAGACCTAAATCTGTTAGAGGAACTATGGCAAGAATTGAAACGCTATACACGATTTGACTGGGCTTGAGCTATTTTGCAAAGAAGAATGGGCAAAAGATTCCGCCTAAAGCTGAACAAAGAACTACAGCTGCAGGAAAAGATAGTCGTACAAAGTGCTAACTCGAAGGGGCTAAATATATTTTCATACCACATTTTCTCTCAGATTTCCATTTGTATAAAAAGACCATGAATGACTCTTTTCACTTCATAACTCTGCACTGGTTTGTCCACAACATAAAATCACCATTTTATGTCCTATGTGGTGTGTAACGTCATAAGAAGTCAAAAAGTTTAAGGGGTATGAATACTTTCGCAAGGCCCTTTATATAGACCACAGTCATTATTTTCCTTGTTTCAACAGATCATGTTTCGTTTTATCTTTGCACAAAAAACTGATAGACATAAAATTTAAGTGTTATAAATTAGAGCCCACGACCTACTTGCGATATAAAGGCTTTTTGCTTGTAATTGTACCTGCACCTATTTGCTTTACAAATTGCTCCCTAACCAATTTGCTGCCAAAAAAGAAAAAACCTTCACAAAAGATCAATAAAAGCAAGCGTGACACAGATTGACACGGCACTCTTTGGTAAATCCGGCGCCCTCCCAAACTACAGTAAACTTGGTAAACACAAACATGTAAAACATCTGTTGGAAGGTGCAAGGAAATCTGTCAGGAGGTCCCGGTTGCCTCGAAACTTCAATGTTTAACAATGCTCCAAAGTTCCTGCTCTGTGTCGCGGCGCTCTGTCAGACAGATCTCCCAAAGTTTTTTGGCACCTTACCCAACCCCTCCTCCCCCACCGCCACCCCCACTCATATCTCCTGAATACTCTCAAACACAAACAAACATTGCTCCTCGGTCCTCCAGGGCTCTTTGCAACTTTCATTAGTGACAATGCAAGGCTTGAGTCGGCTCACAGCTCGCGCAGCTGAATCTCAGTAAGAGTGCACTCCTCCTCAGAAGTTTTTTTTTTTTTTCCCCCCTCTCCTTCAACTACTTATAAACCTCCTGCAAAGAAGGCTGCTCATGATGCTCCAAAAACTGCCTGACACGACTTCCCCCTCAGGGATAACCTTATAAATATGGAAAGAGAATCAAATGTACACATTTTGGGAGCAAATAGACATGATAAAAAAAAAATAAAAAATCAACAAAAATGTTCTTTTCTCAAGTCTCACCTCTGCGGAGGTAGCACAAAGGGAATGGTGCAAAGATAACAAAACAAAGCGCATCAATTTATATCAGCACGTGCTTTCATGCGCCTGCAAAGTGCAATGCAGTCATCCTCATAAAACAACGTAAGCGGACGCCTAATTGCATTGTCCTTCTGTGGCTACAAGCCATTGAGATACTACTGAACAAGCAAAGGCAGAGCCTTCTTTTGAGTGTGTTTTTGGAAAAAAATATTGGCAGTTATGTGCATTTTTTTTTCTCTTTTTTTCATTTTCGGCAGACTTTAAGCCGCCACACCAAGAAAGTCTGTGCTGCAGCGCTGGAGATTTCAATCTGCCTCCCAGCAGGGTGAAATATTCCCCCGTTGCATCCGAGGTCCTCGGGTGTTGGGTTGCTTCGGCAGCTCTCACTGACCTGTGCCCTAGCTCACCCTCTGTCCATTTGACTCAGACGGTCTCCAAAGGAGAAGAAAAAGTAACAATGGAACTTTTATAAGCAGAGAAAGTTTTAATCCCAATGATGCATTTCCTGTAGAAATAATAATCACTGAAGGCTATTTAGCAAATAGGCTAAGAGATGGTGGAAAAGCGGTGGCTTAAAAGCATAGTTGGTCAATTATGCTTTTTAGAAGAGGGCAGATGCACAGACATGCAACCACGCACACACGTTTGACTTGCCTCATTAAAACCCATCCAGCTCCTGAAACGCAGACATGTGAATATTTCCCTTGAGGAGCGAGGCACGTTCATTCTGAGAAAAGCAGAAGACTCAAGTTTTTTTTTTCTTTTCGTCTTACTTGCTTATAATTACAGAGATTGCTGGAATGCATGACCCCGGAATAAGGCTGGATCCTGGGAGAGTCCACCAGGAGCATCATCGTCTTCAGTCTGTGGTTGTTCCCCAGTTGGATGCCACCCACACCAGGTACGGGTGAGGTCGAGGAGGCGCCTCCAACACCAGAAGAGCCCCTCCGGAGGCTTAACACTCTGCTCCGACGAGCCAAGCTCCTGAGGCTGAGAGGAAAGAAAAAGTGAAGAATACAAGTGACTGAAAACGTTGGCCTGTGAGCACTGATGCATTCTCTCACCGTAAACTGATTACGAAAAGAACAAAAATTACATGGAGAGCTAACAATCAGAGGGCTTCAGAGTTGGCAGGCAAAGCGTGAGTTCTGCTTTCCAACTTCACTGTTATCCAAATTGTTCAACAATTAGACTTTGGAGCAAGAAATTATCATATGTATGCAGTCCAAAATCATTGTCTGCCTATACTAAGAAATATGGCAAATATTGAAACAAAGGGTAGAAATGCAAAGCGATATTTCAAATTTGACTGTCAGGAATGGTCGAGGGCAGCATTTTAACTGGCGTCAACAAAAACAGGAAATATGTAGCGCAAGTGGTCATCGTCCATAGTGACCTTCCAGCTGGAAATCTACAACTTCCATCTTCCCAAGCCAAGGAGCCCCACGGAGCAAATCCCAAAGCAGGTCATTAGCACAGTGGTGTCACCAGACAGCAGATCCCGGGCCAGAGAGGGAGTGAGAGGGGGGACTCCTGGCACCGCGGCGGCTGCTGTGCGCTTTGACATTCAGGCCTGGCTGATCTATGGGGTTGGGGAGATAGTGCCCTTGCTCTGGGTCTTCATGAGGAGAAGGTCCTGGCAGCATCCCTCCCAACTTACTCAATCATCAAACTGAGGTCAGAACATGTTGCACTCCTCCTTATAACATTTTGATGCATGGAGTTAGCGGCACAGTGGTGACAACAGAGTAAGTTGTGCCGCTTCATCATGCAACGACAGCTAATTCACATCCAAACATAGCTGACACTAGGGCTGGACGATAATTCAGTAACAATATATATCGATCGATAGACGTATATTGATGATAGAAAAATGGGGTCAATAAAAACTTCAATAGAATAACAGTTTTCCTTCTTTTTGCATTCTAGCCATGAAGGTTAATATTACAGTCACAAATGCAGACCCAGGATAGCTCCGCCCCCTTCAAAGGGTTCAGAGAGCACGCGGTATTTTTTGTTTTTTAAAAACTTGCAGTTTTGGTAAAAATTTGGTTGAATAAAGGGTTGAGTTTGAATTCAGTGTTTGTGTGTTCTTTACCTATAAATAGGTTGCTAAGCAACAGTATAAAATAGTCGGGCCGCACCTAAAAGATATTTTGAATTTGTTGACTATTATCGACATCAATCAGTATGATATCTATTTTATTGATATGCTTTTTTTCTATATCGTCCAGCCCTAGCTGACACATTACCTTGCCAAAGTCTTCATACATTTTCCCCGTTCTGTCACTTTACATCCTCAAACTCCAATGTATTTCATTGTTATTCTGTTAAATGTGTACAAATAGAAGTCTAAAATTTGTGGTGTGCAGTTGTTTCCAGACCATGTTACTCTGGCGAAATGGTCCAACTGTGTGTAATTAAATTTCTGTGCAGGCCTCACAGGTTTGTTAGTGAACATTAGTGAACAAACAGGAAACCCAAGGAACACAGCAGACAAGTCAGAAATTGAAGTGGAGGAGACCTTTAAAGCCGTCATGGGTTTTAAAGTACATTTATCACGCTTTGAACATCTCATGGAAGACCTTTTAATGTAAAAATGGAAAGACTATGGCACAACTGCAAACCCACAGTTGAGATGGCCGTCCAGGAAAAAAAAGTGACAGAACCAGGCTAGCAGAGCATTCTAATCAAGAAGTCTTTGTTAACCTTGAAGGACCTGTAGAGATCAGCAGCTCAGATGAGGTAATGTTTCAACAGGCAGCTATTACACCTCACAAATCTGGCCTTTATGGACATGGGATGTAAAGAAAGATATCATGTTAAAAGAAGCCATGAGATGTCTTTGCAGGTTACCAAATGCCATGAACAGCAAAAACATGCTGGTCAGATGAGACCAAAACGCAACTTTTTGGCCCACAAGCTAAACACTATGTGTGTCAGATTCAAAGACTAAATATCACTCTGAGCACATCACGTGCACAGTGAAACATGGCGGAGTATCCTGCTGAGGGTAAGCTTTTCTTTAGTAGTGGCAGGGAAGCTGGTCAGACTTGAGGGAAACATGGATGGAGCGAGCTAAAGGGCAGTCCTGGACTTGAGACCGGGCCGGCTGTTGGCATACCTGCAGGACAACAACTACACAAACAATGAAATGCTTGAGATCAAAGCATGTTCGGGAGGGCCCAGTCAAATTCAATTTTCAATGCGGTACCGCGCACGTGACGTCACGGCCTTAAGAGTAACGCCCCTTTTGCCGCACCGGTAGGGCAAACAGTCGTAGAACGCACATACAAACCAGCCATTACAAGCGCAACAGAACCAGCGATATGACCGACTTTGCAGCCATTAAACTTACCCAAGACGATGTCCCAGGCGCACGGTTTACTGGTCGCACTGTGGAAGAGCACACCAACCTTCAGCTGAAACGGTGGCTTGAGTGTCGAGGGCTCAAAAAAAACGGAAGACGGGCCGAGTTGATTCAACGGTAAGCTTTGTTTTTTTCCCTGCTCGGCGTTCATGCCTTTGTTATGATTTCCACCGTGCTCCGTTCACGTCGGCCTTTTTTGTTTGTTTGCAATCAACGTCCAGGAATCTGTATATCTTGCCAATAGGTAGCTACAAAACGATTGTTCACATCTCAGAATCTTTCGCTTAAGAGATTCAGGGCGTTTGTTTTTGAGTAAGCTATCCCGGTAGCAGGGTACCATGTTAGCGCCTGCTAACATGCTAGCCTATATAGTTTCCTTTCTATAGCGCCCATTCACAACACATGTCATCTCAAGGCACTTTACAAATTCAAATTCAATCACATCATACAGATTGGTCAAAAAGTTTCCTATCTAAGGAAACCCAGTCAACAATCCCCAGAATCTGTGGGAAGATTGGCAAATTGCTGTTCTCAGACAATCCAAGCATATCCATATGTTAGAATCAAAGTAACCGACTGTCACACTTTTTGGATATTTATTTGTGCAATTTATTTCTTAAAACCATATATTATTTTTCTTATAATTTAGACGTATAACTTTGTGTTGGCTTGCCACACAAAATCCCAACAAAATGTATCTTGGATGTAACAACTCCAAGCGGTATGAATACTTTTATAAGACACTGTTGCTACTGTGATAAATTGTATGTACATTCACATGCTGACTGTATTTAAGGTTCAGAACATGTCCGGGTTGTAGATTTATTCATTTAGACCAGCTTAGCATCATGTCTATTTATTTTTTTTACAGTTTCATAAAGAGTATTTTATCAACAATGGTGCAGCCTCATACTGGGTTCAAAAATTACTCTTGGGGTTTTATGTCCTTCGCGAATAGCTTTGACCTCCACAGCCTATATCCAGCAAATGGTGACCACTATGAACATGCCAAGAAAGAGGATCCCCTGGAGACGTACCGTGTGCCAAGATGAACATAAAAACCTCCCAGGGGAAGATGGACATTTTTCCACTTGGCACCACCTCACAAGATGAAAGGAACAGATAGCCAGCCACTCTCCACTTTAAAATGTGTCTTTTTTCTTCTTGCTCATTACCGCACTCTCATTAAAAGATCCTCACACTGAGATGAGATCAAACATGCTCACCTCCATATTTGCTGATACAGTGGGTAACTATGCTGCAGACCATAACTGTGACACATAGACCCTCATCATACAGGGCATTTTACACAAGGAACTTGACACCTCAAGAAGTGGATGCTTATCTGGTTCAGTGGATCTCACATTGAATTTAACACATTAGTAAAGCGGACACAGTCTGCTATCTGTACGTTAATGAATAGATATAAAGAGGAGTTTATGGGCTCTACAAATATTTTCAAGCTTAAACTCCTAATAAATTACCACACAGCGAGGTCCAAAATCATTCTTTTAGATTGAATGTTTGGTCAGGTTTTGTCACATTATAAACACTAACTTTCCTGTATTTTATTGGAACTGGATTTGATAGATTAATCCAAAGTAGTGCATAAATGTTAAGTAAAAGGAAAATTCTACCTAGTTTTAGCATTTAAACAAAAAATAATCTTAATGGTGTGGCATGTGCTTGTCACAATCCCCAGGGATATGTATTTTTATTTTGTTCTGGTTAGGATCCTGGATCATGCTTTTAGGTTATGATCCTGAAGTGTTTCTTTTGTTTTACTTTTGTAGATTAGTTAGATATTCTGCTCTTACTTCATTCTACAATCATGTTTGTATTATGTTCTGTTAGATTTCTGTATTTTCTCCCTGTTTGTTATTCTCCACCTCCCTCAGCTCTCCTTCATAGTTCTCAGCTGATTACTCACACCTGCTCTCCATGCCTTCTCACGTCACTCTCTTAGTGTGTCTCATTTCAGAGGCTGCATCCTTCAAAGGACCCGGTCTACGTGGGCTGGGTCCTTCCTCAGTCGTGAAAAAGAAAAGACCGTAAGACATCGTTGTCACAACTTGGGCTTTTTGTTTGTCTTTTTTGCACTGTGGGCTGTTTCCCTCCTTTTTGCCCCACTTTTCTCAGTCACCACTCAGGTCACCCTAATTAGTTCCACCTGCTGCAGCTAATTAGATTCAAGTCAGCTCACCTGTTTCTCTGCCTACTTGTACCAGCCTTCCACGGTCACTGCCAGATCGTCTCATTTGCACTGCCTGCATGCTGCTCCCTTGGCTCGTGTGCTCAGCCTGCCAGGTCTTTTTCGTTCCTGTATGCGACCTGTCCTCACGGAACGGTTCTCCCAGTGGCTGGGTGCTCGTTGTGGTTTGCCCCGTTTTCCTGGAAGGGTCCACTGCCAGCTCTGCCCGCGGTGGTGAGCCGTCAGTCTGGACATTCTGTTTTAAGTTTTATCTCCTGTTCAAGTCATTTCAGCCTTCATCAGTTCCGCGTGCTACTACATCATTCTTTCTGTTTTGCCTGTCACCACCATCTACCTCTCAATAAACTTTTTAACGCAACCCTGTGCCTGGCTTGAACATCGGGTACTTTTCTTTCCGAGCATTACAGTCGGCTTGTGAACTGGGACGGTCTAGCCTTCGCCGGCTGTCCCCGCCTTTACCTCAGCATAACTCCAGCTGCCGAGCAACTGAGACAGCGCGAAGCAGCTGTGAGGCCAAACAAATGGAGCCCACTGTAAATAGCTGTAAACTGTTTTTATTTTCCCCTTTACATGTTCATGCCAGCTCACAATCTTCTGTTTAAAATGTTGTTTTATCTTTTAAGTTATTCTCATTCAGTGAGCAGCAAAATGTTCAAAGTAATTTAAGTTCATACAGAAATATACCACTAAATAAAATGAATTGATAAATACTATTTCTGTAATTTATTAGTAAAATTTTTAACTTAATCACTAAGCCTATAACTTTCTGAGCAAAGCTTAAATCAATTTATTGGCAGAGAATAATAATTATTAATTATCCAAGCATTGACATTAGATATCTGACTGAATTATTCCTGCTTTTAACTCATTGCGGAAAGCCAGTGGGAATTTGAAAGCAATGTGACGATGGAGAGAGGCATTCTTTCTCGGCAGCGGGCCTCAACTGCTCTGTCAGCTAAAAGGCGGCGAGGCGAGCCGGCTGGTAGTGTAGCGGCAGCGGATATGTCAGAGCACTTTTAAAATTAAGCGATATTCCAATACACCAAAAAGACATTTCGGGTTTAAACAGCTAACTTCTCGCATAAAACCATTTTAAAAGTTACTTTTATGTCACAGAAAATGTAAAATATCTAACTTTATAAACAGCATTTTACTCCTCTCTGCCATTGCTGTTTCCGTTTAAACAACTTTCTTCAACCCCCAGTGAATGACTAGATAGGGTGGGCCACGAAATTCATCTCCACCACTCTGTGAACTGAACATAAAGGAGAAGCCAGTAGACGCTGGGCTAGGGGGAAATGGCTGTGTTGTGGACATGTTGTTAGCGGGGATTGTTTGCGAGAGAGAGGCGAAATATCAAGCGTCCAACGGGCAAAACATTTGTCCTGGAATGCATTCAGCGTGAACGTACCTTAATACAAGTGCAAAAAAGATTAAATTTCCCTCAGAAGTGACCTAATATTAATTTACACAGTCCGCTGTGTGATCCCTGTGAAACATGTTGGTGGCACTATCATGCTGAGGAGATGTTTTTCTTCAGTATGGACAAGGAAAGTGGTCAGACTTAAAGCAGCACCATGTAACCTTTAGCCACTAGGAGCACTAGACCAGTAACTTCCAGGTTTAGTTCCCCTGAAGGCCACTGGCAACATTGCGCTGTCACAAAATTAAACAGTCTCCCTCTGTGTTTTGGAATCTGATAGCAGACCACTTTGGACCAGCAGATTGAGAAGTCATGAAGATACTTGTAAAGACAGACCACATTCTCCACTCTAGATTAAATCCTACATCAGAGAACCAAAAATATGTTGGATCAGGCAAGTGTCATATCTGTTTTGTTTTGTTGTTACGGAAATCTGACTGCTGTGACCTAGAATGGGTCTAACCCACTCAGTAAAAGATCTGACCCTCTAAAGTTACATAGGCATGTTTTTGGTAAGAGCAGCCTGCACGGAGCATTGATACACACCAAGTGCTGAATATTGACCTTAAAAAATCATTTAACATATCTAAAATTAAGCTAATATTTTGGTCAAAACTTCCACGGTGCTGCTTTAAAGAAAAGATGGATGAGGGTAGTACAGGATAATCCTGGCAGAAAGCCTGTTAGACGCTGCAAAGCTTTTGAGACTGGGGTCCTTCCAACAGGACAGTAAACCTTAACATTCAGCAGGATATACAGTGGAAGGGTTCAATTCAAAGCATTTTCACATAGTAAATGGCCTAGTCAAACTCCGGACCTAAAACTGATTTAGAGTCGGACTGAGCTTGAGCTATTAATGAAAGAATGCTGCTTAAAACCTGTCTTTAGAAGCTTCAAGCTGACAGACATGTGACCCAAAACACTTGAAAATTTAGTTGCATTGAAATTTGGCTTTACCTCTGTTTGATATTGACTCAAGGGGCTGAATACAAATGCAACACCACATTTCTGAAAGTTTTAGCTTGAAAAGAAAAAAAAATATTTCAGGTGTTAAACATAAAACCCCAATCAAGTATATTAATTTATTTTTGGTAATGAGGTGAAAATGTGAAAAAGTTCAAGGGAAATGCTGTAAATCTTTTAAAACCAAGAAAAGTCAAAATGTATTTTTTAAATGTCTACAGTCACATTCAATTGCAAACTGTCAACAACATTTTTTCACACTCAATTGAGCTGTGCTAAAAAAAAATAAAAACAAGAAAAACTATTTCCGATCATCATGTGCAGTTTATTTCATGGTTGTCCCTGGAAAACACAAAGCTGCATTGAAAAACTAACATGTTATGTGAAGACATGCAGATAAGATCAAAGGAGAACCCTCACTCCCAGGCCATGCAGGGCATGCAGGCATTATTCATCCTACCTCCTCCTCCTCCTCTTCACCACTGCCACCCATCAACCTCCTTTCTTGCTCCCCGATGACCCATCCTTCCCTTACACTTGCAAAAAAACCTCTCTCTGGACCGTGGTGGCAGGAGTTTGGAAAGCGTTAATTAAAGGAAAAGGTCAACACTCCTGGGGATGGCAGAGGGTGCACGCAAGAGGTTCCCTTGGTAGAACAGCTGCTTGCTGTTTTCTCCCACAGCGGCCACAAAGAAGGCACCAGCAAACAGAGATGGAGGCCAGGCGACCTGGGACTGCAGGCTGAAAACTGGGTACCATGACATAAAGGATTGAGCTGATTTGACCCTCGCTCTACAGCTAAGCCTAGAAGTGTGGGCAGTGATTTGACTCACCTGTCCAGAGTTTCGGTCTGAGCCTCGGCTTTGAGCTGATTAGTGAGGGCCTCTGCTCCCTAAACACTGCCCACACATACCTTTTTTTAGACAGTGGGATGTATGCCAGGCCTGTTTGCAGAGGGAAACAATGAAATAGACCAAAAATGGAACATGAAGAAAGGAAAACCGAGAGACAAGTCATGGTGGACACTAAAGAATGGGTCAAAGGGACTGATAACGCAGAGTGCGGAGACTGTGTGATGACATCCTGCACAGCTGTTGTCGCTGACTACACCATGTGGGAGGTAGCGTGGTTGAGACATCATTAAATAATGATGAATTATCTCTTCATTTTTCTCAAATATGTAGCATTATGTTTTTTTTTAAGGAACGTTCATTAGGGAAATGGTTGGCCTAGTTTAGGAGAGTTTGCAATAAAAAAAAGGTGTTTTGCATCATCTGGGAATAAATGATAAATGGATCGCATTTAGCAGCAATATCTTAAAGATTAATTCAATAAATCAGTGAAATAAGACTAACATCTAATTATTAGATTTTGGTTCTTCCTGTAAGGAAAGAGTTACCTCACTGAATTCAAAGTGTTGCGTCCCTCAGACGCCATCTTAAGTCAATATTTTGACATTCAGGGAAATAAAGAAGGGAGAAAAAAAACTGATTGCCGCTTAAATTATTTCCAATAAATACTCATGAGGTTTTTAGTCAAACAAGAGGGAGTGTAACACTTTTTTCCTTCCTTTACCCCCAAAATAAGCAGACATAATTAAACATCTATCCTCTGAGAAGGAGTGCTCCCAGTGGAAGGTTGTTTGGTTTAAGGATTTGCTCCGTGATTTGACTCACCGGGGACTCTCCATTTGAGTTTCAAGGTTTTATATCTCTAACAAGGCTTTAATTGCCAAGGTAACAGACCACCTGATTAAGCCTGACAATGCGTCTACTTTATCTGTGGAGTAGGAGAGAACAGGCCGAACTGACTGATACAAAAGGGGGAAGGAAACTGAGGGGCAATATTCAAATTCTGTTTTGAGGGCCTTGTGCGTTCATGTTAAATAAATGTGGTTTACTTGGGCAACGAGCTGAGAAGCATATTGTGTGGACATGCACCTCAGTAGACTGAGATCTCCTCAGAAATTCTATTTACTGCACATCAGCTTTAGAGATGCTCTGTAGTTGCAGGAAAGATCCCAATTCTACTGAGAGTGTGGAGGAGGCGGCACTCAAAGCCTGAGGTCCCATGCCATGTGCCCTCCTTATTGTAACGAGTGCATTTCTCTCCTCAAACTCTGACTGGTGAGTATGTCAAGGAAGAGGAGCAGGAGGAGGAAGGAGGGGGGGGTTATATTCTTCAGAGGAGAAGGGGGGCGTCTGGTGGTGGAAAACTCTGTGTTAAAGTCCCATTTCTCCTGTCAGAGGGCTGACACAGAGCATCCAGAGACACAGGGCCTTTGGTGCTCTGAGTCTGGACACTGGCCTAGATTTACCCCACCCACCCCCACTCAACTCCACCAACCGCTCAACTCCACCACCCTTCTGCAACATCTCATCTACAAAATACTCCTCAGCCACCCCATCTCATCCGTTCTTTACTGTCATCCAGCCTTCAGTGATCTGCTCTCCTCCCCAACGTACCTTCCCTTTTCCTTGTCTGACTTGCTCTTTCTTGGCAGCCTCACAGTTTTCCTGAAACTATAAATTAAGAAAAACTTTTCTGTACTCCTTGTGTCCCATATATGCATTAAATGTATAATTTCAGGAATTTTCTTTTTATAGAAATAGGGAAGAGTAGACTTCAAAACAGTTTACTATCACAGAGGTAGAAACACCTACAAAGTACAAATTGCAAAGAACACTACAACTCAATATGAACGATTATGTGCAAAATGGTGTTGAATTTGATTGGAGTTGCCCTGTAATATATTGCAACCAGAACTATACAGTACAGGTTAGAGGGGGTGTGTCTTGCAAATTAGCGAAGGCCAAAAATGTAATGATGTTCTGTATTTGTTTATATTTAACGGCTGTTCCCATGCAAATAAACAACAAAGAAAGTAAGAAAGTTAAAGTTTTTTTTATAACCTGTACTATAACCTATTTTCATGAATATTATAATTAGGACAGTGGCCCTGAAACTGGGGTCCCTGGACCCCAGGGGGTCTATGAGCCATAGAATGGAGGTTTGCAAAACACACATAGTAGGACCTGAGGACACACTGCGTGTGCATCTCCTAGGCTTCAGCTAATTATCCTGAGTATCCTTTAACTGGCTGCTGAGGCTATGTAAATAAATCTCCCCTTTCCTACCACTCACCTATATGAATCATCATTTTCAACTCAAGAATATGTGAAGGGCTTGTTTACTGGTGGAATATGAGTGTTTGCTGCCCATCCCTCCAAGAATAGAGAAACTGTGTTGTGAGAGACAGGCTCATCCTTCTCCCTAATTTTGGGAGTGAGTGATGTTACTGATGACTGGATTGGCTGTGTGTAATAAAGCCTGAAGCAAATATTTATGATAAAGCTGGCTTTTTCAGTTTTCTGCCAATAGCTTAAGAATAAGAGGTAAAATTTTCATTGTGGGGGTTGCAGCATGTAGCACTGTTGCCTTGCGGCAAGAAGGTCCTGGGTTCGAACCCCGTGTTCAACTTGAAGTCTTTCTGCATGGAGTTTGGTTGTTGTTCCCTGTGCATGCATGGGCTCTCACTTGATAATTTTAAAAAGCTTTAAGATTTGATATTTGAAGAAGTTAAAATACAACTTGATTAAACATGCCTTTTGTTTAAAAGCGTCCAAAAATTGTTTGTTTATTTCTACATATATTTCTATAAAGTCTATATTACTATGAAACTGGAAGTATTTAGGTAAAAGTATATAATAAAAATAATCTCTACATTATCTAGGAGTATAAAAGGCAGTTAAAGAAAAGTTGTCAGGATGAGAATTAGAAGCGGGTCCTTGGGGAAAAAATAAAACTGTACCCCCTGTAAGGGGTCTCTGGCACCATAACGTTTGAAACCCCCTGAATTGGGGGGGATCTTTCAGGTCTACAGTTAAGTAAATAATTTCCATTGATTGCAGTGTTTGCATATAATGACCTTAATTTATGGATTACCACAAATTTGTTTGTTTTCATCTTATTACTGGAAATTGGACCTTCTTGCTGCATGGCAGCAAAAAAAAAAAAAAAAACATCAAGTTGCAGAACAGATGTGCAAAATTATAGTTTGTGTAAATGTTACAATGCACAAGCATTACAGGCAATGTGTAATGCTTGTACATGGAGAACCAGAAATTCAAGCCGACACAGAAGGTTAATGTACTAAAAAGTTTATCGCTGGTAGTGAAGATGGTGGCTGACAGGCCAGGTAACGGCTGACGACTGAAGATGGTAGGAATAGACTGAGACGAATGACCAGGTGATGAAAGCAGAGATAGACTAGACCAGATGATGCAGACAGAAGCTGACTTGACCAGGTGATATTTATGTGTCCCATGTGAGGGCACAATGAGACACAGAATCCCCAGAAATAACCTCAACCAGGCGCTGCACACAAGCACTAGTTAAACCAGGGATCACCAACCTTTTTGAAACTGAGAGCTATACTTCATCAGTACTGTGTCATACGAAGGGCTACCAGTACTGACTTTTGAACTACAAGAGTCCAAGCCCACCTTAACGTAATATAAATATGTTTTTAATGCTTTTGTCATTTTCAAGTGTGATTAAAAAGGAAGAGCAACTGAATAAAATAGCATTTTTATACATAAATAACATAAATCCAGCTCACTGGAGGGTTGTGCTGTTTCTTTGAACAGTCTTGTGGGCACCACATATGGTCCTTGGGGGCTACCATGTTGGTGACCCCTGAGTTAAACCAACTAGCGAGGGCAGGGAGAGAGCAGGTCGACAGGCTCAACAGGCCGAGCGACATAAACACTGGGGAAACCCACATGCAGGCAGCGAGACAAGACGTTCTGGCAGGGAGTGGCGAGTGAGGCAGGTTTATAAAGGCAGGGAAACAGGTGGAAGGACTTGGAGGTAATTAGTGGCAGCAGGTGGGTCTGATCATGGTGCTGAGTGGTGGCTGGGAGGTTTGGAGCATGGAGTGGAAAAATAAACAGTCCAAAACACAACCAAAACTCAAACCATGACAAAACGGGGAAACCCTTACATTTCAGAACAACTTGAACAAGTTACAGTACATTCCGAATAAAGTCATTTATTGATATATTATGCATTCCAGAGAATGATTTGTTGTAACATTTGACTTATTGAGAATTATAAAGTTCAGTACCGGTAAATTAAATAAATCAAAAACCTTGTGAGAGTTTATGTATGATAACTTTGCTGATTGAAACTCTCTGCTATGGCATGCATGTTCTCGACACAACACTCAGTGTTTGTAAATGTATGAGGAGGTTCATGTTTAGATGTATTTTTGAGAAGAATAACACTTCATATGGAAGAAAATATTATTAAGACTGCATCATTCAGTTTATGCGTAATAACTGTGATTAACAATGGTGCTGATTTAATCCATCTGCTATGCAAAGTACAAAAAAGAGCAATTTAAAATAGTTAATTTAACCAGTGATGCTTAAAGAACACATTGATTGTAATACGTATATCATGGGTTAGGTTTTACACAGATTAAACTATTTAAGTGGTATATTCTTCTTATTATTGCTGTTGTTGTATATTACTGATATTGGTGGTAAAATGGTTTACTCAAATTATTCTATACATTAGATTTGATATCTGGATTTGACAGAGCTGTTGAGACTGACACCAAGACATAGCCTTACTGATTGTAGTTGAAAGCTGTTGTTTGGACTTTTAAAGGTTAAACAGCTCTGGTATCCAGCATACATGTTGCCTCTTCTGTGAAGTTTACGTGCACTCAGATCTGTCCCCTGAACACAGGCTCTTCCTTTTTTCAAGCGCTCCTTGACATGACAATATAAATGCGCCACCGTATACAAATGACTTATGTTCTCAACCCCCAAAAATAACACTTAAAGCGCCCCTGTCATGTGAACATGTTGTACCTGCCACTTTGCGAAATTCAGCCTGACACGAAGCTTCAACTTTTGCACCATATACCACGTTTTGTGTGTGTGTGTGTGTGTGTGTGTGTGTGTGTGTGTGTG
The DNA here is from genome assembly GCA_037039145.1 of Fundulus diaphanus. NCBI lineage: Eukaryota > Metazoa > Chordata > Actinopteri > Cyprinodontiformes > Fundulidae > Fundulus > Fundulus diaphanus. Next base: position 29,126,362 of record CM073133.1, on the reverse strand, counting down.
TGTGTGTGTGTGTGTGTGTGTGTGTGTGTGTGTGTGTGTGTGTGTGCGTGTGTGTGTGTGTGTTATGGAAATTTTCCATGTCAGAATAGCGCTTTCTCCTTGTTTCTCTCTCTGGCAGGTGTAAATGGTGCAAGTTTCTGTCTTGTTCAACACCCGTGCTATTTTGATGTGTTGGCAATTCCTTTGCCAGACCAATAACTCCCTCACACTAACACTACTCTTTCATGCTGCCTGCTTTATTCTCATTCTTAGGGGAATCCTCCTGAGATACATTGGTGCGCCTCTTAATTTCCCCAGGGATGCATGCAGGAAACATACACTAGTGATTTTCCAGGGATGAAGCACAGACAAAACATAAGACCACAATGTATCACGACATCTACTGTTGCTGGGTCAGATAACCAGTTAAGCGGGTTCCATAACTTGTCACGAGCCCGTGTTTTATAATTCTCCTATTTGCTTGTCACTCGTTTTAAGTTTGCTCTTTTGTTTTCCGGGCCGGGGGGGCTGGAGGGGAGGTGGTGGAATTATTATCAGCACAAACACGCAGCCAGTCAGCGAGGCAAAGTGAGGAAGAATCCCAGGAGGCGGCGTGGCCCGGCGGGTTTGGTTTGTACACCCGTCACAGACTTCTGAAGGGGTGACGTGCATCACTGCTCCACTGAGGGAGAGCCTCTGCCATGTTTACTGTCATGTTCCAAGGTATGCTATGTGGCTTCAAACACATCAAACACATCTACAGGAATACTGATTTTAGGAATGCCATGGGGAACCACACAAAGGTACACAAGCGCTCCTGAAAACACACAAGTGTGCCTTAAGCTTTCCAAAGTAACAGAAATAAATACAATTTTAACAATCCTGTATATGATTGTAACACAATGGTATACAAATAGAATAAACTGGATGAAAATGACTAATATTACGAGATAACGCTGTACTGCACAATTTCTCAGACTTGACTGTTGTTATAACTGAATTTGAAAACACAATCTTTTCTCCGCCGTGCTATTTTTCCAGTTTCAGTGCCAGGCATAAAATACATAATATAATGTGCATGACTGAAATAAAATCAGTATTTTACTCACTTTAAAAGAGGTAACTGGTAACATTTTACGCCACTATATGCACAGTATCACATATAGTCCCTAAAATACAATCACGTTAAAGCTAGTGGCTAATTCCTGTTCAGAGCCACTTTTTGTTATACTGGGTAAAATTGTCCTTCCATCCTGAAAGTAGTCAAGACATTATGTATTCAGAAAAAGAAGGAGCTGTGGGAGCTGCAGGCCTGTAAAAATTCTGACAAATCCCGGCTCGCACCAAAGAGCCGGGATTTGTCAGAGTTTTGTTCCTGCTCTGACTCACCTCTGTCCCTCATGTTCCGGGGTTATCGCCTTAACTATTCGTTGTCCCACATACCAGCCATTCTGACGCGCTCACGTAACGCCCGTGTACATGCACGTTCCTTGTTAGTTTCCATTTGCGCACTTCTAGTGTTTATGTATCCAGTTAGCTTAGCAGTTAGCTTAGTGGTTAGCTTCGGTGTTAGCCATGCATTGTAGCTTCCCCCTGAAGAACAGAAGAGCAAGGTAAGAGGATCTATCTATCTATCTATCTATCTATCTATCTATCTATCTATCTATCTATCTATCTATCTATCTATCTATCTATCTATCTATCTATCTAGATGATAGATAGATAGATAGATAGATAGATAGATAGATAGATAGATAGATACATACATACATACATACATACATACATACATACATACACCGGCCACTTTATTAGGTACACCTGTCCAACTGCTCGTTAACACTTAATTTCTAAGCAGCCAATCACATGGCGGCAACTCAGTGCATTTAGGCATGTAGACATGGTCAAGAGAATCTCCTGCAGTTCAAACCGAGCATCAGTATGGGGAAGAAAGGTGATTTGAGTGACTTTGAACGTGGCATGATTGTTGGTGCCAGAAGGGCTGGTCTGAGTATTTCAGAAACTGCTAATCTACTGGGATTTTCACGCACAACCATCTCTAGGGTTTACAGAGAATGGTCCAAAAAAGAAAAAACATCCAGTGAGCGGCAGTTCTGTGGGCGGAAATGCCTTGTTGATGCCAGAGGTCAGAGGAGAATGGCCAGACTGGTTCGAGCTGATAGAAGGGCAACAGTGACTCAAATAACCACCCGTTACAACCAAGGTGGGCAGAAGAGCATCTCTGAACGCACAGTACGTCGAACTTTGAGGCAGATGGGCTACAGCAGCAGAAGACCACATCGGGTGCCACTCCTTTCAGCTAAGAACAGGAAACTGAGGCTACAATTTGCACAAGCTCATCGAAATTGGACAATAGAAGATTGGAAAAACGTTGCCTGGTCTGATGAGTCTCGATTTCTGCTGCGACAGTCGGATGGTAGGGTCAGAATTTGGCGTCTACAACATAAAAGCATGGATCCATCCTGCCTAGTATCAACGGTTCAGGCTGGTGGTGGTGGTGTCATGGTGTGGGGAATATTTTCTTGGCACTCTTTGGGCCCCTTGGTACCAATTGAGCATCGTTGCAACGCCACAGCCTACCTGAGTATTGTTGCTGACCATGTCCATCCCTTTATGACCACAATGTACCCAACCCATGATGGCTACTTTCAGCAGGATAATGCGCCATGTCATAAAGCTGGAATCATCTCAGACTGGTTTCTTGAACATGACAATGAGTTCGCTGTACTCAAATGGCCTCCACAGTCACCAGATCTCAATCCAATAGAGCATCTTTGGGATGTGGTGGAACGGGAGATTCGCATCATGGATGTGCAGCCGACAAATCTGCGGCAACTGTGTGATGCCATCATGTCAATATGGACCAAACTCCCTGAGGAATGCTTCCAGCACCTTGTTGAATCTATGCCACGAAGAATTGAGGCAGTTCTGAAGGCAAAAGGGGGTCCAACCCGTTACTAGCATGGGGTACCTAATAAAGTGGCCGGTGAGTGTATATACATACATACATACATACATACATATTTCTATTTGCTAAATGCAGAGAATGATTAGTTAAAGGATGGTTTAGAAAATTTTACTTAACTTTCTTTAAATTCAGGAGCTTATATGCATTTCCTTAATATTTGGTAGAACTGGTTTTTGTAAACTTTTTGACATGGGTCAAAAAGTTTAAGAGCAGTATGATCAGGGTTGCTGTCCATTTGGAAGACCCCTTTGGGTGCAGGCTTTAACCTCCGGGCTAATGTCTTGAGATGTTGCTTCTGTGTTGCATAATATTCTTTCCTCATGATATCATCTTTTTTGTGAAGTGCACCAGCTTCCCCTGCAGCAAAACCCCCACAAAACAAAATGCTGCTATTCCAGTTCTTCCCGACATAACCAAACAGTCCAAATTGACATTTGAAAACACCTGGATTTTTATGAGGCATTTGGAGAAACGACTTCTTCCGCTCTGGAAGGCCTTTCAGCCCACCTTAATAAAAAACTATTTTCACTGTGAATAATGATACACTCTCACAAGCTTCACACAGTTTTTTCTCAGAGTCTTTTGCTGATGTTCAAATCACATTCTGGACTTCTGAACACATTCCCTTTCTGAACAGCATGAGAGCTGACGGTTCCCATACTGTTTTGTACTGTTTATTGTTGTCGCCAAGGGTCTTCCATACAGTTAATTTATTTGTGTTGTGTTTCTTAGCTTTATTTGTATTCTGCTCTTTGTGTAATGTGCTTGGATTATTACACTAGAGTTAGTCTTGAGCCTTAGGTTTGATGAAATCCTTGTGTGTCCTATTTTGTTCCCTCTGGATTTGTTCCCTCATTTTTATACGTCACCTTGCTTCGGTTCCCTGCTTAGGGTTTTCCACATCTACTAAACAGTCCCCTGATTGGTCACACCTGGTTCTCGTGCCCTCATCAAATCTCCATGTAGTTTAAGCCTCCTAGTTTGCTGACGTCTTTGCCAGATTCTTCTTGCCAGTGTCAGTGTTCTCCATGCCGGTTTCCCTGGGTTCCCGTTCCTTTGCTGTTTCCTGCCAGTTCTTCTGTGTCAGATGCCGGGGTTTTGCCGCACATCCTTTGTTTCATAAAACTTTATCATTAACAATAGGAGGCGGCTATTGTCCTGCTGTGATTGGGTCCAGCTCCTCAACAAAACATGAACCATTAGCCATGACTTTTCAAAAAGGCTGATGTCAGAACAACTCCTGAAGCTAAAAATTAGGATGCTTTATCCATTTTAAAACCTGTTTTCATGTATATTTGTGATTATTGTACTAAGTTCTGCTCATCTAACCTAAACAGCATAAGCCCAGTAAATCCAAAAAATTAGAACATGCATTCCTATATGGCTCAATTAAAAGTATCATAGGAAAATAACAATATTTAAGCAGGTATTAAACATGTTTTTATTGAACCCACATTTATTCATTAAAACATGCAACTTTTACTCGTATGTTGTAATATTTAAATATTCGTGTTTTAAGTAGCTTAAAACAAAAATCATAATTAACATAAATCAAGGCTTGAAAATATCTGTCTGTGTGTAATCATTCTATATAATGGGTTTCATTTGAATTTTTACTGAAATAAACTTTTCAATAATATTGTAAATATTGAATATGACTATAAAATTTCTGTTTCTTATCCAATTGTCCAGATTCCACTTCGACAAGTTTCAGCCATTAAAGAAGCATTGTGCAAGTTTGAAGGTAATTGTTTTTTTCCTTCCCATCCTTGCCCTTACAATTTTCTGACATGAAAAAGTAAATTTTCCTCTATTTACCACAGTTGTCTCCATAGCCTTCATTAGTCAGTTCATGAGAGAGTGATTCGGGTTGCATTCTCTAAGTGTGTGTGGGTGTGACGTGCTGCACGTTTTCGTTCACCTTGCTACTTTGTTGAGTCTCCGCCGCTATTAAAGCATTAGCGAGAGAACATTGGCTAACTTCAATATTTACAGCTTTCTTACTACATAAGACATTACGTCTCTAAACAAAAGACCTGTGCCGTCGCAGCGGCAGATACTTTTCGTCTTCTCCCATGCGCATGCGCAACATTGGTGTCATTTCAACTCGTCGACAGGAGGGGCAGACTTCTGCAAAAACTCTGGAACTTGTGCAATGCATCTTTAAACAACAGTGTGTCTAAATATCCACTTTAAAAGATTACTGCTTTAGAAGGATAATGTAAAGGAAAAAGGAAGGGAATACCAAAATAATATGGATGTTTGTATTTGAAAGATGGTTAAATATATTTGTTGCCAAATAAATAACAGAAATAATTGCATTTCAGTCTGAACATAATTTGTCTTCGGATGTAGGCCACCAGTATGGCTTTGTCTAGTAACGCCACTGGTCAAGCTAATTATTTCTGAAGGAAGGTTTTTTGGCCAGTCGAGATAAAGATTGAGGTCTCTGGCCACAGTGGCATCAATATGTTGGGAGTAGTCATGGTTAAGCTTTTAAACTTAAAAACACTGGTCCAACTGTCAAGCATCACGGTGGCAGCATCATCCTGCGGGTCTGTTTCACTGCCATTAGTTTGGATGGAATAATAAAAATGGATGTCTCTTTGATTTCACCTCAACTCAACAGCTAGACAGTTGAAACTTAGGCAGAATTGATGGTCTAGCACTAAAATGATCGGACAAACAAATCAAAGATGGTTTTGAAACCGACAAAGCCAGGTTAAGTGTGAGGAAATATCCAGACAGAAATATTGCAGGATTTTGTTGATGAATGTGTATGGCTTCTCTGCTTCTTGCTAGGGAATATTTAGCCAACTACTAATGGGCTCTTGTGTATGCATTTGAGCCAGTATGTATAATTATGCTCCTAAATACATTAGGGCCAAAATAAAATGAAAGCTGTGCACCCAGCTTTTAAAATCCTTAAGAACGCCGTATTGTCGTCTCCATATGAAACACAAGTTTCAAATGCAGCATTGACAGTAGAAACAATTAATAGACATTCACGCCGATGATGAGTGCTTGTGAACTTGTGGATGGCACCATACATGCTTCAGTTGATATAAACAGAGTTTCTAACCTGTTATCTCGCAAAAACAATCACAAGATTTCTGGAGTGTGCCATCACACGTTTGAGCTTGATTTCTGAGGAACGGTTAAGAGCTATCAGACTAGAGAAGGACTCCCCTCCCAGTCTGCCGTGCACAGTGCCGAGGAAGGCTGAACTCTTTGCTGTGCCTCTGGGCGTGAGGATGAGGGGGGTGCAGCCCGGAGTTCCTGCCTGGCTCAGGGGGAGGCTGGACTGGATTAGACGGCTGACAGCTGGGCCACATCTCTGGAGGCGCGGGCTGAAAAGACCCCCCGTCTGCTTGCCTCTGCACCAAGTGTCAATTTGAGCATGAAGGAAGGATGGAGCGAGCCAAAGAGTAAGTAAGTGAGCAAAGTGGGGCCATTGGTAGTCCTGGGTGGATTGACATCAGCTGTGCATGGGCTGTGCACACCGTTAGGCATCAGGAAACACACTGTTTATTTAGTGGGTTTGGTGTTCTATTGTGGAGTGCACAATAGAACACCAACACAGGACAAAGTACTCCTTTTCAGTTGCAGCCCCTGCCCTCTCTAGTTGAAGCGTCGGCACGCAGAGCCAAACTCTACATGATATCAGGAATATAAAGCAGCCTTATTTATTTGGCTCTGAAATATATCCTTTGCTATTAGCGGAAGCATTTATTAATCAAAGCACAATCTCCTTTCCACCAAATCAAAGCCTCTCAATGATGCAGAAATGGCAGTGAAATGAACTCCCCTCAGGTGGTATCCTGTACAATTATGTGCAATCAAGATTAAAAACTACTTCAAAATCAAGCACAATCTTTTTTTAAATCTATATTTTCAGTTCCTCTATATTTAATTAAATCTTGCTTCAGTGAGTGCTTGTATTATTCCATACGCCTGAATTTCAGCGTTTGCCCCAACTTCCACTAGATAATTTGATGAATTACTTGATTGCTGGATGCACAACAACTGACACAATTTACTTCAGCAGCTCACTGATAATATGAAGAATGTTCCAGCGCCATAGGAGGATTCTTCGCCATAATAGGCCTTCTCTAATCTTCAGAGACTGCTTTGTGTGTTTCCTGCAACCGAATATTGGCGATCACTGGCACGTGGGATGAAGGCTGGAGTCAACTTTATTAGTCGGTGATGTTCTAATGTGATTTATTTTTATAAATGAGCGTAAGATGGAAATGCAAGTGGGGGTGGAGGCCAGTATGCAAATGCAGACCCTCATTAAAGACCACCAACACCACACAACATTATCGGCGGCTCCTCAAATTGTTTGTGCGCATTAACGAGGTGGAACCGAGTCAGCTAACTAATGACGGTGTAATGATCACAGATAAAGCCATCAGAAGGCTTGACACTTACATATTTGATGTATTAGGGGGCCTTCTTCCACCCTTACACTGTTGTGGACCCAAGTTTCCTCCTCATGGCTTCATCCACTTTAGAAATTCATAAGTCATTAAAATTTTGAATAAAAAAATGTCAGCAGTGACCCTTGGTGACTGCAAACAGCTCATTACATTAACTTCTGAGGCACAAACTTTGCATATAGAGTCTTATGGAGATAAGAAAATATGAAAACAAAATCTCATTTTTAATCCTGTAAGGGCTTTTAAATGTAGTTCTAAAATGGCAACTTTGAATGCATCTTACGTTTTCATTCAACTCAGTAGATCATTAAGTGATAAAAACTGCTTACAATCAAATGTATTACTTTTGTATTTCTTCTGGTCTCTATGGGTGTAAGAAGATATCAATTGTGAATCCTGTGCACGGGATCCTGTGGCACATGATGTTTTCCACAGGATCTTGCGACATAAACATTTCAAGGGACTTGACTGATTGCTGCTCATTTGACCCGCTCTCGATTTTGTACTTTTGCAGTTTTGGTTGTTACTTACCCGACTTGTTCAAGTACGACAAGGAGTCGTCTGTCTTTGGAGGTTTTGTTCTGAACATGCAGCAATTTCTACCCACCTATTTGGTCCTTTTGTACCCGCTTTGACGTCTCATGATTTAAAGTAGTTTTCCTGTAATCTACTGACACTTTACTGCAAGGAAAAGTGTTCCCCACACAACCGCACAATTTCCTATATTTCAAGGGTGTTCACTGATTTATAAAGGAATCCCAATCAATGGATGTAGGCCGCAACGTAACACTGACTAGAGGTACAGTTGAAGAGATTTGAGCTTCTTTTTTTCTTTTTTCTTTCTTTCTTTTCTTTTCTTTTTTTTTTTTTTTACAAATATCTATTGAAATAATTCGGTAATATACGCAACTACCAAGAATAATCTATTGATTAGCAATGGTTAAATACAAAGGTAAAAGCATGGTTTGTTTCCAGATTCAAAATAGAAGTAGGAAAGAGCACAATGGAAACAGCTGGGTAAAGTTTGGAGGTACAAATTTTCAAACTTTCTCTCTCTTTCTCCCTCTCTTACTCTGACCAGATACATCTCTGTATTGTGCTCTAAGCAAAACCGTGCTTTCCACATTGCCACTTGTGATTGTGTAAACACAGCTGAAGTTGGACAACTCTCTCCGAGGTCCTGATCAAGCTCGGAGTTATTGGTGGGCGTGCCTCAGTACGTCGCAGTGGTCAGGAGGCTACAGACGATGCAGCTGTAAGAATTGGTTTGGGTGTTTTGCTTGAAGTCAAATTTCCTCGGTGTCTTTTCAAAACTGTTCTCTATTTTAACCCTCTGAAAGTTAAAGTGCAGTCCTGTGTCTCACATTTCCTCTTGTTCAAAACCATCTTCTTAGTTTTATTCCCTGTTAAAAGGGGAGAGGCTGTTGCTTTTGCTCCACTTCATCATATTTTTGCACTTCTATGCCTCCAATGGGGATCAGCAAGTCACTTCATTTACAATATGAATATTTCAGAATGATGTCCCTACATGTGGCAGCGCAGTCATTAGTTCAGAGGACACCTTGTACCTTAAAGCGTCCCAGGAGGATTTCCTACATTAGGAGCAAATAAGCAACTGTCTCGTAAAATAGGAGATTCTTTCTAAAAACATTCTAGACAGAACTTTACATTTTTGAAGTAAATGTCTTTTCATCATGTTCATCAGTTCTTTCAGTCATTTTGGTCCCAATCTCTAAAACTCTGCTTCAGTTAGTACGTTCTGCTGCACATCTGTTGCATGTTTGTTTTTTCCAAATTTATACTTTAGCGAAGTTCATGTTTTTTCATTGACATATTTTATTCTTTAATCTCCTGATTTTCTATGTGATCTTATTTGTGTGTTTATTTATCTCAAATGCAGGATTTGCTAAGAGGAGATACCTGAACAACGCATTTTTTCTGGTCACTTGGGATGCCCAAAAATAAAGGGAAGAGTGTCTCAGGAGAGAGTGATGTCTGGATTTGGACCCCGACAACTTGATCTCAGATAAACAAAGGCGATGGATGGATGGATGGATTGATTCCTTGTTTTTGTGATCCCCATTTTTGTCATCCCCATTATGATACTTTTCTTTATGACACATTTGGTTTAGGATTGTCATATCAAATGTGCCTTATCAATATAACAAACTATTATGGAACTTGGATATACAAGTTTGTCTTTTAACCTTGACAGCATGTGGTAAGTAAAAATGGAGGCACGCGGGTCTGGAGAGCTCTTGTTGTATTGATAAGTATTGGCCGATTAAAAAAATTATATTGTGTTTATTTTAGATATTTTTCTAAGTATTGTCCCACAATTTATCCATTGTGGGACAATAAAGGAATTATTTATCTTATGTCTGGTAAAAATACAAGAGAAAATTGTGACAGAGAGGGAAACAACTTACAAGCCAGAATAGCTCTGCTGGCTAACCGCTAGCTGCTAACGAGGCTAAAGTTGGGAACTGCTCTATAGCTCCCAATCAGCAGTAAACTAAAAGGCTGTGTCGCTGTTTTTAACAAGCTTGGACTCCATTTGATCATCTCTATAAATCTCAAATACTTAGGGTTAGGGTTAGGCCAAATACAAACTAAATGATTCTTCACTGAACATAGATTATTTAAAACACAGCTTGAAATTCATGAAACCTTTATTCTACTTCAGAAAACAGTACATTAACAGTAGTTTGTAATAAGTGAAAGTTGTAAAAAAAAAAAATTCAAAACCTGACTAAAGGCATCATGTCTCATTCACATGAAACTAATATCCCATATCCTGTTTATTTTTTACTATTTCAGTGCATGAAGTTAGCTATTGTTTAATTTCTTAACTTAAAGGTATATAACCATGTTATATGCTAATGAAAATACCAAAAAACACTTGATCATGATAAAATAAAGTTATACACACCATCTTGATAGTGTTGTGATAGTCCTTTTTTAGCCAAAAAGTAATCCCCTTGGGCACAATAAATAAATATAAACAGACACAGAAGACATTACGCCTTGTCTTTTTGTTTCTTTTTTGTGTACATAGTTCCTTAGCTTCTTTTTATCTTGATTTTGCTTAGTCGTTTTTGTTATTTTCACTAGTAGAGAGGATTTGTTGATTGAAATATATGTTGATTGAAATATATGTTTAATTCAGATAAACACCATTCTATACTGATGTTATCTTAATGTTCATTCAGTTAAGAAATTCTTGAACTTGAAGAGTTGTCACTTCTTTATTCTATATGTGTGCAGAGTTTGCTGCTAAAAAAATACCAGTGCTCGAATCATCCTTTTCAACTATTGTCCTGATATCAGCTGTTTGAGCTGATATTTACCAGACGATACCTAACAGACCGAGAGTTATTTATTAAACATTAATAACATAAAACAATGCATAATATCACAAAATGTGAAAACAATTTTAAAAAATGGAGTCTTAGTTTTCTTAAAAATATTGCTACAACTTTGGCTTGTCCCCCCTTGTTCACCCATTTGTCTTGTCTTGTTAGCTGGATGAATCATTACCATACCACCGGACACAGCATTGCAATGTTTTAAATCTTAGTGCACAAGCCTCACATCCAACACAAACTTATACTTCCATCATCGCTTAGACTTCTTTGCCTTGCATGAATGAATGTACGAAAATGACCATGCAAAGCTCCACGACAGCTCCTTCAAACTTTCTTATGATGTCGGCTTGCAGTTCTCTTGGGATTACCATGAGCCCATTTCTGTGTGGAGATATTTATCTTTATAGCTTTTGCAAGAATGAGGAGATTAACCCCATAACTAGCAGACATCTTCCGATGTCTGATCCGAGCATCATTAGTCCACATTAATAACCCATGGAAGTGCAAATTGGCTTTTTTTATCATCTTAATTACACGACATCTGAGCTCTCTATCTAAAGATGACTCTTTAAAGATGGTACGAGCTTTGTGACTTCGAGGTACTTGTTTTGGTGCCACTTCTGAGAAAGGAAATACAAAAAAAATGGTACAAAAGTTATGTGCATGTACGCACACAGATACAAGCCATCTAAACTAAAAAGGCTGCCACTGCCCATTAGAGAGATGGATTGACAGCAGTGCAGAATAAATCTTTGTGGCACTGAGTCAGAAATATAAATAGAGCACCTAAGATAGATTTGTCTCTGGTGTTGATGAAGTTACCTTTAGGGGGTTGGAGCTCTACCTTTTTAGTAATGAGGACAACAGCAAACAGTTTGGTCTCCTAATGAGAAATGATGCTTTTGGAGGTGTGATCCCGAAACAGTGTTGTAGAATAACACATCGGTTTTGTGTTATCTGAGGCTGAACAAAAGTAAGCAGATTGGAATGGAAAGAATCAGCCCCACCTGGTGGCCTTTGTGTACATACACACTCCTGTGAACAACAGAAAATAAGATATTTGAAATATAAGAATGCACATCCTCCTTTAGCACAATAAGATGAATTCTGGTTGCGTTGTTTTAGGCGGTTTGGGGGATCTTAAACGAATACATTTTAAAAGCATTTAACCTAAAAGTCATCTATAAGACTCATGCATGTTCTTAATGATTCACACCTTCACATACCAACAAAAACAAGGAGATACAAAATTGTTCCAAAAATAATTTTAATTACATCAATAAATGATGTTGAAATCAGATAGACTCAAGAGGGGATGGGCGTTCTATTACCTCTTTTATCATCAAAGTGAGAGGGTGTACTAATTATGCTGTAGCACCCAGTCAGCGCCCACATGAGACTGATAACAGAGCTTTGCCCAGGGTTTCTATGATTGCACTCTCTTGCTCCCTTTCTGCCATCTTATTGGACAAGGCTGTGCTGCTGATATTCATGCAGTAATAGGATGCATAAAGACATAAAACAGCACTAAGACAAAGGTGGTAATCCATTTCTTTCCCCTCCTTCTTTTGTTCTCCTTTTAACCCAAGTTCGAGAACTGGCATCCCATTAGAGCTCTATTGCTAATCAATGTGAGGCATTATAGGTTGTATAAATCACAGTCTGACACCTACTCTATGACTCGTTAACAGAGAAGTCACCGGGGAAGAATAAAGAGAGCAAACATGCAGACAAACTGAACGACATACCTCTACCGACCCCAAGCAGAGCTATTGATACCTGAGCACTAACAAGGAGCCGATCAGCGGAACGTTTTGTTTTAAACAAGAAGGCCAAACCTTCAAAGGACTGTATTTCTCATTTAGTAAAGCAAATGTTGGTTTAATTTCTTCAAAAGGCACAATCAAAATCTCCCTGATTCCTGCTAATGCTCCATAATCTTGGCTTAAATAATTATTTTGCGATTTAACAAACAATCCGCCAGCCACCGGAGGTGTTTTTCAAATATCAGAAGGCAAGAAGGGAGAGGTTCCTGTGAACATTTTTAATTGAGGATGTAGTTATTCTGCCTGAAAAGGCATGCAGGAAAGTGCACACACAGGCATTTGTAACCTGAGCGCAGTTACAGAGGGGGGACCATCTGAAGACTTGCAGGCCCTTTGATGTCTTCTGAATGCGGGCATAATGCATGTGTAATTAATAAACCATTTGCATATGATGAACTAGGGCACTTAGTCAATGTTCTCGGGATACAAATACCTGAGGAAAACAATAACAACTGAGAACATTAAAAAAGGGATTCTTCGCAAAAAAAAGACAAATCTTTGGCCCACTTTGGATTAGAGATACATTAGCCGCTAATTATGTCCTAATTGCCAATATTTTAGCAGGTGTTTGTACTTAACCAGTGGTAATGCCCTCCTGGAACAAACTCATTAGGGTTATTCTCAGGTGGATCACTGCAGTCCTTTGTGATTATGAGGGGAGATGGACTCATGGTCAAAAACATTGATATTAATGAGGCTGTTGAGTAGGACAGTGTTAACAGCATCAAAAACAACAGCAACATCAGTGAGATTGTTATTGATTATATGAATAATAATAATAATAAAGATGGTAATTCTTTCAAAAGAAAGAAATATGCAGAAAGAAATGTCGTGCTGGCCACAATGAATTATAAATATAACAATTATGACTGGGCACTTTTAATGAGATATTATTTCTGCAAGCTCCCTGTTCAGAAAGGAATATTAATATTTTGGTCAAATATTGCCAAAGCAATCAGAGACTCTGAGAAGTTGATTTTTTTTAACTAATCAAACAGGAAATGTAACCCTGCACTTGATTAAATATTGAACTTAGGAGTTTCAGATATCTTTTTTTCATTGGCCTGCTGGCATTTGGCAGTAAGGGAGAATCAAACTCCTATAAGTCCCTGGAGATGGTCCACTCCACAAAGGGCTGAGCCAGCAGGTCAAACTGTAGAAATGTCACATAAGGAGAAGAAATGAACTGAAAAAAACATGCATCATGTGCCAGTGCTCTTAACATCAGAAATGATGGCATGGTGTAAATAATGCTTTGGAAAGCAGAGTTGACGTGTGCCTATCTTCCATTACATATTTAGAATATCTTTATGAGTTGAATTAGTTTAAAGTATTGATAGAATTGTTATTTGTGCCAGTGGAGCTACAGTAATTGATTGTATTGTTATAAATAAATCACATTCAGGACTTTTTTTCCTTTTTTTTAAACTGCACCGAGACAGTCCTTTTATGTAGACTGACAGAGTCAGCCAATGGTATAACCAAGTTACAGTGTTGCTTAGGGTCCCCGAGGCTAGCGGCAACCCCTAAGAGGATTTGACTTCTACAGAATACAGACATCAAACTTTTAATATCAAATTTGAACAAATTTAAAGTGATTTAAAGGTGCATTTGACTTTTTTCATTTATATGTCAGTAGCTCACTCTGGTTGCGTAGAAGGTTTTTATGGAAGATCATCACGTCCTGCTGGCATATTAGTTATTACTTGTGTGTTTTACGCTTTGTTTTTTCTCAATTTGTTAGTAAATAAAACTTTTCGTGTTAATTTTTAATAACAACAGAAGTAGGTACTGCGCAATGCGCAGCAGGAGTTAAGACAAGGAAGCAGCTAACGGCTATTAGCATTTCCCAGCAAAACAATGAAGCGTCCAAAATCTAGTGGGGAAAAAAACGCAAAAAATATATGATTCCAAGAGGGAAAAGACTGGAATGTCGCTGGGAACACAGTATGAACATCGGTGTTCACTGAAGCAGACACTAAACCTACTGATTGCTCAGTTGTGACCTCAGAGTTGACTGATGTGAGTAAATGTTCTGATATGAGGCTCTTAAAGTTGCTGTAGATTGCTTTATTTAATTAATAACGGTTGGTCTTGGATCACGTTGAGCTGCCACTTTACTGCAAGGCATTGCAGAGGGTCAGGCTCGGTCCGGCATTATTTACATGTGATTTATTACTTAAGCTAACCGGCATTATGATAGTTCTGCGATGCTGCCGGTAGATGGAGCCACATCTGTTTATATTGGCTCTTCGCGCCCGGCGCTGGATTCTATCTAGCCTAAAAAAGGACTATGAAAGCACTATCAGGATGGAGGCTTGGTGTATATAGTTTTATTGTATCATCATCAAATGGGTTTTGGTCTCTTTTTTTTTTATAAGCTTATGATGTGGCTATACACCTTTAAAACTGTGATCTACTTGAACTAACCCTAAAACCATCTTGTTCCTTGCCCTTCCAAAATATACTTTGTGTTGGTCAATAGCATAAAATATCTACAAAATACACTGAGGCTTGTGGTTAAGGGGACGTAAATGTGTTTGAAAACTACTGTTTACTGCAATTGCATAAACAGTATAAAGAGAATGCTTCACAGATAATGGTGAGGGGCAACAGATTAATTTAACTGTTGGCTTGCTAGTGAATTATGAAACAAGGTGTGTAAAATACACAAAGTCTAAGCAATGAAGTTTGGACAATTTAAGAGATATTATTGGTACTGGAGTAAGTAGTAAGTGATGGACTTAACTGAATATGGAGTCACATACTAAATTCTGCTTGGAGACCCATACAGTATTGGGTCGGGTTGCTAGAGTTATTATCTTGGATAACTACTAAAGCACAATGAGAATATTGGAAACCAAATTCCTTTTGTCAAGTTAAAAGAAATCTAATGGGAACATGCCAGATGGATGTGTAAAGGATGGAGCAAGCATGCATATGTATGCAAAAAACATGTGTGGACACCAATAAAAAAGGGAAGTCTTTGTTCAAAACCGTACCTGGGACAGGATTCAAGTGAAGGAACAACAAAAGGCCAAAGACCATCCTAAATAGTTTTTAAATTGTTAAGAGCAACATTCCTTCTGCATGAGTTAACTCACAATAATTAGCTGGAACACCAAGTTTTTCTTTATTTATAGTGTCTGAGCCAAACTGATAAATGTTTGAGTTGCAGCTGCTATCTGCTCATATATTATTGATAAGCAGAGGAATGATTACAAGTTTCAGCTGAGCTCCTTACTGTTAACTCCACAAACTTTAGTAGCAACAGAAGCAGAGCATAGGGAATCACAAGTATTTCTCTCCTCTTGTCCCTCCTCCTCCTCTGGTAGACGGCCCCCTAACATTTAGGTACAAGCCCAAAGACGGGAGCTGCCTCCTTTCTTTGGCATATGTAGGAAGAATGTGTTGTCATGGAGCCGTTATCTATTTTACGACATCTGAATCCTTGTGCGCATCTTAAGTGTAACTAAATGCACACATCTAATCCACACAGTACAAATGTTCCAATAATCAGTCCCACTTTATCAATTCAGCCATAATAATGCAAGCATTTAATGAACAAATTATTAACAATTACAATATGACAAACTTAACTTTAACTTCCTTTTTAGGGCAAAACCAACAAGTAGGGGATAATTCAGCAACTGTTTCAAGAAATATATATAATTTAACTGTCACTTCTCTTTTTAATAACACAGTAGACAAGATAATAGGTTTGAGTGTTGATATCCTTTGTGGAACTATGAACCTTTGATTCAGTCTTGCAATCATTTACTTTTATTATATTTGCTTATCTGTATTGTATCACAATGTGTTTCCATTTTCCTGTATATTTACCGTTGATATAAATAAATGTTACTACTGAGGGACAAATATACTAAAATAAGTCAAGCTTTCAAACAAACAGGGATCTGGTGCATAAAAAAACATATTTTTCACAGTACAAACAAGAATCTGATCCATGAAAATATTTATTTTACAATTTATGTTAGTATCGGTTATATCAAGATATCAATTAATTTGACAAACCCCATCATATCTTTAGCTTGAGGTAACCTTTACGCAGAACACGTTGTGAGGACGTGTGTATAAAAAAGGTCAGATTCACCGCTGCTGTGTTTTATAAATCCAAAACATGGATCACTTAAAGAATGATTTCTGGCAGGATTATTTAAAATAACTTTTGTCACAGACTGTTGTTCCTCACTGTAGCAAGTTGCGAGCAAAGTAGATTCACATATTAAACCACTGGGTAGGCCCTCCAACCGGATTGCTGCCTTTTTGACCACATTTTGACCAACTTCCTTCTCCTAACTGTAGAAAACAGCATTTCAGCTGGAGATTTTGTTATCAGTGTCTTCTGTTTGAGTAGCAATAAAGTTCTGCATTGATGCAAGGAACGTCCTTTACTTTTTTTGGAACGTCCTTTAAAAGTAAAATCTTTAAAAAGACATTACTGCTGATCTTCAAAGTTCACAATCTTTGCTTTGACTCTTAATGACGAAATGTTAACGTGACAAGACTTCACAGAATAATATAAGGAATGGCTGACATTCTTTAAGCTTATTCAGTTAGCATCCACATGGTTTACACAAATGAAGCACTCGTACTTAATGTGCTGAAAAACCTGCAGCATCTGAAAGCATCCTGTTGCAAAAACAGAACAGAAACTCAAGAATGGAAAATCCAAGATCATGTGAAAACATGCCTTCAAACCCCAGGTAAGTGTGCCAAGAAGTTTTGAAAGCCTTGTAATAGCTAAGAAATCTAACTTTAAAAAAACCGAACTGAGCAGTGTTTATTTGAAGTAAAAAAAAAAAAATTATATATATATATATATATATATATATACATATATATATATATTTTATTTTTTTATTTTTTTTTTTACCACTGGAGTTGGATTATTATTTAGTCTATATATATATATATATATATATATATATATATATATATATATATATATATATATATTCAAAATCAAATTCCCACAATCCCAGGTTTCTTATTTAACTTGTGCACTTTATCTTGTGTGCACAACTTTGGAGGTAAATGTAAAAACAAACTCTTTCCCCTCAGCACCCTCTATCTTGAAGCGGCAGATCATCATAGAATCCTTCCACTCATGAAGCTGTCTATTTGCATGGGGCAAATAGAGGAAAAACGACCTATTATATTAAATATAATATAACGTGTTGCTCTCCCTAAAACGTTTTGCAGTGACTGAGTTCAGCTAAGCACCACAATAGAGCACAAAAGCTTGGGCAGAAGGAATGCCACTTTGTTATTAAGTAGGAAAACCATTTTCATTTGTTTCATTATTAATGTTTATATTTAATTTATGAAACATGTATTACTGTCCTCTAGTGATGCTTTGCACAAAGTTGATAGAGTAATAAAGAAGGCCTACCTTCAAATTCTTCATCTTCGCCTCAAATCAACAGAAAGTTGAAACATGGACTCAGTTGGCTGTTCTAACGGGACAAAAACTCCATACACACGTCAAATCTTCCACAGGGAAATTTGTCTTGGACATCGTACGCTAAACAAAGCTGCTTTAACGATTAAATACACTACAAACAATAAAGATCATCTGAATGGAATAAACAAGTAAACAAACAAGTAAAAAATATTGCTCGATAACAGCATAAAATCCAGCAAATCACACCAGCAGATAAGACCAGAGCATCAGAAACATGACAAAATACTATATACCTGCTTTATTTAACAATACGATTAAGCAAGGGACAAACAAGTTTTTAAATCTGTTAAGTCTGCAAGCAGGGATTCTACACCGTTTGTCAGACGGTAACAGCTCGTTTTGTGAGTTAAGGATGTGAGCGGCATCAGACAGTACCCTCCCAGCAGGTCCGATGTCAGAGTGTTCATGGATGGACTGCAGGAAGATGTGAGCCCCTGGGTCAGAGTCAGGTAAGGTACACTAACCACACTGTTTTCTTTTATCCATGCAATACACAGTAAGCCAATAGTAAGGTACACATCCACTGCAAGGTTTTTAGGTACAGCCCACATGCAAATAAAGTATTTCCAAAACAATGTTTGAATCTGTCTTTTCAAATATGTTCCTAAAAAAACATTGCATAACTTCTTCCTCCGCACAAAATGTTGGCCCAAAACGTATGTGCTGGACTTGTTTGTGGTGATGTGGTCACAGAGACGCACCAAAAACAAAGGAGGCAGATTTTACACGTAAAGTGTGACGTTGTTCCATCTGAAGTGGTTGGGGTTGAACGTCAGAGTAGAGGTGGAGCTATGACATCATCATTTTTCTTTAACTAAGCCTTCACTGATTATTTACATGGAAATCTAACACATAGCAACATCTCACCGTGACACAGGCATTTACGGTTTGAGTGGAACCTTATATATCACTAAATATCAGAGTTATTAATTAGAGTTTAATGTTTGAGCTCACCTCTACAGATTCACAATGTGTTTGAAGCTGTAGACAAGTAGATTTAGACTGAGGTCTCAAAGTGCTGAAAATCCCTACAGCCTGTCTTTGGACGGTATTGACATTCCCCAAAACAACCACACCGCCACCCTCCTTCGAAGTCTCACAGGTCTAAAATGTCTTTTTGACAGTTCTCGACTCAAATCCTAGAGTCACATCAAAAATCTGTTAAACTTTTTTTTTTTTCCTCCAAATTTTTCTTCCGCTCCCCACACTCACTGTTGCATTGTTCGACCTTGAGTGAGATGCTGTCAGGCGCTTTTTAGAACATAAGCGTTGCAGTTTCCCATAATCCACTGGGAGAATGGAGGTGAGAGCTGTGGCCCAGTAGCTCTCTGAGTGGCTGGCAGTGGATCAAAAGCAAACGAGGTTCCTGAGCTCATTCCAATTATAACAGCACACACTATCAACTACAAATACAAACAGCACATAAGTGATAGTGCTGGTGGCCTGGAGGATTGCTGCCAGAGAGCAGGCAGCATGCTAATCAGGATACCTCTTGCCATGGGCTATTTAGGGAATAGCCTCTCATCCCACCAATTCCCCTTGCCTTAGCCAGGGAGACGAAAGAGAAGAAGGGGGTGAATTCCCTGAGAGCTCCATCCAAGGACAAAATATTAGAAAATGGATCTTTATCTTTGCTCTTGGCCAATATCCATATTAATTACAAAAAAAGGAAAAACAGCACAAAGGTGCTAAATAATATATAGGAAGATTAGTCCAAAACTTACGGCTACAGATTATGGACCTCTACGATTGTAGATTTGTTGGTTCAGTCAAAGTGTGATGATAAATAATGTAAAAAAAAAACATACACCAAGGAGAATTTGATTTTCTTGGTGCTTCATTTAAATTTCAAACAGGGTATTATTCACATTGTTATGCTTAATTCAAACACTCTGGATCATTATTTAACCTTTGCACATCAGTTCACACTGTTTATTGCGATTAGTTTGATTATCCATACCTTCCCACCCATTCCTTTGTAGTCGTCCAATCTGGGAGAGTGATTTATATATTTGATCGGCTGCCATCCATGGGGGAAGGTAGTAAGATGTTTGGAGGTGTTCTGCTGTAACACTCAAACCGACTCGCCCCCCCCCCCCCCCCCCCCTTCATCCTCCTCCTCCTCCTCCTCTCACCAACAACCCCTCAGAGCTTGGCAGCTCTCCAGAGCCATGCAGGGGCGGCGGAGTACAGCGGGAGTCTGAGTGAGAAGCACACATTGTGCACGGCGGGACCCCGGCAGCCCCGGCCCGAAGGCACAACTCTCAAGGACGTGGAGAACTGGGGCAGAGAACTTCCGAGCTTCCCACAGTGAGGGCAAGCAGAGGAAAAGGGGAAAGTTTCCAAAAGTGTCTCAGTCTGCACGCAAATAGCATGTGAAATCTGTTCTATGGAGACATCCGTTACTTCAGTAAACAGCACCCTCCACGTTCATTTATGAAGATGTATTTTAGGATAAGTACGTGCTTTTTTTCTATCAGTAGCATAATCCTCTAAAGATCACCAGGTCTACATTTAGGCAAAGCTAGGTTATATGTGTAGCACATTTCTACAACAAGACGATGCTAAGAGCCTTGCGTCATTATCATCATCTTTGTCATTGCAACTTTGTGCATTCCAATGAAATTTGTCCTCTGCATTTAAGCCATCCCTTGGGGAGCAATGAGCTGCCACTGTGCAGCGCCCGGGGAGCATTGTGTGGCTAAGGGTCCTGCTCAGGGAGCCAGAGCGGCAGGGATTCAAACCGGTCGAACTTGCAGCCTAACGCTCTGCAGCTAACTACTGGGCCACCACTCCCCCATGAGCTACATGATGGAAATACGAGTAAAAAAAAAAAAAAAAAAAAAAACACCAAAAAGTACATTGTAGTGGCATCATTTGTGTAAGTAAAGCAAAGTCGGACCACAGACAGCAATTACAGATGTTTCGGTTAAAGGTTTGAATAGAAAAGTCAAAGGCGACTCAAAACAGATGGGGTTTAACCTTGCTTTCAAAAAACTCAGGGTTTCAGCATTTTTTAGCAGATTGTTTTTGAAGCTTGTTCCAGATGAGCAGAGCACAGAGACTGAGTGCTGCTCCTCCATGTTTGGTTCGGATTCTGGGGAGGCGGAGGAGACATGAAACAGAAGACCTGAGTGGTCTGGAGGGTTGATACGCCGACAACAAATGCAAAGTGTATTTTAGTGCCAAGCCATTCGGTGATTTATAAAATAACAGAAGTGTTTTCAAGTCCGTTCTCTGGGATACAGGGAGCCAGAGTAAGGACTGAAAAAACGGGGGAGAGGAGATCTACTGTCTTAGTTTTAGGGAGGACGTGGGCAGCTTAATGCTGGATCTAAAAAGTCAATCAGACAGCTGGACTTTTTAGGCAGAACTGAGAAGACTCTGTTGCAGTAATCAATTCAACTAAAGATTAAGGCATTGATGGGGTTTTCAAGATCCTGCTGGGGCATTAGTCCTTTAATCCTGGAAATGTTCTTCAGGTGATAGAAGAAAGACTTTGTAATTGTCTTTATGTGTCTCCGAAGGCTCGGGGTCTGAGTCCATCACGAAAGCCACATTTTGTGCCTGATCAGTGGTTCTTAGCTGTAATACCCGGCGCTGCGCCTTGGCTCTGGATCGCTCCTCCTTTGGTCTAGAAATTCGTGGGCTTTTTTTTTTTTCAGCTGAAGAAAATTACCACACAACCCCCACATTGATTTCTTCTATACATTTTACTTGAATGGGATCATAGTCACTTGGTGACATTGTAATGTAGAGCTAGCTTGCTGTCGTCTAATTCTTCGTCCAATTCTTGATAACAATCCGTGGTTATGCTTTTGAAAAACGAATAATAGAATAATCCGTCTTTTATAGAAACTGTTTTTTTTGTTTTTTTTTGCTGAAACAAACAATGGTATCAGCAAGCCTTTTTTTTCATTGTCCCTCCAGTCAGGGGTTCAGCTTTACTGTGGGTCAGCCCCCTCTTTCCCTCTTCATCGGAGGGAAGGAACCACACTGATCTGAGATGGAGTACCCCCAACCAGACCTTACAACATCGACCCATGCCACCATCCTGGGCTTTTAATGGAAGTCCTGGGCATCCAGACGCCTCCCCTGCTCTGACACGGGCGTCGTGTAGCGCTCTTCTCATCACTGAAAGCAGCAGGCCTCACAGCTCTCCCCCCCTTTCTCCTCGGGGCAGGCCTTTTTGCAACATCGCAGGCAGATGTGTCCAGATGAGCACGTTCTAATTTGTGGACCCAGGTTAATGCCCTGCCAGAAGTCCCGGAAGATCAATAGCTTTATTTCCCTAAAATACCGGCGTGGTGAGAGGCAGCTTACGGGGCGCTTTTAATACCGCTAGAGTTCCAGCGATGACTGGGTTGTATTGATTGTGCCCATGTGGAACTACGTGCGCCTTCTGGGGAAGGATCTATTTGTGTCACCCTGGGCTGGGATGGGGGCTCTGCTGGAGGAGTAGAGAGCTCAGCCAATGGAGGATGCCAAAAACATCAAAACAGCCATGTTTACAGATTACCCAAAGGGAAAGCAAATTACAGCAATTATGCAGGCTGTGGGAATACTAATATCAGCATACCTGCTATTTTACCCAGAGACTACTTTTTTTTTGGGCACTAGAGCACACACAAAACACCGCATTCAATCTGAATTGATGGGTAAAACTCTCGACAAACAATGGGGTTTAAACGAAGCACTGCACGTTGAATGCATGCAAAACAATGTCTTTCTAGGGGATCAACCTGTTTTTGTGGATCTCTGGTCCAAAAACGGGTTTTCGGTTGTTTTGAACTCAGAAATTAAAAGCTACACATAACCATACAAGTAAATGTTTCTGCCAAATGTTTGTGTGTGAGATCCAGCTCTGAGCAGACTATGAAGAAGAGAGATGATTGAAAGGACATCGTTTTAACTGAGGGTCTGCGGTCAACTGACAACCAATCCTGCTGAAGTAGCTGAAATTTAGATAACCATAGTCATTTGATTGATTCTTGGGAAATCTATATTCACACTTTAATGTTTCACTTCATTAAACTTATTTTAACATCAGACAAAGATAGCCTGAGTGAATACAAGAATTCGTTTTTAAAATATGATTTCATATACTGTGGGGGGAAAAGCTATCTAAACCAAACTCAACCTATGTAAAAAAAAATAATAAAAAAATAATAATAATCCCATCTGTTGTTAAACCATGATTTAACTGTGAAATAACCAGATGTTCTGGAAAGTTCGGCTCAGCTTCACTTGCCACACCCAGGCCTCCATTACTGCCAGAACTGTATCATCCAGAAATCACTCATATAGAACCTGCCTGACGATATGAAGCAGACCCAAAAGAAACACTATGCCCCGATCTAAAGAAATCCAAGAACAGATGGGAAACAAAGTCACAATGGCAAGCGCACCTACGAATGGATGAAGGGATGGCTCTGTCTAGTCGATCCAAATAAAATAGTGTGTTGTGATCTGAATCAGACCAGTCATGCTGGAAAACTGCCTAAATTAATTGAGACTCTTTGTCAGTTTAATTAAGATTTAGTCAGACTGTCAGTTGTTGGTGGCAAGGGTGGCACAACCAGTTATTAGGTTTGGGGGGGGCAATAACTTTTTTCACATAAGGTCAGGTTGGTTCGGATAGCTTTAGCGCTCAAATAAATCAAGTCTTCATTTGAAAAACTATCTTTGGTATTTATTCAGGGTATTGTCATCACAAATATTTATTTCTTATCAATTTGAAAAAAAAAAAAGCAAAACTAAAATAAACCTGTAAGGAGGAAACTAACAACATTTCAACTGCAGACACATGAAAGCTTTCGAATTTGACCTTTTGTTATTTTAAGGTAGCGTTAAAGTTCCAAGATAGTTTTTCTTAGATTTGAATCTTGATGTTTTGTTGTTTGCATGTTGAATTTAGGGAGACTCTCTGGAACCCGTGTGTAGGGGCAACAGGTGAAAAGCAGCGTTTTGACTAACTCTGGCACATTTATTTTATTGTAACCCAACGTGCAATGTACCGCTAAAGCATACAAATAAACTAAACATAATGCTCAACTCAAAATACAGACATTTTCAGTGATATTTCAGTTTGGAATCAAACAAAACTGAACAACGAGTGAAATCGAGTGAAAATCTCTTAGCAGATAACAAATGTACCCGTGGTGTAAATATCTCATACATCAGTGCAGAGACAGCATGCAATGAGGAGGAGCCTAATCCAAAATGGAAAGCCTTTGTTTGCAGCTGTTGTGACATATTCATGACTAGGTCCATAATAGTCAGATTCCTGATATATCCCCCTGGGAGAGCAGAGAGAATGGTGTCACATCCAATTACTGCAGCACATACTAGAGGTAAATCAAACCCCCGTGCCATGAACTCTGGAAGCTGAGGTGCAAGCACACACTGCATGAGCAGAGTTATGTGAAAATTAATATGATATTGGAAAACACATTCACCTGGTTACTTGGAGGTCATATATGGATTACACATAGAAATGAAATTGGCTGGTGGCTGCGCTTTGCCTTCTCCTCAAAAAACATAAATTGACATAAAGTGGATGCGGTTGGGTGTGATGCAGACAGTCCCGACTCGAGGTTTTCTTTTACTGTTATAGATTTGTCTGCCCCTGTGCAAGAAATTGAAATTGCAGATGAGGAGGAAAATGAGACCCCCCCGTCTGAACGACAAAACAATCAGGTCACTGTGTTCTCCTTTGAACCTTCCTCTAACCACCATTAAGACGCTTCTCTGCAGAGTGGAAAAAAGAGCCTTTGTCTTTATCCTCCGCAGTGGTCTTCGGGAGGCACGGTGGGTTTTAGTGGTTCGGGGGCCATCTCTGCAAGTGCACAGCCCCGTTTCACCCTGGAGCGGTGCAAAAGCTCCTGCCCAATAAAACAGGCTGCATCCCCTGGGCCCCTCCCTCAAGCCTCCAGTCAACGCTTGTTTTTGTACCATTTATTTAGTGTGACACATCTCCAATTAAACTGTGGAGGCTGCTGCATTCCCCCCCATAACTACCTCTTATACCTCCCCATAGACTTTCTGTCACACCGAGAGTATGAGTATGAAAGAGTGAAAACGAGAGGTGGTTGGAGGGAGAGAGAGAGAGAGGGAGAGAGATCACATCTTGCCTGCCAGCGATGATCACAATGTCATTTTCTCCTCAGTGGTTAGGAGCCTCCGCTGAAAGGTGCCCTGAATTATAATTATCAAAATATTGAACAAGATAATCATCCCCTTTAATGATGCTGCCACTTCACCATGTGCCTGGCTGTACTTGCAGCTGTTTTTTTGTGTGTGTGTGAGACAAATCTATAAAAAGGACAACTGAGGCGCACAGACGAACGCGTTTCCAAAAAAGATTCACCGTGCCAGGCGCACAGCATCCTCAGCCTAAGACTCTTTCCATCTGACACAAGAGTCTCCTTGCCACCTCCTCATCCTCCCACCACGGCCTCGCCCACGGTCGCAGGAGGAGTGACTTTGTCCGACCCCGATACCGTCTGCAGGAGCGCAGCTGAGGGCAGCAGCTGCCAGGGAGGACTGGTGGGGGAGCGCCCAAAACGCCCGACTCTGCCAAGCGCCCGGGCCAGGGGGAGGCCCAGTGGCAGCTGGGAAGGGTGGGGCAGCCAGCTGTGGAGCAGCAGGGTGGTTTGAGGTGACAGGGCGACGCCATTAAATCCGACACGAACACAAACGTAAAGATAAGTCTAAACATACAGGTATGGGAATGGGAGGTGACTAAAACCCTCTTTTTTTCTCTCCCTCTTCCTCCCTTGCAGCCCTTCTGTAACACCCATCATGGTTTCCACCATCTGTACCCAGACTGTGGCCCCTCTTAACACCAAGCGCCGCTCTCCCGTCACGTGTTTCGGCCACACATCTGTTGTGCCATCTGCATAACTCCCCCCAAAGTGACAGGTAGTCCCTCTCCCTCTCTGGAGGGAGCAGGGAAAGGGAAGAGGGGGCGCGGGCGGTGATTTTGGGTGTGAACGTGCGCCGGACCTCTCTGGATACATCTGGACGAAGCGGACGCGGCGCTGCGCAGGGCAGGGTCATTACCAGCTGGAAACTCACAACAACCTAGAACAATTAGATCATACTGTCACGTCATGACAGCGCCAATAGCGCACGTCTTGTTTATTGGTGTGCACCGATAAACCACCTTCCTTACGTTTCGTTGGGATTTCTTCTACGCGACAGAGCAGCACCAAGAATATCATTTTAACCCTTTAAAGCCTGATACTGGTAATTGTGAGGAAACTTCACATTTTTTAAAAGAAAATCTATTGTTGCTTAAAAAAAAAGTCAGGTTTCCTAGTATCTTAATCGATACATTAGACCAAAAATAATCAATTCTCATGTTTTCTGCATTTTTTATATAGGGTGTGTAAAATATTATTTGTATGTTGTGAATTGTATGTTTAGAAAAATACTGACTTTGTTCAAGAGAAATTAGAAAGAGAAGTTATAGGGTTACACCCTAACACATCAGCGTTCAGCCCCCTGACTCTGTTACTTTAGGAAGCTCTCTGCTGCTCATGAGGCCCTCACAGAGAAGCTGTATTTCAGGGGTGTCCAAAGTGCGGCCCGGGGGCCATTTGTGGCCCTCTGAATGCTTTTGGGCGGCCCTCAATCACAGTTCAAGAATGGCCAAAATTTGGTTTTGCCAGCTCAGATGGTTGAGGTGACAACACTTTTAAAAAGTTGGGCAATTTTCACTGATACAAGGCCTTTAAAAAAAAAAGAGACAAATCTTAAAAGGGAAAATATAAAGGTGCAACAATATTGTTTTTAGCTTTTATCAGCCATATTTTTGCTTTCAAGTTAATAGTAAATAAGACCACAAATGTTTTACCAAAGGGCAGCTTGGGGTGCACCCATTTATTTCACTTAGTAAAGTAAAGCAAGAGTGAGCCCAAATTAATCCTGTTCTTGTTGCTGACACCAAAAAAAAGACAGAAAAAGATGATCAACCCGATCAAACAGTTTAGGACATTGTTTGCCGGGCGAACCTGCAACAGTATTTTTATGTTTCAAATCCAAAATGATTTTGATTCCTTTTCATTAAAGTATTTTGTGTGTTTAGTTTATTGTCGAGCAGGCAAAAAAAGAAGCGAAGAGGGTTTTGCTATTTTGATTAAAAAAAAAGGGTTTAATTTTGTGGCCCCTAAATACTTTCTACGTGACATTATTGGCCTCATGGCAAAAAGTTTGGACAACCCTGCTGCATTTAGACTGAGATTAAATTACACACAGGTAGAAGTAGCTTCTGAAGCCGATCGTTTGCTCAGGGTGTCACAGTAAAGGGGGTTGAAAACATACGCACGACAAACCACATTCATTTTTTTTTGTAAAGAAAATGTCATAGTGCCTTTCACTTCACAGTCAAAAGACTCCATCACATAAAATAAATACATTTGTTGTTGCAATTAGACCGAACGCGGAAGAGTTCAAGACTTGAGGACGCCGTCGCAAAGCAGGATGCACGAGGTTATGCGCTACAAACTCCACACAGAAAAAAAAAAAAAAAAAAAAAAAAGATGTTAAAGATTCTTCCAATTTATTAGAACGAACGGTTCACATTGCCAAGACACGTTATGTGACCTCCACTTGAATGGGGTGCAGAATGAAAAATATTAAAACAGCCATATAAACAATACCAGAGGACAGTCGGCTCCTCGTCTTTACACTGCTGTACATATGGGGGTCAATAAAATATGCACCATAATACAGATATCAAGCCAGTGATATAAAAACTGCACAACCAGTCTTTACTGTGTTCAAGGAATCCACTTCAGGACATTATTTTCACATATTATGTTACATATTTGACAGTAACAATATTAATTATTCACACAAAACACTACTCGAATGACATCAACTCAGACGTTTCTTCAAAAAAAAAAAAAAAGGAAGAAAAAAAAAAAGGAGGAGGTGCTTGTTGGACTAATCGTATAAAATAAATCATGTTTGGGCTTTTTCCCATTCACCACTTTGCAGACGAGCTGTCGATGCCGTCTGAAAATAGAAATAAAAACCTCCAGAGGTTAACTTACAATCTGCTACATACAGTATCACCTCTCTGAGAACAACTGGTAAAGAACAAGGCCTTACTTTGTCAGCTATACGAACAAACAGAAGAAAAAAACATTTTTTTTTTTTTTAAAATAAAGCGCCGCTTGACACTTTACGGGCTGTCTTGCGCTGACCGTATCGGCTTTTGTTTTTAAGGAAATTTTGTGCATGGCATTTTTCATAAAATCTTTATTTATACAGGGTCCATGTCACGTGTGTGTGGCAGACCTCATTTATTAGCCGTACTATTTAACAACAAAAAGAAAGAAAACTGTATGGGGTTCACTGTTGTTAAAGAGCATCTTAAAAAATACAGACACATACGCCTCTCAAAATAAACGACAAAGGCTTAGTACTAGTTTTCAACGTTTTATACAAAGTTAGCTTGATCTAAAAAGCACAAAATAACAGTTTTGTTTCGTTTTACATGATCACACACACACACACAACGAGACGTGTACCACTGGCCTAGCTGGAAGTTCGCCCGGTGCATCTGCATCATTTCGTCTTCAAGTCCCCGAACAAGTCCCCGCTGCAGGCGTTATTGCTTCTTGTGATTAGGGAGCTGAAGGGCAGGGAACCGATGCACCCCAACACACTGAAAATTTGACATTTGACATTTCTTGTCACGTTCCTCACTCCTCAACGCTAAACGATAAGGCAGTTCCATTCTTTTTTTGTTGTTGTTGTTTTTTTTAAGGCATTGCTGCATTGAGACACTGGAGCAAGGTCGCCGACTTTGCCATCGTCAGGCCAATGTGCACGATCAACAGGGATACATTTTTGCTGGAGCGCGTAAAGGCCCAAAGACGGGAAAACGTATCTTGCACTGATAAGCGCGTTTGTGTCCGGGTTGGATCTGAGCTGAAACCGTCATTATGGTCTGCTTAGCAGCTGACCAGAGGTCAAAACTCAGAGATCAGAGAGGAGTTGTGTAGGTAAACTGTGACCATTTCTCATTGCTGGTAATTTCCATACTGGCCCTGTAGAGTGAAATATGACAGACACAAGTTACTGAGCTTTAAAACGACTCTCAGCAAGGTGCCAAACATCTCAGGCTGCAATGACATCAACATGAATAATGCCTGTCTGCACTGGCTGGTATTGACCAGCAGGTGGCAGCATGACATCACAATTTTCAAAGGGCTAAACTAATTTAACAAGTCAGGTTTGGGCACAAATATTACTTCTTAAATATGGGAGAGCTACTTTTAAATTAGACAAACTCTGTGTAAACAGTTCTATTAAATGCATTCCTAGACAGGGGTCGAAATATCTGTTTGGCATTAATGGAAACTATGAATTTCAAGTTTGATACAATAAATGCTACTATTAGGGGTGTAACAGCACACAAACCTCACGGCTTTGGAACGACCCTCAGTCTGGAGCCTTAAAAAGGAAAATGGCTTATCTTTCCCCAGAGCTTAAATAAAAAAGGGTAAAATGCATTAAAAAAAAGGCTAAAAATGTTTTCTTTATGTTGACTGGAACATAAAATAATCAATTATTCCAGCCAAGGATATAGCACAATTATTGCCAGCCTTGATAAAAACGCATGAAAACAAGAAAAAGATATTTTAGCTTTAACGTCAGCAGAAAATGGGCCAGATTTTAGGACCAGGTGTAAATAGTCCTGCTCAGTGAAGTCTGCCTCTGTATAAACCAGACAAGCAGCATGTTTATATGAGACCCCATCAGGTGCTTGGTTAACACGGCAAAATAACGACGCCGGGTTGTGGCCCCATCTCCCCCTTCCGACAATCCTGATAACGCCCCGATTATCGGCATGGCTCTAAAGACAACTCGAGACATTCCTGCCGCGTGTAGCGTGAGATCACTCCGATCTCAAATCAACATGTCATGACTGCCTTGGACCGCAAACCTGTTACATGTATGTTTTTTTTTTATCCTCTCGTGTTTTGAAAATCCACCGACAATTTTAAAATCGTATTAACGCATAATAAGTTGTAACACCTTATGTAGGGCAACAGGACATCTGTGACTGAATAAACTTGCTTTTTAGTTTAAGAAGAGCAGAACTAATGTATGAGAAATAGGTTTCTGTAAAGTTTGGGACCGTCGCATGTACCGCTACACCCCTATGAAACAGTTTGATCAATTAATTGTTGCAAATTAAAGGTAGATTAAGGACACGGTCTTTGGTTGCAGACCGTGCATGCTGTTTTCTGGACCTCATTACTTACAGTTCGACCCCTGGTGGATAACAAAATAAGTGTAAACAAAAATTCAAATAAAAAAGGAAGGGGGGGGATAACTACAAAGAAAGACTGAAAGGGATAGAGGAGAGGCAGAAGAAACATAAATGCAAATTAAAGCTAGGTGGTCAAGTGTCTAGATTTAACGTTGAGGTCTTCACAGCAACCATTACCTTTGCTTCTTATAGAGCTAGTCAGGGGTTCAAATCCCCGCTTCTTTATTTCCTCATGTGCCCCTAAATGTTCAAAGATAAAGATATCAAAGTGCAGCTGTGGTCCCCACACAAGACCACAGGTAATACAGGGCAGCAAATCGATCCCTCTTCAAAACACTGACGCAGTCTGCATCAGGTGCAAGGTCGAATCCTCTTTAAAGCCCTCATTATGACACTGAAATAGGATTCCACAAAAGCCACAATACATAAGCAAGACTGAGAATAAAGAGTAAAAAAAGACACTAACACATAACTTCCTCTGGGAAGAACACATTTAACCGGCAAAAATGAAAACGGCATGCAAAAAAAACACACTACCCAATAATGTGTTCTAACTTCATCGGTAATTTGGCATTAACATTAAGAAGGAAAAGACTTATCATGATGTACAAACTAGTCTGTGTGCCCGTCGAGTCCCCTGGCTATACTCACCTGGTCATAACTGTACGGGCGCGGCTGCTGGCCCTGCGGGGGCCCGGGCTGAGGGGGGCGGTACCCGCCGTACTGCTGACCCTGACCCTGCGGGTAGTTGGGATACTGTCCCGGGGCGCTCTGGGAGGGACCTGAGGCAAATGTTCAGAATAAACAGCAAGTAATTACTCTTATTAAATAATAGGGGGAAAAACAACTGTGCTTAAACTCCTTTAGTCGACTGAAAAGCCAGCAAAAGCAACGGCGACACAAATGTTTGATTCCTGACACCATGCAGACGCTGCAAGCGCCGCCGCTGTCAGTTGTGTTCAAACGGATTGGATTTGGTTAGGACAGAGTTGTCTGAGCTGCGTCGTCAAAGTTTGGGATCAACACATCTCCCATAACGAGGGGATCTGGTAATAGATGAGGCTTAAAGACCTTTTAAAGGTCTAAAACTGAAAAGACTTCTTATGACTTGGGAGAAACCCTGCAAACCTATTGGCTGTGCAGGTTTACGCTCAACCCCAGTGCATAGGTAGCATGAGCTCTGCTCAACAACCGGTTGTTTGATCCCCGAGTTTCTTTTCCCCCCGGAGAACCCTAACAAACAAGACCTGTTAGTTTACAGCAGCTGCACAATGCGCTCAAAAATCTGCTAAAATGTGTAAGTATGACTTTGGTTAGCAACGAAGCCGCTCAATGGATATTAGGAGCATTACGGTACACTGTGTCACTACCTGATCGGGCCCCTGAGCTGTCTACAAGACTGCCTGACTGTAATGTCTAAACTAGAAGTGCATTCATGTAAGGCAGCCCGCGCCTGGAGTACATGCTAGCAACAATAAACCTAGTAAATTAATTTAATAGAAAAGTTAAGTTTATTTTGGCCTTATGTTAGAAACAGGGCAGTGTTGTCCAACTACTCTGTCCTCCGACAGAGACTGATAGCTCTCCCTCTCAGGATTTCTCTAATGAAAACTGGGGACGTCTCTGATTTAGTTAAGTGCAGAATCTCTGCCTGGGGTTGGTTTGTTTTGACTGAACAACAAAGCCTAAGAGGCGTTTGGCAAAGCTCTTCTACATCGGGACAGCAGCAGGACCGGATAAATACCTCTTGTTGCGCTAAACTTTGTTTATCATCATGATACACTGAAATCGGGGACATTTCCGTGGACAGGTCATCCAAAACGGGCACTGTCCCTGGAAATGTCTACCGGAGTGATATTACACACTTGGGAAGAATTAATGATGCGCCTTATAATCCGGTGCGTCTTATGGTCCAAAAATACGGTACTTTAATGGACCCAAACTTCCCTTAATAACCACACCAGGTGTATTCCTTTAGGGACTGAGATGCTAAAACCCACGGAGGGTGTTTGAGACAATATGCAACCATAACGAAGGAAAAATAGTAATCATTATGGTCGATTTTGCTTTGAGCAGTTGCACCGCTACTGAATATTTGCTCGAGCAGCACCAGATTCATCCGTGTCCGTATTTTAAACCCATTTATTTAGGTTGCCTCTCTAATGCCCGACCCTGTAATGAACCAGCGAGTCAGGCAGTGGTCCGCTAATGCAGGAAGACATGAATGAGATTCTGCTGGTCTTCATTAGGAGGAGCAAGCTTCATTTAAAAGAAGAAGAAAAAAAAAAATCATCTCATCAGCCTCTGCACACCGCAACCAGCTCTGGAACTGCTGTGAAGGACTGAGGGTTGAAGTCAAATGAGGCCCACGCAGCATCGTTAGGCGCTCGTAACGCCGTATGCTGCTTTGTATAACCTTGTGGGGGCCTTCGAGAGCAGGCGTGTGTATGTGCCAGATGAATCTCACCTCACAGCCTCTGCTTCTGTGCTAGCTCATTACTAAAATGAGCTTTGGCTAAGATACAGGCCAAATGGTGGAAGGTTCCAGCAAAAAAAAAAAAAAAAAAGTCATGAGGAAACATGCCTCGAGAGATTCAAGAACTAAACTTTAACTGCAATGTTTCCAAAAACGGCAAAATGGACTTAATTGTTGAAGAACTGATTATTATGATAATCTAGGAGGGCATCACGGGTCGACCGATGACAGATGGTGGAAAGCTCGGCTTATTAAAAAAAAAAAGATGCAAAGCCACAATAAATCAAGTAACTAAAAGCAAAACAAAACTTGCTTTCTGCAATGATAGCTTATGACCGTTGTGGAGAGAGATGCAACGTGGAGAAACGGCACGGCTCCATGGTTGAGGTGGTCGTGCCGCTGGAATCGGAGCCTCTGTCTAGCAGGTTGTCAGCCATGAAGGCTTTGAGCTCTATCCATCCTCACACAGTTCAATTGTTGCGTCCCTATATGGCGGCAAACTCCAAAATGAATTCATTTGGATTTTTCTTTTCAACTCTTCCTTGTAAAGGCAGACTCTCCCCTCTGAGCTGAGGACGTCTAGGGTTCCCATGAGCCTCTTGGCTGCTCCTCTGCGTGATGCTGACCCTGCCAGACCCGACAGTTTAGGGCGGACAGCCGTGCCTGGGTAGGCTTGGAGTTGGGCCTCTTCTCATTTCCAGATGGTGGATTGAGCAGCGCTCCACTACATAATCCGATCTTGGGATATTGTATTCCAACATTGCCCAGCTTTAAACTCCTCAGTAACATTACCTCTGACCTGGCTGGTGTGCTGCTTAGGGTATATTACAAATTCCCCCAACAATTTTCACATTTCACACAAAAAGCTGCTAAAATACACAAACGTTTGTGGTTGCAGTGATTAAAATATGAACAGGTGACTGACTTCTCGTAAAGTTGTGAGGAATTAAATACAACAGTATAAAAACTGAGCAGATGACTGCTAGTAGGCGTTTATTTCTATTGGTTGTTGCTTTTAAGAGTAGCTCTCTTATTTTCTAAGAGCAATAAGATTAGAGCTTAAAAGAAAAGCCGATGTGATGTAGGATACAGACTGTATTCCCTTTCCTGGAAAACTTAAGACAAAAAAAAAAAAAAAAAAAAAAAACACAGTCGGGGAGTAAAACGTTACCAAAGAGAAGCGACAGTGCCCCCTAGAGGACGAATCAGTCCACCAAAGGCAAAAATGTGCAACTCACCGTAACCCTGCTGCTGAGGCGGGTAGCCCTGTTGACCCGGGTACTGCTGCTGGGGAGGGTAGCCCTGCTGCTGCGGGGGGCCTTGCTGGTACGCTTCCTGCTGCTGGCCGTACTGTGCATTACCTTCAGGGAGGACGAGCACGCATGGTTACCGACATGTGGGTAAGCACGACGCACGCAGGTGTTGCAAAACTAACGGAAATTTAAGCAATCGTCCAAAGTCAGCAAATGAGCTCAAGTCACTTTATCAATGTCAAAATAACCACCCGTGTTATATGAAAGAGGGGTGTGACCGTACAGATAATCTTACCACTACTACCGCGTGAAATACAGCTAAGATTTTAACATGTCCTGTAAAAAAAATAAAAAATAAACAATTCTTTAAATTCGCGACGTTTTTGTAAAGCGAGATAAATGCGCCGTTAGTTTGGGACAGCCTAGATGATTTAATCTCGTTAGGCCGTGGATGCATTTAAAAGGCAGCGGCTCAAATCGGGCTCTCCTCCTGGCATCGCGAAAAAGAAAAAAGCAACAGAAATCAGCCAAGACATCAGGAAGAGAACTGTGGACCTCCACGAGTCGGGTTCGTCCTTGCGTACAAATTGCCCACGGTCTGGAAGGTGCCACATTCACGCCATGGGAGCGGCCAAAGCATCCCACCGTTTAAGAAGGAATCGGGATCTGTCCCTTAAAGATGAGCATCTGTGTGAAATGCGTCGGCCCCAATAAGAGTGGGAGAAAGTTAACGAACGGCCGCCCGGGGAGATACAGCCCATTATTCAAAATGAAACAGAAAAAGAAATTTGGGAAATTTCCTTTTCCAGAGGTCTGCTGAGGCTTAAACTGAAGCGTTCGGCCGTAATCAAATTCTGTTATAGTCGGAAAAATACGGAGGAAGCCGTGCGAGCCTGAGGACATCGTCCCAACCGTGGAGGGACTGGTGCGCTTAAAAAAAAAAAAAAAAAAGGGAAAGCAGACTATGTGGAATA
Organism: Fundulus diaphanus; assembly: GCA_037039145.1. Classification (NCBI taxonomy): domain Eukaryota; kingdom Metazoa; phylum Chordata; class Actinopteri; order Cyprinodontiformes; family Fundulidae; genus Fundulus; species Fundulus diaphanus. The sequence goes on along the minus strand of CM073133.1, from coordinate 29,091,275 downwards.
ACCGGAGCGACATCTCCAGACGCCAGGACAAAACATGTCACTCCGTGTTCACAGTCCTGATTCTCAGTCCCACAAAAGCGATGGGAAGAGCTGGAAAGGAGCGCGTGAGCAAGGACTACATGGGCTTTGTCAGGAGGAGTGGGCCAAATTTCCAGCAAACTAGACCGAGAAGCTCGTCGAAGTAGTCCTGACGGCTAAAAGGCTCTTCTTCAAACCAGTGAGGACACGTACGTCATGTCCTAATTTGGGGAAGTGCAGCTAATTCAAAGTAATTTTAAAAAGCTCCTTCTGGCATCTGGCAATAGAAATGACGTCATTCTTACCTAAAAAAAAAATAGAAAAGCGTAGTCGCGCCGTAACTACCGTGACTCGGTGACATCTAGGAAGCTGTGTTTTTAAAGTTAGCAAAACAGCCATTTTGAAGAGAGTGAAACATACGTTTAAAAAGGGTTAAAAAGGGAGAACAGGGTTGGTCAGTAGAGGAGGGGAAAACAAAACCAAGAAGAGTAAATGTTAACAGGACAAAGAGGAAGATGTTTCGGATGCATTTTTTATCTCCTGAGCGTGATCACTGGTGCGTCATTAACAACCCTTCACCCAACAGGCCGAAGAACAGCTTCATAACGCTCAACAATAGCTGGCGGCTTGTAAGCCTCCTGTGCTGCTCTCCTCCATGTGTGCCTGGTTGCCTAGAACGTTTTACCAACTCTTGCTCTTTGTCAGTTCAGTGAACATCTTCTCCAAGTGACTGGAGGGTTCTCCTACCTTCTGAGGCTCCCTGTCCTGCGTGACTGTACTGGTCCCCATAGTAGTCTTCCTGCCCTGGGTACTGCTGGGGGGGTCCTACATACAACATACACACAGGTAGATTCAAGGTGTTGTTGAATGCCTTGTGTAAAGGGGGAGGGGGGGGGAGAGGGGAGAGTAAAGAGGAGGGGTTCTTGTTCTTGCCGGAGAACTCTTGTGTTGGCTGCTTTCTCTTTTGTCAAAAGGCTAAAAGCTTCTTTTTTTTTTTTAAGTTACACCCATTTCTCATCAAGCTTTCTGAACTACAAGGGATGAGTAGAAGAAACTGAGTGGAACAGTAGCAAGAAATATAGGAGGAAGGGGTTATGGAGAGGAGAGAGCAACACTCACAACCTGCACACCTAGAACGGACTCAGAGCGGCCTACCTTGCTGCGGGGGTCTGTAGGGCGGCATCGGCCTCTGCCCCATCACATGGTTCCCTTGATTGACCTGGCCCATCATGCCCATCGGGGTCTGCTGTCCTTGGTAGTGTTGCCCGCCACCGCCAGGAGGCATGTTGTACTGCTGCGACGGAGGCTGCTGATGCATCATGGGGCCTGTAGTGCACAGGCAACGCATGAAGCGGTCGCCGCTTTACATCAAAAGGGCCGCATCCCTCCTCAGCTTTTACGGTTTGTCACGTTCAAGGAGAAGAACACGTTGTTTTCAGAGCTTTTAACGATGGAATATCTGACAGGTGTATTGTGCATTTCGACCTAGCCGCCTTGACTGAATACTCCTTGCTGCAATGTTTCCACCAGCTTTGCGCACCTCACTAGGGTTGGGAATTGATAAGAATTTCACAATTCCGATTCCCTTATCGATTCTGTGAAACGATTCGATTCCTTATCGATTCTCTTATCGATTCCAATTTGGGGAAATTTTTTTAACCTCTTAAACAAAAATAGACATGGTATTAAGCATTTAAACTTAAAGTAAGCTTAATACTAATTTTACATTTTAGAGACATAAAAAGACAACAAATAAACATTAAAGTACGGTTTATAGGTTGGGTTCTGCAATATTATGAGTATAAAACTCATCTTTAGAACCAATCTCTGCTCAAAATGGTGATCTGCACCGCCTGATCTACTTTCAGCAGTTATCATCGGTTATTGCAACCGTAAACTGCAGAAAATACGGGCAGATCGGCTCCTTCTGAGTTTACTCTCTGCTCCTGTCAGGATGAGCTACAGTGCGTTATGAGGCGGAGGGATATTTCAGCGTCACTCAGTTTAGAGCCCAAACAATCGACTTCACTTTCAGAAACCAGCCCAAAAAACTGCAACCTGCAACTCATGAAATTTACAAGCGACTTTAGAAAAAAGAAGACCAAAGTCGCATAAAATAAGTGGGCTTCGCAACAGTGAGCATTCTTTTTAAGTGTGTCGTATCACTCCGCCCCTCTGGTCGGGTAAACAAATGTTCCAGCAAATTCTACATTATAAAAAAGAAAAACCTACCGAAACGTCTCGCTCTCATGTCATCTTGAAGACATTCTTCTTCTAAATGTTGACTACAGACGACGTGTTTTCTCTCTGGCCAGAAGTTCGATGGCAAGTTGGCAATCCAACAAAAAAACCCGTGGTGGATGATGAATCGGAAAAAGGTGAAAAAACTGTTTTTTTCCACTTTTACCCGATGTATTGGAACATCCAACTGCCATGCACGTGGGCATTGTTGCCTCAACAATAGCTCTCGCGAATTTCAATGGTGAAGTCCTCTGGAAATCCGAAACAATTGTTGTAGAGCGCAGTGCCTTAGCGCGACATTACGTCACAGGATGTGATGTCGGGCAATAATGGCCGCCCCCATACACCGTGATCGAGACGACAATTTATGCTTTTATTTTCTTATTGATTAACGCTAAATTCATTAAATCACCACGAACGTATTCGTTTTAGGTATAGCTAATGATCCACTGATTTTTCCTTGTTGATCGGACTTTCGATCGCTTTACCCGATGGGGCGCCATTTTTTTGTTGTTTTGCTTTTCTAGACTTACGCCTGGTCACGTCGTACTTGCTTACTGAATGCCGTGTGCGTAACTTGCGTAAAAAACGTGACGCAAGTCGTGCTGCCCGGCTCTGGTGCTGCCTGGAATCGATAAGAGAATCATAAGCGAGCTGCCAAACGGTGCCATGGAACTGGAACACACGGAACCGGTTCTGAACAGGAACCGGTTTTCGATTCCCATCCCCACACCTCACTCCATGTATTGATGTTTGAAAACTCCATCAACTGGCCGTCCTGTCAGAATAATTGTGTTTCTATTTCCTCCTCTGTTCCACGAGATAATCAATATCAATAAATTTAAAAAATATCATGAACCACAGTTACTTTGTGCAGATCAGAGATAAAACAAAACACTTCTGGTGTCCCGGCGTCCCACAGAGGCCTATTTCAAATGGGTGTTTTTTTAAGAGCAGCATTTCTGTTTGAGGCGTTATGATTATTGTCATGCCGTCGCAGCCATACGGTCACCTAAAAACAAGACCAGTGTTATCACAACAGTACCACAAAATATCAGGAGAAATTTTAAGTCCATGTGGCAGACCCTTTATGTTCAATAACGTTCCCTAGCAAAGCCCCGAACCCACAGAACAGCTTTACACTGAGGATAAACTACACCCAGGCGGATTCTAGTTTCCACTTAAAGGTAGAGTGGACAACTTTTCCAGAAATGTAGGTAAGAAACACCCACAAGCACTCTTATCTGGACAGCGACACTCGTGACCATCGTGGATTCTGACAGAAGAGGTGAGACAGCAGCAGCGGCGGCGGCGTGCGCGTCCTCCTGAGCTGCCGTGGTTGTGTTGGCTCAGCTGCGTACCAACAGAGCGGGCCTATCGTTAAAAATCCCAATAAAACACCTTCAGGCGCAGGGCTCCGACATGACAAACTGTGAAAAAGCTCAAGGGGCATGAAGACTTCTGCTAGGCGTCGTATGCATCTTACAGCAAACACTAGTCGGGGCGATAAACCGTTTGAAAGCAACACGGCCAAAGGGGAAACATGGAAATGTGTCCTTTTACCTTGATTGGGCTGCATGTTCATGTTTGGTCGAGGCCCGTAGCTTCCCATCGGCTGGCCCTGGGTCATGTTCATCTGACTCTGAGCCGGCATGCCCTGCGAAGAGGGGACTGCGTGATTGTAAACGCCCATGGAGCCATGGCTGCTGGGCGGCATGTTCATAGAGCCGCTGGGCATGTTGGGAGGCTGGTTGGGACCTGGACCCGGGCCTTGCATGGGCATGTGATTGGGCCCTGGAAAACAGAACAGGGGACACACGAGAGGGAAAAAAAAAATAACTCCGATGCGATATTTAACCCCAGCCTTTTCGTGCAATGGATTATGCAAATCATTACCTTAAACAAAAGTTGCATTTTAAATGACAAATTACCCTTTTTTACATTAAATGTGATAGATAAATGCAGGTAGGTTTGACATCCTAATGCAAAGAAGAGGCCACTTCAGGTTTTGGCGTCCATCAGCCTAACCTAACATTACTCTGCTAAATGAGGCTGTGAAAAAAGGATTCTGGCAGATGTAAGCGCAGGGGGGAGGACGGGGGTTGGGGGGGGTCACGATTTAAGTTTAAACTTGTTTTCATTCCAACCGCTGTGATATTGTACACCAACTTATTCTAAAAGCTTTTGCATAAAACCCTTTGACAAGCCAGGATTTCTTGTTCCTGTCACTGATCATCAGCGATCCAGATTCTAGCGATAACGTGTTCTGCTTTTTAATAACTTCATGGGTGTGACACAGCTCAGTTGGTTATGAGGGGTGACCAGCCTCCACATAGCAGGGGCAGAAACTATGCGCCTATAAAGTGCTGCGCTTCGACTGAAAATCAAAAAAAAAAAAAAAAAAAAAAAGGATCAAAAACAAGAGATCACATCATAGACCACCACTGCAGCCCAAACGGGTGACATCATCCTTCAGCAGAACAACCTTCCTCATAATGCCGTGGTGTTGCCAGGCAACTCGGGGGTGAGACAGAAAGCGTGGCCGGAGAAAGAGAGAGAGGAGGAAGAGGGGGTGCCGAGACGGGCTCCTTACCAGGCATCTGTCCGTTCATCTGGTTCTGCATATGGGGGGCTGGAGGGCCACCGCTCACCATGCCCTCGGAGGGCATGTTGTGACCGTGAGGGGGCTGGGGAGAGGGTCCGCTCTGGTTCATGCCACCAGGGCCCATGGGCATGTTTTGAGTGGGTGGCTGTGGGTGAAAATTACAAACACACACATCAGCTGTCAGCAAAAAATAAGAATAATCAGACCTGTGGAGGAAATGTAAAAAATCTTTTCTTTTCACTAATTTATAATTTGTATGTATAATTGATGGATGCAAACCATCAATTATGACCCCCCCCCAAAATAAACAACAAAAACAAGATTTATGACTTAAAATACTTCCCTATATAAATAATAGACAATACACATTAATGGAAACATTAATACATTGCCCTAATATAGTTTTTAAATGAACACGTTTGTCCTGCAAGTGGCTATATTACAGATTACAAAAGCTATATTACAGTACTGGTACTTAACAATAATTTTGAAGAAAAAAAAAATAGACGAAATGAGCCAACATTGAAATATTTTAGGCTAGAATCTGAATTTTTTGCACAAGTCAAGATGGAAACACATTAAACTCCCCCCACCCTTAACCTTTTTTTTATAATATTGAGGTCACTTTTGAACCAAAATAAATAAAAAAATCCCAGATGGGCTCTCGGTGAAAAACCTGACATTTTATAATACAACAGCAGCTGGATGTTTCTGGTTAAAAGAAAAACAAACAAACAAAAAAGAATAAATGAATATGTTACTTGCATTTAAAAATAAAAACACAAAGCGCACTAAATAACATTTAAAAGTGTGAGCGAATGACAAGCTGCCTAGAAGTGAGATAGAGGAAGTTCAGAGTGTGACATTAATATGACAACATTAGGGCCTGTAAATAGTTGCCCTGAAAACAATGAATACTCACAGCTGGGAGGAGAGACTGGACGTTCTGGTTGGAGTCTGCTATCGTGGCCAGATACACTAAATTTCTGTGCAGCATCTGCTGATAACTGGAAGATGGAGATGAATTAATACTTCACGTATAATTAACTGAACCATACGGGGGGGGGGGAACCTAAACTTACTGTGAACACTCTGCTGTTTTGCCTTTACTCTGGAAGTCCATTATGCACTGGATCAGCTGGTTGTTTTCATCAAGTAGCTGCAAGTGCAAACGACTTTTATGTTACTTCCCATTAATGTTATAAGACCAAATGCAACGACAAAACTGTACAGCCTGGCCGCGTTACATGTGTGCTTTTCGTGTTCGTTTAGTGGTAATTTGAAGATAAAGAGGTGTTTTTTTTGTGTGTGTGTGAAATGTAAGCGTGCGTTTCTAGCTAACAAAGACGTGTCTTGTGGGCTAGCTGTGCCTGGCTAACAAAACCAAAGGCCTTCATTCATCTAACGCTAAAATTCCCCATTAGCATGGCAAGCTAACTCCGGATCGCCCGTGTCCACACGGCGTCCTGCTTCCAGGGAGTTTCGTATTCACCGCGCTTTGATCGTGTAACAGTGTTACCGATCTGCCCACAGCTGAGATTTGGATGGGCGCTCTGCTACGCTGCCAATCTCTACAGCTAGCAGCAGCGTCTCAAGCCCTAGCCTCCATAACGCTACGCGGGAAAACAAAACAAAAACAACAACACAGACGAGTTACCTTTTGTATTCCAGCGGGTGTGATATCACCCTTTCGCTGTCTGTGAGGTGCAAAAGCCACCGACATGGTGATAAAAAAAAATTGCAAACGAACGCGAGCTACAGCATAAAAAGTCCCCAAGTGGCTAGCACACAGGACAAATCGGTAAAACTCTGCTCTCACACAGCGCTCAGTGCGGCGCAGTTCCGTAATGCAGCGGTCCGTTTTAGGGGGGTAGGGGAATTCAAAAAAGCATTTCTGTTTCCCATTCTTTGTTTTGACTACGCAATAATTGAAAATACATCTCGTTTGTCGTAGATACATTCTACCATTCTAAATACTTGATTTTCTTTGCGAACAATTCCTTGTTTTAGCTTAATATTATTAGTTCCCCCCTTCACCGTTTAGTGGAACAATCCACAGCTACAGGAACAGGCAGAGAAACAAAAAGGGAAACTTAAAACTTCACTGTACATGATATTAATAATGAATATATATATATATATATATATATATATATATATATATATATATATATATATATGTAGGATAGGATATATTTGTTTCAATTATGATGATTACAACTGGCAGCTAATGAAAACCCCCAAAGTCAGTTTCTCAGAAAATTGTAATTTGTTTGTTTATTTCTGAAAACCAGTACAATAAAAAAAGGATTTCCAGAAATATTGGCCAACTGCAAGTATGAAAAGTGTGAACATGTACAGAACTCAGTACTTTTCCTCCTTTTCCCTGGATTACTGCAGATATGCGGCGTAGCATGGAGTCAGTCATTTCTAATTATATGATACCAATCCTAATAATATGACCAACACATGTATGTGTGTATGTATGTATGTATGTATGTATGTATGTATGTATGTATGTATGTATGTATGTATGTATGTATGTATGTATGTATGTATGTATATAGAAACTAAGTTTGCACAAAATGGATTTTGATTAGTCTTACATATATTTTACATACATTTTGGAGGCGATAGTTATGACAAACTTATCAGTTTAACAAGATATAAAACCAAAACGACACATAATATGGTCAAGATATATTTATCGCAAATATTCTCAAACATTATGACAAACCACTCAATTTATGAAGTTTATTTAATTATTGGTTTATTAAGTAAATCATCTGCTATTATGTCAGGGATTGGTGACACCCAATCTCTTGTCCCTCAGATTTGAACTATTTTACAACAACTACTACTACTACTACTACTACTACTACTACTACTACTACTACTACTACTACTGCTGCTACTACTACTACTACTACTAATAATAATAATAATAGTTAATAACGTTTAGAATATGAAAAGCTTCTACAGTCAATAGCATACCCAAAATAAAGAATGAGAAACAGAAATGTGTTTGAATGACGCTAATAATGACTTTTTAGTAGCAGTATTATCTTATTGGTGTTGTGGTAATTTATAGTATAGCCTCGCTAAAATCACATAATGACCTGGAGACATATCCTTAGGTCCAGTAAAACAACTATATGAAATACTAGAGCTTTTGCAAGAGTCCACATAGAGACATAACTTGACCTCATCAGAACTTTGACCAAAATAAACAGCTTTTCCTACATTGTGATGAAAAAAATGCCACTTATAAAATGGCGGCGTCGCTGACGTACGATCAGGACACTCACGCGGATTTTACCATCTTTTGCATCCGCAGTTCATAGGTGCTGCGCATGCGCTGTTTCGACACTCGTCGCTCAACTAGAGGTGGTTGTTGCTAACTAGCTGAATCATTAGGTTGAGCTTTTCTCCTGTTTCGTCTCTTCCAGCTTGTCTTGCATTGCAATGGCGGCAAGATATGACAGAGCCATCACTGTCTTTTCCCCCGACGGTCATCTCTTCCAAGTAGAGTATGCACAAGAAGCTGTAAAGAAAGGCTCCACTGCGGTAAGTGTCCAAAGCTAACGTGGTTGGCATCTGTTAGCCAACAGACTAGCCGCTAGCAAACACTCGCTACTTGTTCAGCAGTGTAATTTATTCAAACTTTCTGTTAGAGTCAGTACTTTTGCTGTGACCAAATGTTTTTTTTTTCTTGGACTGTGGAACTTTTATTTAATTCAGTGGAGTCGATGCTCATGAAGATGAAAATCACCAGGGCTGGCGATTTGTCGCTGTGTCACTCTCGCAGTACTTTCGGTTTTGATGGGTTTGTCTTTCATCTAAAGTACAACGGTTCAGAATAGTATATGTATGTTTTTTGCTATACAGCATATATCATTAAACCTATTCTGTGGTGGAACAGGAATTGGTGATTCTTTTTTGTTTTAAAATCCAAATTGACCAAAATCTATCGTCACAGTTTGGACAAAGTGTGAATTCAATATATAAAAAAAACCTTGATACTTAAGCGATGCAGAATAAGATTTTTAAATTCTAAATGGTTTTAAGAACTTAAATCACACTGCTACATGTTCTTATGTAAAATCCCTATTAAAAACAGGATCTCATGATTCTATGACATATTGTTTGTCTGCTTTGTTTCCACCAAGTATGAGCAAACTGAACAGTTGTCATTACTGCACTGAGAATAATTACTAATGATACAGCAATGTAGCTCATTCGCCGCTACATGAACGTAAATATATAAAAATATTTCTCTGTTTCAGGCATTTGGTTGATGCAAATGGAGGCTTTTTATTTTGGATTACGGCAAAACTATTATCAGCAAATAGAAATCTTCTTACAATGAAGCATTTTTGGTGCACTACAAAGTATTTGCCTTTTTATAACCACCTTTTTGTCATTTTTGTATTTCAAAGTAAATAGGACCTCATCTATGATGTTTGTCATGCACCCAACGTCTGCTTTTAATTAATTTATTAAACTTGGCTAAATACAGCAAACATTTTCCAAGAAAGGGTAACACAGAACCTGTTGCTATCGCTGCTTATAGAGTAAGTTTCCACCTATTTACAGTCGAGTCCAAAGTAGTTTGCTAACTAAATGTCTTTCTTTTGATAAGGCAAATGTCCAGAAGACTTGTTTTGGATCTACAATGATTTAACCGCAACTTTACTACAAAAACAATTGACTGCTCTGTTTGTTTAATTGATATATTTTGCATGATTAGTTTTTTTTATTGAGCTGGGGGGGGAAAATCCCATTACAGGCTTTTGTAAGTTTTTAGTTTTTTTAATTATTGTAATTTTTTTTTATTTTTTTGGCCCGTGAGTACTTTTGACTTAACAATTTTGGCCCACATGACAAAACATTTGGACACTCATGCTTTATTTGTAGAGAAACTTTTGCAAAAATAACATGTTAGACTAATTGTATGTATGTAATATAGAGACTCAGCAATCAAACGTTCAGTGATTGGTATCAGCCAACTTTATGTCTTTAGATCGTTTTTTGTTTTTATTACTTTCTTGCTTAAAAACTGAAATATCCCACTGTTTCTGGTCGAAAATGCGTCATTCCACTGCATGCACTTTGATACACTTCTTTAAGTTGAGTAAAGATAACCACATGAATTAGTAGATAAATAGAGATGCCTTTATAATTTCTCTGTGACGTGTTTAAAATGTAGTCCTCTGTGAAGGAACCTGCAGCACAGGAGGAAAGAAAATCTAAAGCTTACAAATTTGGAAAGAAAATAACGGGGGCGGCAACCTCAAAAAGTTGCATCAATATTAGCTATTGAAGGATATTTTATTTTTTAAATATCAAACCAAGTTATTTTTAACCATATAAAAAGCCATGTGAAGTAGCTGGAACAAAAGCTTTTTATCAGTGGAACCTTGGCAGTGGAGTTTTATCAGTGGAGTCTAAATTTTGTACATTAGCTGGTATCAAGTTTCGTTGTGACTTCCTCACTGAAATAAGCCCTCTCTCTTTTAAGCCAGTTAATAATGTATTCTATGGATTTGCAGGCCACATGTAAGCTCATCAACCTTGAACACCTAGATATAAAATATTTGGTGTTGCTGAAATATTTAAGAATAAACTTCTGTTTTGTGTTGTTTTTTTTTTTGTGCTCAGGTTGGAATCAGAGGCAAAGACATTGTTGTTCTTGGTGTGGAGAAGAAATCTGTCGCGAAATTGCAGGAAGAAAGGACTGTCCGCAAGATCTGTGCACTGGACGAGCATGTCTGCATGGCATTCGCAGGTACCTCAGAAATCACTTTTTCTTTTTTTTATGCATCTTTTTGCTTAATGAATAGATAACTGGGTGAAAATCCATGCAGTATATAAATAACTACCTCGTAAATGTTCTGGACCATTTTCCTCGCTTTACTTGTATAATCTCTTTCATTGTTTGCCAGGTCTGACGGCTGATGCCCGTATCGTGATCAACAGAGCTCGAGTTGAGTGCCAGAGCCACCGGCTAACAGTTGAAGATCCCGTCACAGTGGAATATATCACAAGATACATTGCAACACTGAAACAGGTGTTCTTCTTACGTTCTTGCTATTAGAATTTTGTTTACTGGTATTTATTTAAGCATCCATAGACTGAAAGAATGAGAGGGCAGCAACTGTGTCTGTTTGAACTTATCTCCCACCTGACTATTTCATGGTTTTCTCACAGTCAGTCTTTTCCCATTTTGCTTTTTAGCGTTATACTCAAAGCAATGGACGCAGGCCGTTTGGAATCTCTGCCTTAATTGTCGGCTTCGACTACGATGGAACCCCAAGACTGTATCAGACCGACCCGTCGGGGACCTACCACGCCTGGAAGGTCAGCGAGTTTCTATGTTCCTTACATCGTTCTCTGTGCTTGTTTGACGAGAACGGTGTCCGTCTGAGAACGATTACCGTTGATTTCTCTGTTCAACTTTGTGGGAAATTCTTCAGGCAAATGCGATCGGCCGCAGCGCAAAAACCGTAAGGGAGTTCTTGGAGAAGAATTACACAGATGAGGCCATCGCTGGGGACAACGAGGCCATCAAGTTGGCCATCAAAGCTTTGCTTGAGGTAAGGTCATATTAAAGCTCATATCAGCTTAGTTTTCTTTTTTACGCGCCCTGCCTGTTAGTGTAGCGTTAAGAATTGATGTCTTAATGCCGAAGAGAGTCCAACAGATTTTACTTTCACAAGTGGAGCCTTACTGCTTTCACCATAGAGCTCCGCTTGATTCATTTATGCAAAAAACTTTATTAGATTTTATGCTGGGACTATTTCATGTTCAATGGACACAAAAATGGGAAGGTAAAAGAGATAAAAAAAGGAAGAGAAAAGATGAGACAAAATGCTAAAGGGGAGAAAAGTTACAAACAGAGGAGTGGAAAAGGTGAGAGCAAGATAACATCCTTGGAGTCTGCTTCTACACCTGCAGAGAGATATATAAAAGAACAGGAAAACCAGCCGATAAAATAATACAGGTACAAACAAGCAACATCCTGATAACATCAATGAAGAATATACCGTATTATTTAATACGTGATGTATAAAGTGACAGCTAAAGCTGAAGTGATATTAAAGCTCATATCAGCTTGTTTTACTTTGGAAATATCATTTAATAATCGTAAATATTGAAGAAGAAAAAAATTGACATCCGCAATGTTCTATGCAAGCTTTTTACTGAGCATTTCCTAAATAAAAAGGAATATGTGAGAACCTGAGATGTATACACTTTTAAAAATTATATTTAAAGTGTCCGGCAACTACACTTTGTGTATTGTTTCTATATTGCTACAATTTGATGGACTCTTAACTGCCTAGTTATGATGCGTTCACACCGAACACGATGGAGGCGGCCTGAACGAGTGATTTACATAATATCCCTATGCAAAAGGCACCGTCAGGAGCGGTGAGGCGGCCCACGACCAATCAGGGACTGGTTGTTGTTGTGACACACGGTGAAGGAGCGCAGCGGAGACAAAGCTTTTAACAATCTAAATGGAAGATAGAAAAATGAATGTTGCCCGGTCTCTTGCTCTGGTCTCTCGCTTTCCTTACCTCTGCTTACGGGGGATCCATCCCCGAAGCGGGATAACAGTTTCAGATCCCGGACAGCTGGCAGCACCGCAGGAAGCGACCGTGATCCAGCCGTAGCTCCATTGTTCATTAAACGCAGCAGCGTGACTCGCTTAGGAAAATGCCGCTCCGCCCTGTCGAGTTGAACAGAAGCGCGGATAGAAGTTCCTATCTGATGACGCGGTGAAGCCGCTGTCGCCGTTTAGCACAGCGACCAACACCGCGAGGTGCTGTAAAAAGGGGCAGATGATTAAAGTCATGTTTTGTTCACAAAAGTCAAACGTGTTATAAAAGCTGCTTAAAAAGTTATGAATTTTAAAATGGAACATTTGCAGAAACTAAGGAACCATCTGCAATTCACTCAGACTGAAAACAGCCCTGACCTGATCTAAATATTGTAACTTTTTAGATAGTGTAGGTGTTTTTTTCCCCACACAATTTTAACATCAAGTCTCTGTAAATCAGTTTTTGATTGATTGTGTATTATGCCTTAATTAATCACAGGTTGTCCAGTCAGGAGGAAAGAACATCGAACTTGCTGTTATTAGACGAAATCAACCACTCAAGGTAAACCATGAGGTTAATCTGGTTGATATATTGGGTATTGTTAGTATTTTTTTTAGCTTTTATATCGGGTAATTATTGTGTTTTCTGTTCATTTTTTTTAGATCTTGGAATCCAAGGAAATCGAGACCCTGGTGGCTGAGATAGAGAAGGAAAAAGAAGAGGAGGCGGAGAAGAAAAAGCAGAAAAAATCCACCTAAAGCCCTTGACATAATCTCGGGTTTATTGCACTTGGATTATGAAAGTATCTTTGGGTTCTAGATATTAGTTTCAAAGAATTTACTCATTTCTTTCCTTGTACTGAGCTGAATCATAACTTGAGATCTGCTGATATTAAACAATTTCCAACATTTCTAGGCGATGCAAAGCCAGGCGGAAAGAGAACAAGTTGATATATTTTAGGCCGCCGAGATGCTTGAGTTTGGATGCACCTATTGATACAAACTGGGTGTGTTTGTCCACAGCTAAGTGCTGCTGTGTCTGTTCACATGTTCTCAAGTTAGGATTTAAATCTAGTGCCCTGCTTTGGAGAATTGGAGAATTTCTTTACATATTTTTATTTCCAACATTCAAAAATTGCTCAAATGTTTCAGATTCTCTGATGTTGAATGAGTTGTACATGACATTCAAAACCACAATGAAACCAAAATCTCAATAAAAGTGGATTTCTTTGTTTTTCAAAGTTATTTTTAAATGACTGCGTTTGTTAAATTTACCCAATGGATTGTGTTGAGGTGTCAGCTGTGCAACATCAAAAGTACGTGTAACACCAACTTGTTTTTTTGTTTTTTAAAAGAGTTGGGGAAGACCTTTAAAAAAAAAAAAAAATTCCCTCACCCATTATATGGATTACGCTACTACGCAAGGCAGGCGGCGAGGTAAGGGGCCAACTAACGGCCGTATAGCGCGGGGATAAAGTGTTTTCCATCTATCAGCATTCTGTCACACAGAGCTGAAAATAGTGTTGGCTTCATAAAGCGCTCACCTTTCCCTCAGTCGTTTAAAACAAATTAGTGATGAGCAAACGAAGGGTATAAAGGTGGTGCAACAAGACAACCCCCCCCCCCTCCCATTCTCTTTTTTTCTTTTTTAAGCCTCTGCTTTTTTTTTCTTCTCTTTTTTTTATTTCACCCTAAATTCGCTTATCAAGCAACCACTGCTCTGAATTCTCAACGACACAATTATGGCCGGCGGTGTGGTTGGGCTGCTTAATGGGATCCTGGCCTCAGACCCCAGTGGGAACTTTCAGTGACTTTAATCTGGAGCCCTTTGAAAAGTTGTGCCGTGCTGTGCTCAAGAGCCCCGGGGGTTCCCTCTGACTCCTACCAAAGACATAATGGTGAATGCTAAAGTCCTTCATTTAGAGTCATCCCCGAGCCAGGATTTCTTGAGTTGGTGCCTTAACTACGACGGCTGCACTTGTCGTCTTGTTTGGGAGTTGTTGGAGGTCTGTTATTTTTTTGTTTTTCTTGGATACTGATTAGATGGATCAATCTGCCCTCTGATCAGTTCCCAACCGCGCTGTCATGAAGTCCAAGGACACAATTAGTTTTGTGCAAATTTATCTCAGGAACTGCATTCATACACTTAATTGTCTATCACTATAGTGTGAATGTTTTACTGCTAGTTTAGAGGGAATGAATGACCAAGAAGGCTGTAGTTAACATGGGATTACCTGCATCCTGTGCAACAGAAATCATCTGATCCATACCGTCAATAAACCAGGGGCAGCATATTCTTTGCTGCTGCTAAGATTTTGTCCTTTGAACTGCTTATGGAGAGTTTTTCTTTTTTTCCCTGCCGTTGTTGTTGCCCACAATCAGCGCTGCTGTGCCTCAGGACAAAGTCCATCTCTCTCATCGCTGGCTGCTGCTCATCATTAATGCAGAAAATAATGGCTTCACCAGAGGTCATTGAGAGAAGAACAAGGCCCGAGGACATGCACTCTCCGAGCAAGAATGTGCACTCCTGCAAGCCGTCAACAGTGCACTACATCTGCACACAGGCGCGTCTTGCAGGCCACTTGTACGCACAGAGTGAAGCACTAGTAACACTGTTATCTCTTCACATGATACCCGCACACAATACACTCTGCATCGACTGTTTTGTTCATATATGAAAAGCTAGAAGTTTGGCTTTGTCTTACTTTAATCTCTCATCTTTGATGCTCGACCAGTTTCACTTAAAGGGTTCTCGTTTTTGTTTTTATTCAGTCTAATGTAAAACACTGTGGCTTTACACGTTCTGTGAGGTTACAGTCTTCAGGTCCAAACAAAGCAAGCACTAGAAGAGAAGAAGCACCGACTTTTCTTGCCTTTCTTTGGGTAAGCCGTTCATGTCACTTTTTGTCATTTGCTCCCACAGACTTGGGGATATTTTTATTGGGATTTTATGCGACAGATCATTTCAAACTTGAGCATCATTGTGAAGTGGGAGGAAAATAATGCGGCTCACAATGGTTTTATACATAGAAAGTGTGGTGTGTGTTTGTCCAAGTCAATGCTTTGTAGAACCATCCTTTTGTTGCCATTAGATTTGTACGTCTCTGGGGATATTTTCCCATCAAATCTAGAGTTTGAAATATGTTCCCATTTGTTTGTGCAGCGTATCTCAAGCTCAGTCCAGCTGACTTAATTGTTTTTTTTTTGAGTGGTATAAACATATTTGCGAAGCCACGTATTCATGAAGATCAATCACAAAAACATCGTCCTGTTTTGAGGTATTTGCTTTAATTTTTCTAACCTGATACATTTATTTTACAGAGTGGTATTTCCAATCAATTCCATCTTTTTTCAGAATTCGGGAAGCTTTTCTCACATTATGGAGATTTAAGTGGAAAACATTTGGTAATTCAATTACAGTTGTCAAATTGTGCACTGCTTGAAAGTGGGACATATTGGAAACACATCAGATCTCAGTTGGGAGGAGGAGGGGGGGGGACCTACTGGATATCCATACTGATGAAGGGTGGGAAATGTGTTAGAATCAAAAGTGTGCCGCATCATTTGATGAAAAGGAAAATTATCAAAATACAGGGGGACAGAAAAGGTGAAACTGAAAAACACAACAAATGTCATCTCAAGGCACTTTACAAATTCAATCAAATAATATGCACAAATTGGTCCAAAAGTTTCCTATCTAAGTAAACCAAAATGGTTCTCAATAGTTTGTGAGGCCCCCACATGCTTGCATACATGCCTGATAACATATCCTGGGGTTATCTCCTTCCTGATCTTGACCAGGGTATCACTGAGCTCCTGATCAGCCTGAGGTGGTGGCATCAGATGGACCTAAGCGCGATGTCCCAGAGAGGTTCTGTTGGATTTAGGGGGAGGGGAGATTCGAGGCCAGGCAATGGTATCAATTCCTTCATCCTCCAGGAACTGCCTGCATCCTTGTTCCCCATGAGGTCGAGCATTTTCACGCACCAGGAGGAGTCTAGGACCCCTCTGCAACAGCGAAGAGTCTAATAATGAGTCTAAGGTTTTTTTCCCAATACCTAGTGGTAGTCAGGGTGCCATCGTTGATCCTGTAAAGGTCTGTTACGTTCCTCCTTGTCCAGTGGCCTCACCAGACCAACACAGACCCACCACCAAACTGATCATGCTGAATATTGTTGAAGGCAGCATAATGTTCACTGCAGCTTCCCCAGACCCTTTCACGTCTGTCACATGAGCTCAAAGTGAACCTGCCCTCTGTGAAAAGTGCCAGTGCTGAAAATGCCAGTTCCGGTGTTTTCTAGCAAATACTAGTCAAGTTTCACGGTGCCAGGCTGTGAGCACAGGGCCTGGAGGATGTCAGGCCCTCTGGCCAGCCCTCATGAAGTCTGAACCTTTCTAAAGCTTTAGTCAGAGACATTCACGCCAGTGGCCCACTGGAGGTCACTATGAAGGATTCTGGCAGAATTCATCCTGTTCATCCTGGCACAAAGGAGCAGATACCGGTCCTGCTGATTGGTTAAGGGTCCTCCAGCTCTCAGAGAGTAGCTCCCTCTGTCCTGGAATCTCCTTCATGCTGGGAGACCCAGCAAACCTTCTGGCAACGGCACTTATTGACGTGCCATCCTGGTGGAGTTGGACTGACTGCGTAACCACTGTAGGATCCAGGCATCACCTCACGCTACCAGTAGTGAAACTGACCCTGATCAAATTCAAAACCACTGAAAAACAGTCCAAAATATGAGGAGGGGAATATGTCTGTGGTTTAGAATGTCTTAGAATGTCTTCTATTATTCCTTCAAAACCATTCCTGTTATTGGGGTTGTCTCATTGTTGCTTAATTAGTGCCTGTGCTGTTAATTTAATTGACACCAGAATAGCCGACACAGATTAACAACCACCTCTACTGCTGAACTAACCACAACTGGCTTGATATTGTCCTCGGATTAAAAAGTGTTTCATTCATTTTTATTTTTTTAGTTATTTTTTTTGCGCAGTTTCAGAAATCAAGGAACACAACTAAGCATGAACTGCTTTTCACCTCACCGTGTGACAAAGGTCTATTCAGTTGCCTTTTTTTTTGTAATCTAGGCTATTTTAGATAAGCACTTTTTCAACATTCATCTTGGGCCTATCAAATTAAGATTGAATAAAAGCTCTTTAAAATACAATTTTGTTGCAGTGTATCTAAATCAGACCTAATTTAAAACTTCCTGTTGTCTAGAATCCAGAAAAGTGCAAATGGACTTTTATTCCTGAGTATGCATTTGGCTTTAGGTTCTCAGCACAAAACCCCAAATATATCCATGGGTGAAACGTTGTACTCAATGTGTGATTTAGCAAATCTAAGAAAAATGTAAGCAGCAGGGTATTTGAATTTTCTTATTCTATTTTAGAAACCGCATAAAATGTCTATTTTCCGTACCTGATAAAAGTTCATTCCAAAGTTTTTTTTAATAAAAAAAAAATACCTGTCCACCTCTTCTGCTCCTCGCCTCCAGAACCAGCAGAGGGCAGTGTTGCATAAAAAGCAGCCGCGCGCCGCCATCATATCGCTTACGTTTTCTCTCACTTCCCGTCCTGCAGATTGACAGTGTGGCTCCTCCAGCAAACAGCGAGCAGAATCCACTGGCCGCTGACATGTTTTTGTCTCTGCTCCTCAGCTCACAGCCACGGAGGCAGTCCGAAACAATTGAATCTATCGAGTGGGAGTTGTTTTGCTCAAAATTGTCAGATGAAAAAGCAACAATGCTCGTGTCCTCGAGCCATGGCCGAGCTGTCAGAGTGTGTTGGGTCATAAAAGGCTACGCTCTCAACACTGTCCCTTTTCTGCGCGTCACATGTCGACAGTTACACACAATATACACTGTTTGTGTAAAGCAAATTGGGCTGCCTCCTCTCATGCCCTTGGGGGGTTGGGGGGCGATCTGCATCAATATGAGGCAAACTTTGCACATATTGGCTCATACGGGCTTTACACATCCATAATTGATCCAAATATGTTTTCTTTTAATGTTCTCTTTTAACTTCTCGCTCCGGGGATATATTTTGAATATCACTCTATTATCTCGTATCACACATCTTATCTCCTCTGTCCTTAAACCTCTCTCTTCTTTTCTTCCCCTAGCTCCCAGTTTTGCAGCACACATTGATTTTCTACTGTTTTCCTCTTGAACGCTCCCTCCAGTCTTATCTCCCTGAGAAACACACACACACACACACACACAGCTGAGTAACAGACACCGGCAGCATCTTCTGTTGTCATTACCTTCGTGTCCCCTGAATGGTGCGGGAATATTAACAGTTTGTATGAAGGGACTTTAAGGCTCGGTTTAGAGTTACCCCTTAAGAGTCACCTGTCAGTGGGTTTTTGTCTCCCAGAAGAATACTCAGAGTGCATCCTCCTCTAATTGAAAGTAGACACCACCGGCCTAGACAGGGAGAACAGGAGAGACGACAAAATGAGAAGGAGAGGCAAAGAGGAAGAAGAAGGGAAAAAAATGGGAGGGTAGACAGAGCTAAAATAAACAATTCCCAGCATGCTGCAGGCTACAAGCAATTGGCCCTTGGGCTTCATGGCCTCTCAGGGCCATGGCAGAAGCCAGTCACACACATCACATGGCATTACTCGGGATGGGGTTACAGGAAAATGTCAGCCGACGCATAAGGAGGAACCATTGGCCCATAGGATAATTTGAGTGCCTGAGGGAGGTGCAATCTTACATTCCCACGATTCCACTCTTTCCACCCACACCCTCTTTTCATTGTATTTTTGTATCCATTTTTCTCTCTTAGTTATTTAATGTGTGCAGCGCTGGTGTTTACTCTGGCGGCCTTGTGTGCACACAAGTGTCCATAGTAAACAGGATGCCAGAGCCCTTTTACCTGCAATTTCTCCTTTTCTAAACTCACAGGAGTTTCATGGGCCATTGGCTGGAGGCGAGAGGCTTTTATATCAATATTTAAAGCTGGAGTTTTACATTAAATTACATGTTACATATCTGATGACTGAATTAATCATAACTCTACTTTTCTAAAGAGAGAAAAAAAACCATAAATAATAATTTCATTTTGTACGTAGAAAGGGAGTTTTTATGCTTGACACATTGGCTGTTTTCTGGGGTATTATTGTAGAAATGGGGTTTCATCTCAGCTTTTGTTGCTCCTAAAACATTAAGCTGTGCATTAGGGCACAGGCGTACAGCTGCGTATATGTGCGCGGGCATCAGATAAAGACAGAGGGAAGGATGGAGAGAGCGAAAGAAAGAGACAGCGCAGATATCTGAGTGCGTCTGACAGAGAGGACAGCCCCGCAGGCAGGTCCCAGCCCTTCAGCACCAAAAATGACACATGACTGCTTTGACTTTTGTCATCCCCCTGTCTCTCTACGCCCCCAAACCCAAGCCTGCAACAAACACTGAGGCGAGTGCAGAGACACACAGACTCCAAGACACACAGTCATACACTGTATACTGCTTAGATTACATTATCCGTATCCCCAGGACACGGGCCCTTCTTGTTGGATGACATTTGGGCTTGTGCAGCACTAAGGTTACCTTTCTTTGCCCCTGAGTTAAAGATGCCTGTCTGCAGCATGCATTTGAAATGAAGGACGGGAAGAGGGGTGTGGGGGGGGGGGGGGGGGGGTAGAAAAAAAATCAGATGAGAAAGATTTCCAAAAGCACTTTGATCAGAGGCATCAACAGTCACGCACAAACTTGTTAAGCAGTATGTAAATTTAGGCTGATACTGAATAAAGTTGCCAGAATGGCATGAATCCATTGTGCTGCGATGATCAAAATAAAAGAGGGCTTCATACGCTGGAGGGCAAGAAAGTCACAGACATGAAGGTTTTTTTTTCCCTCCTTCCTCTTTTTTTCCTACAAAGAGGCTGATGTGATGCAGAGAGGAGAGAAGGAGGGGAGGGAAATGAAAGATAGGGGAAAGCCTGGAAGGATCTCAATCTAAATTAGCCGGTTTAAAGGAAGACTATGCTGAGTGAGACATATAATTAAAACCAAAGTGATGAAAACATCAGCATTCGCTCAGTAACCCGCTACACGAATCTTCAGAAACTTGCTACGGGGATGATCAGTGAAATTATTCAAAGCTAAAGGTAAACCTCACCTACTGTTAACGCACACCGGCCTCCCATTCATTCTCAGCCGGTCTTCCATCTCCCTTCACACACCTCCTCTCTCCGCCCTGTTTCTTTAATCCCTCCCTCGTTCCCCTTCTCTCTCCAGCTGACACTTAGAGATGAATAGAGCCTGTCAAAGGGTGTCTTGTAGCCTGTCAGTTTTTAAACTAACAGTTAGCAAAAGGAACACTTTCACATAAAACCTCCCAGTCTGAGAGGAGGTTGTCGGCTTTGGGTGGTTGTGTCTTGTGTTTATGTGAGGAACCACCCTGTGAGCGAAGCGAGAAATATGACCTCATACAGGAGACAGTTCAAATGCTTCATCATACCCTGCTGCTCCTCCAAACCACTAAACGCACTGGATTGTTCAAGCAGTAGCCACAGTACTATGTTTATTTAAATGAGCATTAATTTACGAGTACAGATCCAAGTACAGATAACACACAATAACAAATAATATTGTTTTTACAGGACAAAAGGCTGAAGTAGATAATTTTTTTAAATAATTACTTTGGCTTTATTATTCCAAGAAAGTCTGTACCGTCTGATAAGATGTAATTTAGCAATGTGAAATGAATCACTAAAACATTACTGTTACAAGCCTGTGGGGAAGTCACCTCACTACAATGATTAGTTCAACACAGCGGTCTCAAATACCGATCCCAAAGGGCCGGTGTCCTGCAATGTTTAGATGTGTCCCTTGCCCTACACACCTGAATCAAAATGGCTAAGCTGCCTCACTCGCACGCAGTCCAGCTCTACTCTCCAGCGCTCTGCAGGTGAGCTTATATTTGGGTCTGGCGAGCTGAAGCAGAGACACATTTCTAAGTTGCAGGACACCGGCCCTCGAGGACTGGACTTTGAGACCCCTGGTTTAACATCATCTTGATCATTTTGCCTGAGATTTTAATTCAGACATACAGTCTTTACCCACCCTGTATACTATTTACATATAGTAATATTTAGCTCAATGGTTTCTTCTGTTTTTAGTCTAGTTCACGTTCTCCAGAGTCCTGCTATTGACCTGTGCCCGTATTCACAAAGAATCCTAAGACTAAAAGTGGCATAGTTTTAGGAACATTTTTTGAATTTCCTGAATTCCAGTTATTCACAGAAGCCCTAAGCCTTAAGAGAGCTACTAAAGTGAAAATATGTTAGGAGTAGTGAGGAGGACTTTTAGTGAGCCTGATATGGTCTCAAGCAGGGAAGATGGTGGAAACAGAGAGAGCTGATTGGCTGATTCACCACCTAAACAGTGGAGAAAATGAGCACATAAACTTATTTAACAATCATACAATTATAAATATGTACAGAAGGTAAACTTTATCTTCCCCATGGGGGAAATTAATTAGTTTCAGCGGGAGGACGGATTGAACGCGCGGTGCTCTAGTAACGTAATTGTATTGAGGATAAATAAATAATAGGAAAAATATTGAATAACCATGAATAGAAATTGGGGGAATGTACGAAGATTATAGTGCAAAGAAATGTTTATATTATTTACAGAATCGAAAAGACTTGCAGAAAAATGCATACATAAATACACTTTAGACAAGATAAAAGTGGTGAGAAAGTATTTGCTGTATTGTGCTTGATGCAAGTAGCCTAAATGGTCATCTAGAAGGTTGCTTGTGTGCTACCATCTCCTCGCTGGCTTTCGATTGCTGCACGGTGCGCTTCTCACTTTCCAGGCTAGGGCGTAAAAGCAGAGAAAAAGATGATCAGAGAAAAAGACGCATTGATCTGTGGCAATGTGCTTCAATGTCCACCTATCCGCGCATCCTGGGACCAATTTACTTTTCAGCACTCCTCTATTCTTCTCCAAGAGCTGTACGAACAGAGGTGCTGCTCCACTTTCCAGTTCAGTTTCCTCCAGCTTTTTGTCTCCGTTTTATGTTAGTCATTTTTTCAAATACAAGCAGGCAATCCTAGTAAAATGCTGACAGGGGAAGGCACATTAATATCAAATAGATGAAATAGTAAAATGACCAGTAATGGGGGTAAGCATAAGCGAATAAAAAATAATGATGAGGATGTAATAAGGTACATTCAATCATCAATATCAATATCTTATCTCCAGCAGTCATTGGGTGAGACACAGGATATGACCTTGGACAGGTCGCTGGTCCATCACAGGGCAACATAAAGACACACAGGAGAAACCACCATGCATGCACACCGACGCCCAAGGGCAATCTAGCGAGACCAATTACCAGTCACGTTTTTGGACTGTGGAAGGAAGCCGGAATAACCGGAGAGAACCCACATATGTATGGGGAAAACATGCTAATTCTATGCAGAAAGACCCCATGCCTGGATTTAAACCCAGGACCCTCTTTCTGCAAGGCAACTGTACCACCAACTGCATCACTGCGCAGCCCTCATACAATGACAGAGAATCCAAATTGATCAAAATTCAAGTAGAATTCAGTTTATTCCAATACGATCCAGACGTGTTGTCAGATTCTGATTAATTTATTTACAGTCCAATAATTTCTTTCAGATTATTTACTCTATGTGACTAAGGAAGCCTACCCATCTACTCCTTGACTTTGAAGCGATCCCTCATACCGAGCAAGCATGTAGTGAGGGTGGACGTTAAGAACTCACGGAAACTTCCATCAGAATCACTTATTATCAGCGGCTGTAAAACAGATGGCAGCAAAAGCTCAGTCAGAGGCTTTGTGCTGCAAACAAAAATAGCTCAACACATAAGCAAGATGCAATACTTTTTATAGAAAGAAAACTAACAGAGTCCACAGTTTATGGCAGTAAAAGCTCAGGAATTGACCCCATTGAGGAAAGAGTCACAGCTAAACATAGACTCACTGTGCCAGATGTAGCGGCCATCTATCTATAGAAAGAAAAGACAGAGACCGCATCATATTCAGGAATAACAAAGCAGTTATTTGATAGCAACAATATCTAGTTATGTCATGTCTGCTTATTTGTTGTTAGTTGTCATGACACTCGTCAATTGAATCTACAGTATTCCTAATTTATAGATGCTCCCAAACATATTGTTATCTTTTCATTAACATACCTCCAAGTATCTGCTCTTTCACCAATTATTAATGCTAAAACGCTGGAAAAAAACCAGCATTTCTTTATATATTTTTTTTGTTCTCCTACTTTAAAGATTAGAAAATATTAGTCTCCGTTTATAACAGCTACTCAAGGGTCCTTTTCTACTTGATTATTTACTCCTTAACCAGCTGATCTTTACTTAAAACGTGGCTACATAACACGATGTGATCAAAATTAAGCCATAATAAAAGTGATTGGCAGTGCCTATTTAACTGTTCCTTACTCGTTAGCCCCTTATTTATTTGTGCCCTGGTGACTATTGCGAATCTCACGGCCTTACTTAAACGAATCAACAGCGAAACCTCTGTTCATTCTGGCTGCCTGCATCTGTAACCAAATAAAAGAGGAAGCATTCCACCTGAGAGCTTTTTCGTACCCTCCAGTGCAGCGTACCTCAAGTAAATAAGTCCTCCCGACAACAAATGTTTCAGCACTGAAGCGGGCCCTCGAAAACTAGTTTTTCCCGGGATAAAAAAAGAAAAGAAAAAAAAGAATCCGCCCCCTAAGGTGTGCTCCCTGTCTTACCTTCTTTCCGCACCTGCACTGAGTCTCTCAGTGGCGCTCTGTGTCTCACCACACAATGGAAACGGTGCATAGCCTCTGGCAGCTCTCTCCAGCTGAGAGCCACCTCTCTCCAGAGGACAGGAAGGGAAAACTGCTAGCACTAACAACTGATCCTGGCAGATAAAGGAGCAGATAGGAGAGGAGAGAGCGCCTTGGACAACACTTGTCCTTCCCTGGTCGTCAGAGCTATTTCCTGTAGCTTTTGTCATTCTGTTACAGCTGCCAGCAGGAAAAGCAAGTTGTTGCTTTTTTATTTTTTTCTGATTTAGATTCAGAGTTTAACATGCCACACGGCTTGCCGCCTTTAAATCCGAACATTTAGATAGACGCTCCGTGTACCATGTTCCTGCTGAACCTCTTCGTGTCAATTAAAGTGGTTGCTGACCTCCAAGAAGCGTGTCAGGTTTGCCACAAAGACGGGACTGTCGAGGCCTTGGTGGAAGCGGCGTAATGTAGTGCTCGCCCAGATGACCCGGCACCAGATCAGTGCATCACTCACGCTCCTCGGGGCAGCTGACTGGAAAAGCACTTAGGCAACGCAGCCATCACAGGTCGCGGAGGGCACAGCTGGGAAAGCCCTGGGTCGAAGCCTCAACCCAGTGTGATTAACTGTACATTAGCTGCATGGGAGGATAATATACTGAAATAATTCCACACCGGATGATTTGCCAAACTCTTCTGTATCCGATTCTCCTCATTCAGTCAGTGCAGTGTGTGTGGTCCACAAGGGCCTTACACCTGGTATTTGTCCCGAAAAAGACCTTGATGGGGAATGGGGTCTGAGCGAGGGTGCTTATTTTATTCTCTTTCATGCTGCTGCAGGCTATAGCTGTATTAATGCAATGGCAGGGATCTTTGAAGTTGTGACTTTATGAGACAAAAGCTAATTTCCTTTCCTTTGTTCATTATCGAGAGAGACTTCCAGCCAGGCGGAAAAGCATGCTGTGCTAATTATTCCATTCATGAGTTGTACTCAAAGTCTGTAATGGATTTCACTGGGCTTTTTACAGGTAGCCAGGCTCAAAGGATGCATGCTTATGTCAACTTGCTAGTTTGGAGCCATTGTTCTTAGAGTGTGGTGCTTTTGCTGCCTTTGGTGGTAGCTGGAGAAAATTCTGGCAGAATTATTCACAAGATATACATGAATTAACTAATTATGAAACTGACAGGTGAAGTGGAGGATGTTTCAAGAATTCCTCATATAAGATAAAAGCAAGAATGCAAAAGAAAAAAAAGAAGAAGCTAAGATTAATGAACAACAGGCTCTGTTTATGCTGAGTTACTTTTTTCCACTGAAGTCTGAACTTAGATCTGGAAAGGACATCAATCCCAAACATTATGCCTGGAAGCCAGGCTAACTGACACACCGCACCGGTAGTCAGCACATCAGTTATGAGGTTATGACCAGAAATATAGGCAAACATCCATGCATTGTTCCATAATTTGGGCTTTTAAATACGGGATCAATATTCTAACTAATGGAAGTTGCATAATACAGTGCATAAAAGATTTGATGAGACAAAAATCTTCAATATTGCTAATCAAGCAAAAATAAATGATATTGAGGTTACGGAAAACCAGCTGACAGTGTTGCCTGGCCTCAGGAGCCATGGCATTTTGTAACTAGTTCAACACCCATTGATATTTGCTATTCAAAGACTGACTGAAAGATTGTTACGGATCATTTTCTTTCACCTTACATCTTCTCTCTTACTCTCTTCATCCCTTCTTCCCCTTCTATCTGATCTATACTTTTTTTTTCTGCTTAGAACCGGTTTTAGATGATATTCCTGTCATGGAAACTGACAGTAACACAAATGGATACACAAGTCTCTGACAGAAAATTCTGAGTTAAGAGTAGAGGACACAGAGTTGAGAGCTTCAGCTGTAGTCTGTAGGTGAGAGCTGATTGGAGAGCGAACCCAAGGTAGGTTATACCTGCTCCGTGAGGCATGTTCATCAGGTGTCAGGAGCCGCATAATTTCTTCATTGGGATGGAGCGGCTTCCCGACCCACGTTGAAGCTGCATATTTTCCTCATTTCATCTGTAATGAACCGAGCATTTTAAACCTTTCTGAAGCGACTTAATGAACCCAAAGTCAGAAGTTGTGCCAGCGGCCAAACCATTTTCTTGAACACTATTGCAGAACAATTAGGAAGATTTTATACAACCAAAATATCAGGCCTATGATTTTCTTCACAAATAGTTATACTGTATTTTGAAAAAAAAAATATTTTTGGCCATAATTTAATGGTCAGAGAGGCCAGTTTTGGGCCCACTAATTCAATTGTCCCCATCCGTCAGCAGACGTGCACAAATCCAACTTCACAGAAGGTGCTCAAGCATCCCAAGAGCCTGACTCTTTGAGATCAAAGTGATCAATAGGTTAAACAGCAGTCTGCCAACTCAAAACCACATTCTGGTATGAAAAGACAAACATTGCACAGCACTAGATGTTTGGAGAGTTATAAAAGCTGAATATTCTCTACTGTCTGAAATCAACAATGCAAAAAAATTCCAAGACAGTACTGTTGGGAGAAGAATAAAAGCGCGGCAGCCAAAGCCGGATCATTTGTTGACAGATTAAAGTGATGATTGCAACTTGAAGCAACAGCAGCTTTGTTTTTATGTGTGTTGAAAAAAAGAACAAATTCTGTCAGCGTAGTTTTGTCCCTGTACTGACGAACGTCTCAGTGAGCCCCTGAATGATTCAGTGGACTCCCAGCCGGTTTCTTACAGGCCATCAAAAACAGGCTGTTCTCTTTAACTGCCACTCAAACAACAGAATGCAACTCTGAGAATATTAATGGCAATGAGCTGACTTGATTGATTCTTTTTTATATATAGGGAGAAAAAATCTTTCACCTGCCCAAATCTCCTTATATGCTCTGGTTAAGCCCATCATCCACCCATACCATGTGGAAGAGCTAAAAAATACAACCTTCAAAGCCATTTTACTCTCTCCTCCATATTCAGTTTTGGGGTGTGTCTCCTTCAAGTGACATTATACAACTTTTGCCTAAAATGCTAATATTGATATGACATGATTTGTTGACTTTACTGTCATATTTGACAGATCTCTAGGTAACAGTAGAACTAGAGTTAGTTCTGCCATCACCTGCAGTCAATCTTACAGAGAGTTTGACTTTGTTTTATAATTTTTAGTGACAGAAACTTGCACATGTTTGCATTTGTTAGTTGTGTTTCTGTTTTCCTTGACGTTTTAATGTGATGGGTGCAGAAACAGATCTCATATGTTGGGATTGGTGAAGCATTTATTTATTTGTTGTGTACCTGGAGCTTGACTAATTCTGTTAGAAAACCGGCTGCTTTCAGACAAAACTGAAAAATCCAATACTTCCTGAGCAGTTTGTTTTATTAATAAAACATATAAGATATATAATTAAGATATGCTGTTAATAAAGATTTTATTTTTGATTTTTAAGTCAGTTCAACAAATATTCAAAAAATGTTTTAGGCCTTCAGAGAGGGTCAGAGGGGGCTGGCGGCTCGCTGCTGTAAGGCAACCCTGTTGAATTTTGCTGCTCTGGGTGTGTTAAGAATCCTCTATATTTTTCAATCTATATTCTGACTTCAGGTGACTGAAGTTAGAATATCTATTCCATCAACTTTAAACTTCTGAGCAACATGGGATGCATAATTAGATTAAATATTATCCTTGAAACCATTAATTATTGTTTGTATTTTCACATAACACAACAAATAGACACAGTCCATGTTCAGTGACATTTTTCTTTAATCTCTTCGGTACATAGAAAACTTGTTATAAAAAAGTTTTAGAACAACCGATTTAGGCTAAAGAAACTACTAACGCTAGTGTACGTAGATTGGAAAACATCTCTAATTCAGTTTTTCAAGTTGCAATCATCTTGTCAAACCTCAATTCACAACCGATGCATATCTCTACTTTCTGTCCCTACACAAATATATGTTCTGCACACTTACAAGACCCCGACCACTTTGCAACTAATTAAGATCTGAGCCCAATTTCACAAGTGAGTTTCAGAGTTTGCGGGGCCAAGTTAGGCATGTGACATAATGGGATTTCCATCTGCCCCTAAAACACAACTTGGCAGAACATGAAGGCAAAGGCAACATTTCACATTCCATCTTTGCCTTGCGCGAGGATACCGCCCACAACACCTGAGCGCTCCCAATCAGGAAGATGTGTGCGTCCCGTAATGGATGTGGGTTTTGTGCCCTGTGAGACAGAGTCGGATCGCGAACACGCTCGTGCACACGCTCAAGAAGAGTGCAGCTGTGATGCAAGTGAAGCAATATACTTCCTCGGCTGTTGTCTGACACCCCTCCTCTTCCTCCTCCTCTCTTCTCCCTTGCTTTGTTTGTGCTCATTTCATTCCATATGCAGCCTCCTGGCAGGCAGGTCAAGGTTTACCCTCGCACCACACACCATTTCCCTCACATGGCGCCTGGGGGAGGAACACAAGAAGCCAGAGGCAAGGGCAAGCCCAAACAGCTTGCTAAACATTGCCGCCATCACCACCTCAAACCATACGGATAGGAGGACAGAAATACTCAGCTCGCAAAGTTGGATCTTTATCTTCCCTTTTTGTCCCCCCCTCCTTCCTTTTGTTTCACCAGTTATTGCTTTCGTTCTTTCTTTTTCTCCCCCCTTTTATCTTGCTCGGGATTATTGATTTCCATCAGTAGTAAGGTATATGTCTATTAACCGGCAGATTTAATAGAGCGACAATAGAAAAAATAACTCATTTGTTCCTCCTATGGTGTTAGTGTTCATTTTGAGAGTCTGATACAAACCTTGGCTAGAAGCTAGTGCAGGATTTTTAGCTGTAAATGGAAAACGCCTGTGGGCTTTTCATTTTCTGGGCCCAGACGTTCCCTTCATGGTGTCGGAGCCTTTGTGTTCACAGAGTTCATGTTTCGCTCCGGGGCTTTATTTTTATTTTGTTTTATCTCATAGCTTAGACTAGCAGGGCTTTAACTCCCAGAGGACTCCTGCGTAGCAACAGCACAGATCAACAAAGTAAGTTTGTTTATGTTGGCTGTGTCCGCATGTTGTCGACTTATACATTTCTCAGTCTCCATTTCCTGCCTCTCCTTGCCCCAGGGGAAAGGAGCCCTCTAATTGGATCTTGTTCTAATTGAGCCTAATACTGGAGCTAACCGGAGTTGGGCCCTGTGGCTAATGAAGAGCTGAATCAAAACTAAGCACTAAAACTTTGACTGTGTGTGTGTGTGTGTGTGTGTGTGTGTGTGTGTGTGTGTGTGTGTGTGTGTGTGTGTGTACTGCATGCAGACATTTTTTTTCACAGTCCATCGGGAATGCATTATTACTCATTTTGGTTGAAGACACATTCTTTTTTTTTTATCATTGCCCATATATGTTCTGTAATTTCAAAGTGGGAACAATGTTGTTAACAAGGTTATAACAGATGTAGCGCCGTTAGTCCCGAACTTCAACAAGGGAATTGACTGTCGTTATGTTCATATACACATACTTAAAGCAAAGTCTATGCGCCAAGTGTCCTATATGGCATTACGATCATCTCCTTCCTTCTTAGGATTAGTCTGCATTTAGAATTCTATAAAGTCGGGGTTTCTATGCTTCTTTTACAAATGGTAATAAATGAAAACAAAAATACAGAATTTATCTTGGGTTCTAAATCTGCAGCGCAAAGGAATTTAACCCAATTGAAACCTATCTGTGTTTTGATTAAAAGGCAAATGCCATGTTGTTTTACAGCCAGTAAACCTAAAAATATTAAATAAATCCCAACTAGCCTTTTTTCAGAAAGCAGCAAAGCCACACCAAAAAAACAGACTTCGAAGCCAAAACTAAAAAAAAAATCAACAACAAAAAAACAACAACACCATCATTGTTGATGACATGTTTCTTCAACCACAGAACATAACTGCCCATAGTTACAAGTAGAAAATGTATGGCTAACTTAGAGAAATACACACATGCCTGAACCTCAACGGCCTCCCCAGGGCTTTAACATAGCATTGACCTACCCTTTGCATATAAAGTGGTTTCAACAATTCTGGGAAGGCTGTCTACAAGATTTAGGAGTATTTTTATGAAAATATGTTCTTTCAGGGGAGTATTTGTGAGGTCAGACACCGATGTTGGACAAGAAAGCCTGGGTCACAGTACCCGCTCCATTTCATCCCAAAGCTGTTCTTTAAGTTTATTATCAGCACTCTGTGCAGACCAGTCAAGTTCCTCGCTTATCCATGTTTTTATGGACCTTGCTTTGATCACTCTTGCACAGTCATGCTGGACCTGAAGGGGCCCTCTCCAAACTGTGTCCTCAGAGTTATGAAGAGTTATTTTCCTCAGACAATGAAACACTCCTAAAGGTGTGTCGTATGTTGTAACATTAAGAATTGCTAAATAGGGTGTGAGAGTGGCACAGGAGCTAGCAGTTCACGCTGTAACCGGTGAGTTGCTGGTGTGAACCCTCGCTCTCACTGTCTCAGTCGTTGTGTCCTTAGGCAAGACACTTCATCCATTTGACCACTGTCGGTGGTCAGGGGGTTCAGTGGCGCCGATTGTCAGGCAGCCAAGCTTCTGTTGGTCTGCCCAAAGGCAGCTACGATGTAGCTCACCACCATCAGCGTGTGAATGAATGGGTGAATGACTGAATGTAGTGTAAACCTGTTGGACTTGACAAAGCACTAAACAAGTCCAGGTCATTTTACCATATACCATACAAGAATTCCTTTCACTGGAACTAAGAACCATAATACCCTTTGCATCACAGTTTCCACTTGCCATAATGCAGTCATGCCAGAGCCATTCTTCTGGTGATTGTCAAACTGGTCTAGCTAGGTAGTATCCTATACAGTATTTTATATACAGGTAGCCACTGAAGTGGTTGTGACACCTGAATGAACACTTCATTGATTTGGTGTGGTAATAATGTGTAAGCATGGAGTGATGGATGCATTGCCACAACGCAGAAACATATGGAATGTGCTCACTTACTTCTCTTCAATGCAGGAAAGGTGGATGAGTGGATGGGTCAGTAGGGCAGATTTTTCCTCACCCACCAAAAACTGTTTTTCTACTTGTTTATAACCTGGGAGTATAAAACTGTTGGAAACCTGGTTTAGAAGAAAACCAATACCAGGGTTTCTAGTTTTCATGCACCCTCTGTCGGTACATAGTGTCTACCAATGTAGGAGATTGCGTTGTAATTTAGGTTCATAACTGCTAGCTCCAAAGGGTTATCCTGCATGTTTACTTACATTAGGTGCTACAGCAGCCGTTGTTGATTGCAACTGCCTAATGACTGTGTGTCCACATATTTAAAAGAGCTATAAGTAAGATATTTACTGTAAAATCAACCTAAATCATTCTCATTTGTCACTTGGGATGGAAGTAACATTCCCTATAAACAATCTGTCCTCTCCATCAACAATTTAAAGTTTTTCTCCTTTCAAACCTAGAGGTACGGTCCAGAACTACTTTGGTTCAGAGTGTAGCTCGTGTTTACTTTCTGGTTCCTCAGCGAATCATTTGAGAGTTCCCAGGGTTCCTAACACTGAAGCAGCATTTGGTATTTTATCTTGGCAAAAGAGCAGCAACATGCAAACAAGAAAGCCAGTAAGAGAAGCAGACCAGAAATAGAACAGAATACATTAGACCTATCCTGTGTTAGTAAAAAGTAATAACAGCAACACACCGTTTAAATACGGCATATTAGATTGTTGTGATTGGGAAGCTGTTGTACTGATTTGAGCCACAAGGTGTCAGTATTACTTATAGCTCCTTTAACTGACTTTCCTACCAACACATACAAAGTATTAGATCAAACTGACTAGTCAAAAATGCTAAAGTCTGCATTGCAGGAACGCATGGGCAACACAGAACTGCAATTATTTTGTAAGAAAAGTATGGAAAAGGCTACAAAGAACAATGCTCGCTTATGACCTGCACCAATTGGATGTTTTGGAATAAATTTGCTTTGACCCCAAAGATAAGCCACTTATAGTGAGAGAAAGGTCAAACAGCCTTCACATCTACTGGCATGTCTTTTAAAATGTGTATAAAATGAATTTGTTTTTCTTTGCAAAATTATATTCTCACACTGAAAAAAAAACTGTTGAGTAATGCTGAGAAAAATCGTAATTAAAAATGATCAGATTTGACAAAATAAGTATTTAAGAAATCACTGATCCCACAATTGTTAGCTCTTGCGTTGTTAACATGTACAATCTGCCAGTAGAACAGAATTCTTGAAAATCTCTCAAAAATCCTCCAGTCTTGTGCCGCTAGGAATGTGTGGCACTGGTGATTTAATTCAAAATATATTATTTTCATAATGTTTTTCCCTTTACTGAATAAATGTACTCAAATTAAATTTTTCAAAAAATGTTCATTGTGAGATACTGCTACTGAGGTAAAAAAAAATGCATTTATTTTTAGACTTTATAGACATCTATATTGGTTGTACCAATAGGTGTTAACTGTTTGTTAGCCCAATCGTTAAAGAGAGTGAAGCAAGTGAAATGTTCAAGCAATTTAAGGAAAGTCAACATGAAAGACTGCAACCGTTTACAGAACAAAGCATTAAATCAGAGAAATAAAACCAATTGCTCCATAGATACATTTTAAATGGACACCTAGACGAGCCCACTCCTTTGCTGGAGGGTGTCAGAGCACTGCTTTTTATGTGAAAGTCAGATGTATCCGTTTTGCTCACTGAGCTTTCATGTGTGGGCAGCAAACCTGTTCTTGTTCCCAGGGTGTGAAAAAACGGCTGTTTTCTCAAAGCCTTTGGCGTCTCTTCCAGGAACACAAGGTGTCCTTTAATGGCGGTGCTTTATGCATACAGCAACATCAGATGTCAGGAGAAAGTTCATCCTCAAGTAGTATGTATGAAAAGGTAGCAGGGGCTTTAGAAAATGAAAGGCAGTGTGGGGAAGACCGTTTTTAGGCAATAAAACTGCTAAGCTAGGTAGTTAAAAGCATGTAGTCAGTGTTTTCAAAATGCGGGTTTACAACATTTTTCAGTCACCTGGTTAGAAAAATTCAAATGTGGTTTTTGGTGTGGAAAAAAAGGTGTTTTTAATGCCAGCTTCTGCATACATTTTTTCAGGATCCTTACTGAATGGCACCAGGTGACACCATTTAATCATAGATAAAGTTTTTGTTTCAATGCTCACTAAATTGAATGCTTTTGCTGCTGAACCAAAACCTTTGTGTAGCTCTGTTGCTTCAGCGGAGCTCTGTCAGTGGATGCTGCTTCTCTTTCACACCTCGGCATCACACTCTGCTCAGATGAAAACCCGTTTTCAAAGGACCAATTTTGCTAACTTATTCACTCTTCCTCTGTCACGCCAAGTGTCAATCCGTTTCAAAATAAAATGAGACCAAAAAAATGAAGCCAGGCATGTGCAGCAGTTTCAACAGTTGCGTAGGCCACACAGAAATGGAAATGCCATGTTTGCAGCTGGAGGGCTGAAAAAGAAATGCTTCTCTTTTGCCTCCAACTAAGACACAATACTTACATATGTACATATATTCATATGTCTACGAATCATTTTCTGTAAATTAGAAAAGTGGTGTATTTATTATAAAATGATGTCCGCATCATACCATTCTTTAGTCATGTTTGCTCACACATGCTGTTGTTCTCCGACTGTTTTATTTCAATTACATGCATCTATAGTAGTTATAGGACATGGTGAAATAGTTAAAAATCCTACCTGTCGTCTGTTTTCTCTGCCCCGCTATTGTCCCACATTAGCGGTGGATCTCTGCAGCTCCACCGGAGTTATAAGGGACTTCTTGGCTGCTTCTCTGTTTAATTCTCTCCTTTCACATCCAGTCAGTGTAGCTGCACAGCCATCTCTTAGTAGGTTAAACTTAGACTTAGATTTCACTTTATTGATCCCTTTGGGGGATGCTTCCCTCAGGGAAATTACATTTTCAGCAACTTACAGTGTGGGGAAGCAAACAACAACTATTTATAAGCAGTAAAAAATAAGATAAAATTAAAACAATAAAGTCTTAGGTTAATGTAGAAAATAGACATCAGAATTGTATATAGTATGGTGCTATTGTATAGTGGATAAATAACCAGGTATGTGGTTAAAGCAAGTAACTCCACTGTAGTGGTGAATTAGGTTATTGTACAAGAAGAAAAGAATCTGTGAATGTATGAGAATAAGTTGTTGCAGAGTGAGTGGCTACCCCTCCTCTCTTCTGTCCTCTGTACCTGATTTCCTTCTGCCCCCAAGAAGGACAAAGGAGTCCTTTAGCTTGTTGGTTGTACACTTTCAATCAACATGGCTCCTCTGGTTGCTGATGAGTGCACGTGTGCAAGGGCGGTTGGTGTGTGTCGTCCAGTTCGGTTTATTATTTAGCCACAGCCCGTGGTCTTTGTTTGAGTCCACATTCTCCACTTCAGCCCCCTCTAGCAGGGCGGGTTGTGGTCTTGGTCTGGCCCAAACGAGCTGAATGACGCTGTATGAAGTTAGTATGACGCCAGATGGCAAAGACCCCCACCAGACTCTGACACCCTTCCTCTCAGTCATCCCTGATACACCCAACGATGGCGGTGTCATCGGCGTACTCCTGTATCTGACGCAGCTCCATGTTGTAACAGAAGTCCGAGGTGTACAGGATGAAGAGAGGAGGGTGATCTCTATGTCTCTGAAGGTGGGCGGTTAAACAGGATTTTATTTAGGAGTGTAAGAATCAAGGGGGCTGAACACATATGCAAACACATTTTTATCTGATTTTTATTTGGAAGAAATTTCAAAAGCTGTGTAACCTTTTCATAGCAATTCACGGTGATCTAATACTTTGTGTTTCACTTTCACATAGCACCCACACAATACATATTAAAATCTGTTGTCATAACATGACACAAAGTGGAAAAGTTCGAAGGGTGTGAATACTTTTGCGCAGCACTGTGTGTCCTACGCTTTTAAAATAGCGCTCTCAACTTTAAAGAATTAAATGTGAATCTGTAAAATCTGTGTCTACTTATTCTCCCAGAGGCCTATATAAACACAATATGTAGCTGGAAAGGGTCTCTGACTTCCATTAAGAGGTTTGCTGGGTGGAGACGCAGCACTCCAGGTAGGCTAAGTTTCACCCATTTCCCTCAGGCACTGTGCCTTTTCTTGTGAGGGTGGGGGTGGGGTGGGGTGGGGTGGGGGGGGGGGGGGGCACAGTAAATGGTTCCAGAGCAAATAGAAACGACCAAGTCTCACGCCTGGAGGATGTAGCCTGAAGGCCAGTAGGAAGATTGGAAACAGATGAAAGAAAGACAGTTAGGTGGGGCTCATCGTTCCTCTTGAGAAACCCAACAGAATGAGGTTTTCTTCAAAACCTATGTAAGATTTCGCCTGCTCCCTTTTGTGGGCACGATCTCTTAGACGTGTATAGACTTGAGAGGATAAATGTGTGATTCATGTACTCAGGCTCATTTGGGAGTGAGATGGCGGTGCCTTTGCAGCCCTCCAGGTCTTGTCTTGTTGACTTGTAAGAAACAAATGGTCAAAGAACCCGTTACCTGGCGTGTGGTCGGATGAATGAAGGTCGGCGTGCGCATACGTGTGCATGCGCGTAGCCATGTGAACGTGGCACCGCCCCAGCTTCGGCACATTTCTCTGGGGGTTCGTGCCACCCTACGCCCGGGAGGTGAGAGGGCGGGTGATAATTGAACACTGCAGTGCTTTTTACACAAATGTACTGAAAGGAAGAATCAAATATCCTGTTAATGAGATTTCCCTCCTCAGGCAGAGCGCTCAGTTATTATTATTTTAAATGCTCTTAATCTAATAAGTTACTAAAAGTTTCCCAGATTTATCTCTACCACTCATCCTATAGGAGTTCTACTTTTTAGTTTCTGAGGAACTGAATATGTTGACGACAAGGACACATGTGGTCTTTTTAAAGAACCAACACTGTAAGTAAGGCAGGGTTTAGTAAAGCTCTGTGTGAATGAAAGAGCGGCCCCGGCCTCATACCAAGGTGAACATCTCAGCACTTTGGTTTGTTTACCTCACAAGATGGCTCCTGGCTTAGGGAATGGACCATGAAAATGGCTGCTCTCTCGTGCCTGCAGCCCTCTATATAAATTGGAGTTTTTCATGTGGCAGTTAGGCTGCTGGGATACACACCTCAGGGGATGTGCTCTCATTAAGGGCGGTAGCTCGGGGCAGTTTTTCTCTGCTTCCTGTGGCCACTGACCTCCTTTTCACCCATAGGCTTGCAGCTAACGCTGCAGCTCTGCTTTTTGGTCTCTCTCCGTCACTCCCAACGACGCCTAGGGGTTTCGTCACATGACTCGGGTGACTCCTGACCTGCTTGGCCTCTTGCAACCCCTCCCTGCCTGTCAACGAGTCAGTTAGAATGATCGCAAAGCAGCGTTAAGGGTCACATGTGCCCCCCTAAAATGGCGGCTGTGGCCTTGGGCTTTCGAGGGAAGAATTTTCCAAGTTGACAGTGTCAAAACATCATGTCAGAAATGGCCAGCTTTGTGTGTCATCTTAAAGCAGTACAGCTGCAATATTATTCAAGTGGAAAAAAAGAGAAAAGTTTGAGCTCTACGGTGAAAACTAAGCAAGTAATCCATCATTTTAAGTGATGGTGGTCACTGAGGAAATTAGTGATTGAAAGCACCTGTCTTTGCAGAGTTCAGGCAAATGAGTTGTGCCGCTTGATTGGAGACAAGCAGAATGATCGCGTTGCTTTGTCACTGTCCTCCTTGAGCCATTTCTGCAGCCATTTCCTCTATGCAGGGGTTTATTTTGGCCACGAGACATGCTGGGGTTTTGTCAGACACCTAAAAGTGATCCAGACTGAGGCAGTTAATCACGGATCAAAAAATAAATAAAGAAGTGAAACACAAAACGAAAGCAATCTTAGGGCATAATGCTCGCTCTGCCTGAAGTTTGCAAACAAATATCAATTAAAAAAAAAACTTGATCTTTTATTATTAAATTCCTAAGGCCTGATGAACCTTTTTGCTA
This sequence comes from Fundulus diaphanus, assembly GCA_037039145.1. Classification (NCBI taxonomy): domain Eukaryota; kingdom Metazoa; phylum Chordata; class Actinopteri; order Cyprinodontiformes; family Fundulidae; genus Fundulus; species Fundulus diaphanus. The sequence continues at coordinate 29,054,020 of CM073133.1, read as the reverse complement.
CTTTTGACTGGTGTGGAAACTTTTGACCAAAACCTCTTTTTCTGCAGTCCACTTTTAAGAGATAACCAGGGGCAAGTTCTTATTCAGTCTTCACAGGGATGGTGGGGAGGCGTGGCATGAAGTGAGTGACAGGCCTTCAAAATTTGTGTGCTTAAAAGGAAAAGTTAAACATCACATTTAAATAAATAAACAAATACATTTAACGCCTATCTTAACTTATTAATCTATCAGTCTATACCCATGTGTTCTTGCAGGGTGGCGGGGGGCGGTTACCTATCTCCAGCGGTCAGATGCGGGGTGCAGGTCACCACTCCATCACAGGGCAACACAGAGGCAAATATGACACAAAGCCTTTCTTTTGGGCCGCGTTTGGGCTAGGAAGCCGGATTACCCGAAGAAAACCCAGGTGTCCATGGGGCGAACATGCAAACTCAACACACAGCTTCAATGCTACCAGCTGTTCCACTGTGCAGTCCTTATTGTGTCAAATTTATCTTGAAATCTGATAGATGCAGGTGCATGTCAATAAATGAAATTATCACGAAAAATTCTACTTATTTCATTATTTAAACTAAAAAAAATTATGTAATAGGCAAGGCAGGGCAATTATATTCATGCACCACGCAATAGGGCTTAACAGGACATCATAGAGCTAAATATGTAAAAAGAATTGCACTTAAAGACACAAATGTTAAAGTGTAATTTTGTCCTGGCATCATTATGTTCTGTAATAGCAGTGGTATGCTGTCTTCAATCTCATCACACATGAGTATCGGGGCAAGCTGTTCAGTAGTGTGATTCTTTGATCAAAAGCTGAAATAAACAATAATGTTTTCAATCCTATTTTTAGAGGAGACGTCAGTTTCTGGACAGCTCAGGTATCACAAAAAGAGTGAATCATTTCAAGCATCTATTTCTGTTACTTTCGATGATTTTGGCTTGCAGCCAAAGAAAGCCCATAATCTAATTTCTTGGAAAATTAGAAGTTGACATAGGAGCAAATAAAGGTAAATAAGGTCATATTCATTTAGTAAAAATATTATAAAAAAGTTAATTCATTTCAGTAACTCAATTCACTAACATTCTACAGATATACATAGTGATAGATAAACACGTCGTATATGATAAACACGATGTAGATTAAACGTGAGATCAGACCAATTAAAATGGATTGAAAAACTCCACTTGGAGGCACAGCCACCAGAGGTCATTGCTAAAACCTGGTTGTTTACAAAGTGCTGTATCAGAACATATTCTTGGATGTTGTGAGGTAGCAAAAGGTGACAAAACAACAGAGATAACATCCATTTTGAAAGATTAGAGAACCTAAGCCCGTTTGAGTTTGACGGTGATTCACAAGGCATTGACTGTCTGCAGCTCAAGTCGGTGCTTCAAAAAGGGCCAAATCCAGTTGCGGTCAGTAAATGGCCTCCAACCGTAGCATTCTTTGTGTCAAGCTACTCCTCAGTCCAAGACGTCAAGACTGTTTTACCTGAGCCAAGGAGAAAAAGGACTGAACTCCATGATCAAAACTCCTCTTTTCAGTTGAAAGTACATCCGTTTAATTTGAAAATCAAAGTTTCAGAGTCTTGAAGAAGATTGGAAAGATTCAAAATCCAATTTTCTGGAGGTCCAGTGTGAAGTTTCTTCAGTCAGTGAGGATTTGGGGTGCCATGTCATCTGCTGGTGTTGGTCCATCGTGTTTTATCAAGACAAAAGTTAGCAAAGCCTTAAAACTGAAAAAGATTTAGAGCACTTTATGTGTCTCTTTGCTGACAAGCTTTATTGAGTTGTTGATTTAATTTCTCTAAATTTCTGAGAAAGCGATTTTTGAATGATTATTATTATTATTGTACTTTTCTCTTATTCAAAATGACTAGAAATATACACTGTATATTGCAACAGTATTCACCTCCCCTTACAGCCTTTTCAGTTTGCACCATTTCATTTATAGAGCATTCCCACAAGTTTGAAGATTTATACTTTTTATTGTGAAGCATACAACAAATAGAACAAAATAACTGAAAATTTCAGCGTGCATAACTGTTCACCCCCCTAAAGTCAGTACTTTGTGGAGCCACCTTCAACTTCAGCTGCAAGTGGCTTTGGATAAGTCTCTCTGAGCTTGCTACATCTTGCGTCTGGTATTTTGTTTCCCATTGTTCAAGCCAAAACTGCTCCAGCTCTTTCATGTTGGATGGTTTGATTGTGAACAGCAATCTTCAGCCCTGACCAGAGATTCTTTGTTGGGCTCAGAGTATTTTTCCTTAAACCTGTCAAGCATTTGTCCAGCCTCAAATAACAGACAGACTGACAGGTTTTGCTCCGGAATATCAATGTATTTAGCACCATCCATATTTTCCTCAACTCAGACCAGTTTCCCAACGACTGAAAAACATCCCCTCAGCATGATGCTGAGGGGATGTGCACTGTGCAGATGGTATTGTTGGGGTGATGGGATCCGTTGACTTTGTGCCAGGTGTAGCGTTTTCTTGGTGACTGAACAGTTCCATTTTAGTCTCATCTGACTGGAGCACCTTCCTCCATAAATTTGGGGTGACGCCCACATGATTTTTGGCAAAATTATAACTTGCCTTCTTATACTAACACTAACTAATGGCATTTATTTCTGGCCTCTCTTCCATAAAGCCCAGCTCTATGGAGTGATAAGGCTTATTGTGGTCCTGTGGAGCTCTGCAACTCCTTCAGGGTTACCTTTTGGTCTCTGTGCCTCTCTGAAAGTTTGTTTTGGTGGGCACCCCTCTCTTGGCAGGTCTGTTATGGTACTATGTGCTTTTAACCTGAGGATGATGGATCTGACTGGGGGAACATTTTTTATAACCCCACCCTGACTTGTACTTCTGAACAACTTTGTCCCTGACTTGTTTGGAGAGCTCCTTGGTCTTCATGGTGTGAGGCTTCTTGCTTAGTGGTGCTGCAGCCTCTGGGGACTTTCTTTATACTGACAGATCATGTAACACATAGATTGCACACAGGTGGACCTCATTTCACTTTTGAAGGTAACTGGTTGCACCAGAACTTGTAGGGGCTTCATAGCCAAGGGGAATTTCCATTTTTTATTGTTTTAATTATTTTCCCATATATACATTTCTTATTCCACTTCACCAACTGTTGTGTGCAGGTCCCTCACATAAAGTAAGATGAAAAATATTTAATGTATAGGATGGAATGTAACAAAGCTGGTCAAAAGCTGGGGTGGGAGGCGTATCCCTCTGTGTATAGCATAAAAAAATAATTTTGAATTGAATTACTGAAATAGATCATTTTTTATGACAACTTTCTTATTTATTGAGACCTTTTAAAAAACATCTGTCTGAAATATATGGGGCATGTAGGAGACCCAGCAAATTCCTGGGGGTGGTCATTACCCCCCTCACACCCTCCCCTAACTGGTGCCACTGTAAATGAAAAGAATAAGAAAGAAAAAGAAATGATAAAATTCAATAATCAGAAATGTTATTCAAGGCAAGGTCAGGATTTCATGGGATAAAATCCTGGCCTTGCCCAGCAGAGACGATTGGTGGGTTCAGTCCCCGTCATGCACCACCCATACTCAGACCTGGAGGCAAAACAATTTTGTCCTCAACTTGTGAGCAATTAGATTATATTTAAACACACATATGCAAAAAGAGCCTCCACAAACCGCACCCACCCCCCACAGCCCCATCCCGTTCTCCCATTCTCAGTGTGACACTTGCTTCCTCCATATGTGTGAGTTTGTGTTAACACGAGGACAGGAGCAGACACACACATAGATACAGACACACACCCTGTAGCTATAAGGTTCCAGTTGGTATATCTCTGTTCCTAAGCCCCAGTTTGATGCCCTCGTCTCATGGTATCCAACCCCCACTCTTACCGCATCCCCCCCAGGCTTGTGTGTGCATGTTTGTGTGTGTTTGTGTGTAAGATGGCTACTGAAGCAAGTGGGCATTGTTTCTCTCCAGCGGGGCTACATAATTGAACGTTCGCATTTATGCAGTCGTTCAAGTAGATCCTAAAAGTAAAAAATAAAGTGTGTTTGGCTGCTTATTTTCCTCAACCCGGGAGGTCAAGATCGAAACGAAGATTAATGCTTATATTTTCCGCATGCGCATGGATCACATGGTCAGACGTGAAGTGAGTGCAAGCTTTCGCACCAAGCTGCACCTGCAGTCAGGCTGCATCAGGTTGTGTGTTACAATTAAAGCACATGTATGAGTAAAGCAGGGAAGTGAAAAGACAGCGGGCAGCAGGGACAAAACCCGTCAGCCACTCAGATCACATCAGGTCTGTCGGGACACATTGGAGCACAGCAAGCCTGATGGGATGTGCCCCCCGGGGGCGCGAGGCAGGCCAGATGACAAACAGGCACAGAGGCAGGAAAAGAAAGAAGAAAGAATAGAAGATGGCATACCCTGCCTCTGATGCACAATATGTTTCAGCAACATGCATGCAAATATGAATAGCAACATCGACTACGTTATGCACTAATTATACAGTTACCCCATGCCCTCATTGCCGTGCACCAACACAGAGTGAGGATCTCAGCGAACACTTGCAAAGACCCATATTGCTCAGTCACCTCACTAATATCTCTTTAAACACGCCGCCCGGATCTCACACCAGATAAGCTACATCTAAAAGAACAAGCTACATATGCTAATGTGAGACACAAAGGCAAGATGTTTATGAGCTGCACACGATGCATATGCTTGTGCGTGCGGGAAAGTGCACAGACACGCTTAGGCACATATGTCTGCGGGGGCAAAATGGGAAATAGACACTTCTCTTCATGCCTGTTCTTTAATTGGGGCATTTATTGTTTTGTGGTGGTGTTTACTTCATTAAATTAAGGCACATTTCAGAAATGCAAGCGTGTTTTCAAGGTTTATATAAGCAAAAATTATGCTTTCAGCCATTAAGTTGCAAATTAACATATCTTCATGACTGTGGGATATGCCAGTTGAGGATGCTTTTACATTTTCACACTAATCAACTTGACTTTAACATGTTGGATTTCAGTTTGATTTGCTTTCATCACAAATATTGCTTCCCCCCACGGCTGTGTGTGCCTGGATGTGTGTTTGAGTGGAAGTGTTTCAGCGAGTGTGTGACACTGTGTGCCTTTGCTTGTTGTCCATGGTACCTTCATGTCAACTCAACTGTTTCTCTCTTTCAAAAGAAAAGGAGAAAAAAGAGATGCGTGTGTAAAGAAGGGGCATTACAAGGACAAAATGAACTAATGTTGAATATTCCTTATTGGTTTTACTGTAATTCTTTTCTAATTTTTAGTTTATTCAATTTCATCTCCTTGAGGCTGGTAGGTATGGAAATGAGGTCTGTTCTCTTTTTTCTTCTTCCTTTCTCTCTTTTTGCCTGTGTAAATTGCAGTTATCACCTCAAGCCTTTTGAACAAGATTACCCAGATGGCCTTGTGTGGTGTGCCTCAAGTTTTATTTTCCTTCTTTGCCTGCTTTTCCTTCTTGGCTGCAGGGGGAAAGGAGAGGGTGCTGGGAAGCCTCCTGAAGCCTCTGGGTGAGGCTAGGAGGCAGCAGCTGTGGCAAAGGGAGATCTGGGTGGAGGAGGGGGAGGAGAAGAAAGAGAAATGGGAAATAAGTCGAAGAAGAAGAAGTAGAAGCCAAGGAAGATGATGTATCATGAGTGGATGTAGTGACAAACACAAATGTCTACCTGGTTGTTAGGGGTCTGTATGTTCTCTGTAAGTTATAAAAGGCTAAATTTAAAGTAAGTTACAACACACACTCATAGCCAATGATCTCTTATTAATGAAAACTGTGCAATTGCCCCTTGGTTTTTAAACAAGCACAATAGCAAACACAAATTTGCTGCCAACATTATTTGATTTAAAAACAAGCGGCAGACCCTTTTCTGGGTCAGTAAAGTAAAAAAAAAGGTCAACATTGACTCCTAGTAATAGCTACTTAGCTTATTTAAAAACACAAGTCCACCTCCCATCATTGGCATCAAAGGCGAGACATCTCTCTTGTTTTATACAACCCTAAAAATGAGAAAGTACAGAAAACATGGCATTCAAGTAAGGTGGTTATGTGTTCATCTAATGTAAGAAAAACAAAAGCTAACTTCCCCATATTTATAGCTAGATAATTAATTAATTAAACCTCTGTACACAAGTGAAACTGTGAGCTGGGTGAGGACCCAAGTTTATGGGACCACCACAAAGTGAGGCAGTGGGTAAGGGAGATTATTTTTTTAAAAAGCTAATTGTTATAGAAATGGAGCAAAGAGAACCATGTTGGAGTTAAAATTTCAACCATTAGATACATCAACAGACATTTGCTGTACAGTGCTAGGACTTTAACTGGAACCATTATCCTCGACCAAATGAGTGTAAGATGGAGCTTCTTAGCAGCCAACACCCCTAACTGGTTTGGAGAATGATTATCTAGAAATGTACCTGATGCCCAGTTGTGAGCAAGGTGGAGGATCTGTGATGCTGTGGCCATGTTTCTCTTCCAAAGGTCCTGTAAATATTGTTAAGTTTTTAATCTTAGCAAGGTTAATAAACGCGATTTGTTTTAAAGCTTTGAAAAAAATAAGCAAGGAGTGAAGGGTACTGTATGTGTTTTAAATTTTATGCCCCTGTGACTATTATACATCAGCCTTTCATTTAAATAGTATAGGAAGACTTAATGCGCTGGGAAAATAATGCCTTACTACGATTTTTACACAGCAGCATGCACCATATAAGCCAGACTACCGTGTATTTTTTGAGCATGTTGAAAATACCAGAGCATTAAAATCACAGCTCTGACACACCATGTATAGCGTATGTGCACACCACTGCAATAGAATACTAAAAGTCGCTAAGGTGGCAAATATCATATATGAAAACAGCATGTAATCTCACACTACCCTTTGAACCATGCACTGATGAAGATCCCCCATCTCAATTTACACGAAACTGATTGCTTTCCCTACTTTCTGGTTAATTTGGCTAATATGTATCTGATCAGTTGGTGGGAGATTTATGTTCCAGTTTAATTTCCAGTTGGTCAGTTGCTAGGTTAAAAAACATCAAAAATCAAAACAAGAAGGGAATATTACAGCCAAAGTAACATATCCTTTATTGGCACAGTCTGAACATTCTGGTAGTAGCTTGAAAGGGGCTTGGTCACATATTTTGACCATAAAAAGAAAGCCTGCACACAAAAAAGCATATATAATCATCTTTAAATAAAACAATATATGCCAGGCGTTCGTCTTCATAGTGTTTACTTAGTCCTTTTTGAGCCCGAGAAGAACTTTGCCCCAGGGAGGCGATCAGCAGACATAAACATTATTGCGTAACCTGCTGGTCAGCAGTAGTGTAGAGCTTTCAGAAAGCAGGACGGCGACAATTGACGCAGCTGCTGAAAAAGCCAGCAGACCGTCCTGCAATGCCTCGCAGTAAACTGATACCTCGGCGTGATCGAGGACCATCCCGATCTACAGGGTTAGGGTTACTTACCCTTTTTCTTTTCACATCTCTGCTGGATGTTGCTGACTCGCGTGGCCCCATCGCAGACATATATTCGTAGAAGTCTTTTTGAGCATTGACGTTACCACCATACTGGAGGTGGCAAAGTAGAGGGATTTGGAGAAGATGCCTCATTCATGCACCAACCAATTAACACCACAAACCCAATCTACTGGCACTGCCTTTCACACGTAAGAATTAACATATAATTGTAATTATTCATTATAAGGTCATTTTAACGTCGTATATATGTCTGTGAGCTTCTCCTTTTTTACTCGTTGTGTTTCAGATATGTGGTTCAGGTGAGCCTTGGTGTGAGCCTTGGCTCAAGGGACTCCTGATACTTGTCTCCTGCTGGCATCCTGCTACCATCTTGCCAGTCCACCCTCCGTCGTGGAGATCTCCATCCAGTTCCGAAGCACACCTGGGTCTGTCACTGAGAGCCGCAGCCTGACCAAACTCCCCTGGCTTCGCTTTTACCATCAATCCGTAAGTCAACCTCTGCTCCCGACTTCTCTGATCTGTTGTTTGCTGGTATTCTCTCTCTTTCTTTCTCCTCACAGCCCGTGACTAGAACCTTCTCAGCCGGCCAAATCTGCTTCACCCCTTACTATAATTTTCCTGTTCCCATTGATATCAATAGATCACTTTTTACTATCTGTACTGCCTCTGTGTTTGTTGCTTCCGGGTCATCATGAAAACCCGGCCGTGACATTGTTTGTCAGGAACCAGAGACAGAGGACCCAGTATTCAAACCAGACAGCAGGTAAGATTAAGATGTTTATTTCTCAAACACACAAAAACCGGGGCAGGCAGGCTCGGTGATCCGACTAAACAGTCCAAGGTCAAAACCGGGTAATCAGAAAGGCTAGATTGTCCAAAACAGAATCTGGTCTCAGAGTTGTGAAACAGAATAAGGTTCGGTACAGTCGAACCTTACAGTCCAGGGTCCAGGGTCGGAACACAGAGCGGAATGAACGGGCAGGGATCAGGCAGACTCAGAAACTCCAATGAACAGAACTAGGTCAGGTAAAACAGGCAGGCAGTCAAATCGGGCAGGAAAAACAGGTTCATGGTCAGGCTGGCTCAGAATCAAAAGGCAATCAGGTAATATCAACAGGTCAGTCAAAAAGAGAACGCTGGACAAAACTCACCAAAGGCTTGTTAATGATCTGGCAGATTCTAGCAGGATGAAGTGGGTTTAAATAAGGAGGTGAACAGGTGACCAGAGCAGAGTGCTAATTACAAGTGACAGGTGGAAATAATCAAAGGGAGGTGGAGACTGAAGTGAACTGAACTGATTGGTTAGTGACTGGAGGTTGACAGGTGAGCAGATCTGATTGGCTGGTAACTGGTGATCGAGGAGTGACAGATAAACAGATTGAGTGAGCTGGCAGATTGCTGGGAGGAGACAGAACTGAACTGGTAAAAGAGATGTATACTGATCAAAGTAAAGCAAAGAACAAACATAAACCAAAACAAAACCCAAATCGTGACATTGTTAGCATGCACAAATCGTACTTCCGGTCGCATGGTCTTGTTATTGTAAATATACACAAAAGCCCTTTACTTACTAACAAATAGAGCAAAAACAAAGTGTGAAACATAGAAATAAGAGATAAAAAGCCAACAGCTCAAACTTCAGCTCAAATTTAATCGGAAAACCTTTGTATGCACAGTGTTGGGCAAGCTACTTGTCCAGTGTAGTGAGCTAAGCTATCAGTTACTCAACAATAAATTAAGCTTCACTACACAAAAGCTACCACCTATAGAAATATAGCAAGCTAAGTTACACAAATGTGTTAAAAGTAGCTTAACTACATCAGAAGCTACTTAACGTTGTACCAACCTAATGTCAGATCAATTCAAAATGAGTCTGATACACTGGTTAAAACATTTATTAAAGATCAGCCAATGACCTAACACAGTGTAGACATTGCTTTATGAGCAGCATAATAAAATACAAACTGAAGTAATTACTGCTAGAAATAAAACAAAAAGGTTATTGGCCTGGCCTAGTACGTGCGGTGGCGTTAATAACGTTTGGTGGCGTTTTTTGCATATTATATTATCAGGAGGTTGTCTTTTATGTGCTCAGCCACATGATTTAAAGGTGTTTTACCCAATAAGAACACTGCAGCACCAGACACAACCAGGAGGTCCCTGATCGTTGGGGAAAGGCAGAAAGAAGATGCACCATAAGCTTTTTCATATTTCTTTTGTCATTTTAAACATGAAACTACCAAAGCACAAGCCAAGTAGTAGAACTAAATGAGAAATAAAAGAAATTAAAAGCTAAATAAAATAAACCAGGTCACTTAATAAAGCTGCATTTTCTGTATGCTTTGTATTTATATTCACATGATAATATTTTCAGAATTAATAATAACATTTCTGTTAAAGATTTCATTTATCTTCTACACCAGGGGCATAAGTATGGAGAACAAGCAGAGTGAGTTTTGTGTAATATCAGACTTTATTATTGAACTAAGCAGGATTTAGACAGGATCAGAAAGGAAGGTGCATCTTCTTCTTTCTGCCTTTCCCCAACGATCAGGGACCTCCTGGTTGTGTCTGGTGGTGCAGTGTTCTTATTGGGTAAAACACCTTTAAATCTAGTGGCTGAGCACATAAAAGACAACCTCCTGATAATATAATATGCAAAAAATGCCACCAAACGTTATTAACGCCACCGCACGTATTTTACGCGAGCGCGCGTTTTTTACGTCACCGCGCGTTCTGGCTGGAAACGCGCGGTGACTAAAAAACGCGCGCTCGCGTAAAATATGGGTTGGAACTGCACGTTATTGTAAGGGCGAGTATTTGCCTAATCGGCTTGCCATAAGTTCCACTGCCGTATGCATGCGCATGTTTCGATAGATACAGACAGGAGAGGCAAAGTAGAAGCTCGCGCATGAACATGTCCAACCAACAACTCAGATGGATTGTTCACTCTGAATGTTGTTTCAAAATAGCAAACCTGGTTTCATTTCTTAGTTATGTCCTGGATTTTGTAGCGTTTGTGGACGCTACGTCGCTACTTGATCAAAAAAATAACGTCACTACAGGAAAGTTACTTGATTCATAAAGCAGCGACGCTACGGTCAAGCTACTGGAAAATGTAGTTTAACTAATAGCTTCGCTACATGTAGCGGCGCTACTGCCCATCACTGTGTATGCAACCAGAGTGAGCTAATGGGGAGAAATTCTTGAGGAAATACACCAGATGTGCTGCACCGCATAAGTGCAGCAAAGCAGCATACGCGCATCCTATGCTTAGGCTAGCTTTTCATTTTAATCAGTCAATAAATTTACCCTAGAAACATAATACATGCGTACAACGCCGGTATTTACGCTACGCAACGCCTAAATTAGATTAAAACTCTAATTTCAGATGCGTGTACGCTCCTGTTTGGCAGGGAATAAACGTGAAAACACATCCTGTGTCAAAGTTCACTTCCTAATGTATCCTAAAATAATATTTCAGTCTCAGTTCGGCCACAAGGTTGTAGAAGTCACCTTGCTGTTGATGCTGCTGATTGATGGGATGGTCCCATTTTTGCTAAACACTCTGCCATTCCTCTCGCAATACTTCGTCAACAAGGAGAAAGAATGCCAAGGTGTACATCCTACTTGGTGCTCTTTCCATGCAGCGAAAGTTCTTCTCTGCACAGAAACACACAGCTGTGGAGCACTCTTTACAGCGTCTGGTGTAAATTTACGCTTTTCAAAACACGCCCGTAAACCATGCCGCTTATGTTACGCGCCCAGTATATTTTCTGCTTTAGAGTCGTGGGGCGTGGAGTGGGATTATTAGAGATAAATTGCTGTCAGACACATATAAACATCTGCTTGAGGTTTTTGACACTACTGTCAAGAAGTTTCTAGGTCTGAGTACAATTCAATTCAATTTTATTTATATAGCGCCAAATCATGAAACATGTCATCTCAAGGCACTTTACAAAATCAAGTTCAATCATATTATACAGATTGGGTCAGATTATACAGATTGGTCAAAATGTCCTATATAAGGAAACCAGTTGATTGCATCAAAGTCCCGACAAGCAGCATTCACTCCTGGGGAACCGTAGAGCCACAGGGAGAGTCGTCTGCATTGTACATGACTTTGCTGCAATCCCTCATACTGAGCAAGCATGAAGCGACAGTGGGAAGAAAAACCACCCATTAACGGGAAAAAAAACCCTCCGGCAGAACCGGGCTCAGTATGAACGGTCATCTGCCTCTACCGACTGGGGTTACAGAAGACAGAGCAGAGACACAACAAGACAGACAAAAAAGCACAGAAGCACACATTGATCTAGTAATCTGTTCTACATTAGATGGTAGTAACGGGTGAGCCGTCTTCTCTGGATGATGTCAAAGTTAACAGAACGTCAGACCAGGTGTACCTACTATGAAGAAAAAGAGAGAGAGCAAAAAGTTAAAAGCTGAAATGACGACAGTCATTTCAATGTAATACAATGCAAAACTGGAGAACCGTAGAATGAAGAACAGTAGAAATCAGTAGAGTGAGAAAATTAGACCCTGATGTCCTCCAGCAGCCTAGGCCTATCACAGCACAACTATAGAGATAGCTCAGGGTAATATGAGCCACTCTAACTATAAGCTTTGTCAAAAAGGAAAGTTTTAAGATTAGTCTTAAAAATAGTACACAGTTTCCTTAAACTGAGGAAACAGTAGCAAACCCATATACAGGGAACATGTTTTTCTTAACCCCTGGGATTGCTCCTTTGGAGATTTATTTCAGAAGGAGGGGCCTTATCAAAAATAATTGCTTATGATTGGATAAACCAATTGTCCATCATCTTTACTGATGTGCTTCTCCAACCACTCACATCGAAACCGACCCGTGACGGTGAGGTTAAGGGAAGATCTTTCCAGATGGATGTGTTGAAGCCGTGTGCAGCTCGGCGGAATGACAGCCGTCTGACGTGAGTCAGGTTACTGGTGGAGTGGATCCCCTCTAAATGATTAAAAAAACCCGAAAATATTTAGGCCGTGCATGTTATGTTAGGGGTGTTGCACTGTAGTTAAGTGTATCCCAGTACGAACACAAGATTACCACATTACCTGGCACTTTAGCAGTACTTACTGATTACATAGCTAGCACATTCTGAAAATGTCAGGATTGGGTGAAAGTTATGATAAATAGCAACCTGATGCCCAGGTGATCATTGTTGTGAGAGTGGTGGGATTTGTCATTGGGTTTCCACTCACTATGCCCTGGACATAATCTGTTGCTGCTTTCCTGCCCCGGAGGACGAATATGATTTTAATATATTAAGGTGGCACCGAGATAGAGAATTATGCAGTTAAAGTGTTCACCTGTTTATTATTCTAACATGCAACAGCTTCCATCCGCATTAATCTCTAAAAGAACACACCCAACTCCCAGATTGCTGATCTTAGCTAGAAGGCAACAGAGAAAAAGTGATTCTCACCTGAGATAAGTCAAGGAGAGGAGCAGCAGGAGGAGGAGCAGCTGAATATTACTTAAAATACACTCACACTACATGATATTGGAGGAAGAACCGACAGCAGGCACGTGTGCTCCTTCAAAGTGGCACATACCAATTACACTTTTTTTTCTATACATAGTACATGCTTGCGTTTCTAGACAGCTGTGTTGTAACAAATCAAAATATTAGCATGTAACATATGTGTAGCGTTTCCCACATAGCGCAACACACAGTTGAGATGAAAATACTCTTGTGTTTTTTTTCAGCAACAGCTCATCAGACACTGCCAAAAAAAAGTCAATAGCTGGCTATCACAGTTTATTTTCACGTCTTCGATTTGTTTGTTTTGGTGAAGGTTTGCACTCCATCATAATGAATCACTTTTTTTTCATCTTGTTCTTATTTATTCTCATGGCTGGAGGTAGAATGTGCTGGTTGATGAGGGGCTGAAATGAACTGAGCCTTAGCCTTAGCCCCGGGGCCGGCGCATATCTTAGCATAAGTGATGGCTAACCAGAGGGCTTGAGCCTGGCTGAGAGCGCCCTCAGGACAGCAAGTCTGACAGATCATGTATTTATAGGTCTGTTGAAAGACCTCTATTGTGTCCCACATAGCCTCGGAGCATGTCTGTCCTCTGTATTATAATAAAGCCGCTGGCCTTACCACTATGATGGATGGGTGGCCCTCGAATGGCGAGCTCCAGAATCATTAGAGCACTCCTTGTATGCAGGTCTGCCCATGTGAAAAGCTGGTGCAGGGGGGACGCTCGCTACTGTTGAGCAACACGGTATAGTTCAGACCTTTTAATCAAGGTAAGGCATCCCCTATTAATTCTCAGTTGAAGGAAGGGAGAAGCAAGAAAATAAAAGAGTGAGGGAGGAGGCAGGTTTGCTGATGTTTTCGCTAAAGAATACATTTGCAATTATCTCAGCAGCCGAAAAAGGCCCCGCAGGCTTCGCTCCGCGTTGGTTAGAATGTGGCACCTTCAGCATTTTACGTGAAGCTTCTACAAGTCGGATTTTTACTGCTGCTAAAAATTTCACCAAAGCCAGCATTCCTTTGCGCCTTCGATGAGCCGTACAGAATTGAGTAAACGTTCTGAGCATGAAGGTATAACAGCGAACGGCACGCTATATGTATTGAGAGATTTCTGTAGACAGACTGGAAAAAGAAAATCAGAAGTTGCCTGAATGTGCTACGGAGGCAGAAAAAAAAAAACAGCTTGAGTTCTTTCTGCCTAAAGCCTCACAAGCAAGAGTGGTGTTTGAGCTGTTTCCCAATCTCATGTTCCTCTGTTACCTCTGGAGTAGAATATAAATGATTCCCTCTCAGTGTACAGTGTATGCCAATGGGCCTGCAGCGACCATAGTCCGGTCTAAAATTTTTCACTGCAAATGAAGCATAATTCAAGGCCTGACTGATAAATAAACAATAGGAAGTATTGGGATGTTGTGGAGTACTACCTTGAACTCCCCACTTGAAGTGTTGTCACACATTGCTGCCCAGTCAGGGGAGAAAATGTTCACACTGATGTTAAAATGAAAGAAACCAAGTGTTATGGTTCTGTTGCATTATTCATGGTTGCAGGTATACAGGAATGTAAAGAAAAAGTCCAAATGAAAATGCTTTTTTAAACAAAACTAGCAAAGACAGACAATTTTTTTTTACTTTACATTAAGATGTGCTAGTTATCCATTCTTACCTCTTTTAGACATAACCAAGCACAAAGCCATACAGACACAAGAAACACTTGCAATTAAAATTATAAAACCCCTCACTGTAAGTTACGTTCATTGGTTTAATATACAAAGCAGTGTGTTTGCAAAAAATAAAAAAAAGTTTGACAGGACCTTCATTCTTTTTATGTAGGATAGTACATATATATCAAGATAAAGTTTTAGTTACAGTTAATATAATTCAGAGCATCAGAATAAAAAGAGAAATGGCTCGTTACTTTAGCATTGCATACCAATTCCCCCATCATGCCCACAAAATAGCTTGAGATCTTCTTTTTTTGTGTTTTCACAAACATAATAAAGGTCAAACTATTTCAGATTGAGGCTGCATTTGATTTGGTCTGAAAGTCTGAATTTAAACCTAATGACGTCTCACTCAAGCTGATGGAGTTGCCAGGATGATTTGCTAATTTTTGTGTTGCTACCAGGCAACAGCATTTTTGCTGCATTTTTTACATTTAAATAATGAAGTAACATGTTGACAAATTAAAGGCTGTACAGTACTATAGATGTACCCATTTAATGAGATCCAAACCACCAGACGGGCTGTTTGATAGTTTATACTAACACTTTATATCAGGTTTTATTGTGGGGCAGCCATATTGGATATTAAACTTGGGGTTGCTAAGAAACCTCTGACATAGCAAGCCTACATTTTGGCTTTAGGGGGCGTTTAAGGGTTTGTTCTTGTATTTCCAAGTGGGAACCTGGAAAATCTGACTTCAGAGTACAACTAAACTGCACATGTTCAACCAGAATATGTGTTTTGAACTACAAGTAGAAAGCTTCAAAACAGATGCCAACTTGAGTAATGCTAACCAGCCACAGAGTTCAGCAATGCTTGTACAGTGTGTGAAGAATGTTTTAGAATCACAAGATGATGTGGCACAGGATATTGTTGCGCGCCTAGTTTTTCCAGTACTTCCTTTATCCTGTTCAGAGTCCTATGTTGGCTTTAGCACCATAGGACTCTGAACCTATGTTATCAAGCATTAAAGACCAGTCCTGAATTTTAAACACAAGCAGAATGCATAATGGCTACCGATGGATCCATCAATGTGTTAAGACAAGGACCGTTCTGATTTTGAGGTACTGGGGTAAAGTTTAGTAACATGTACTTCTTCATATCCATTTTGAACATACCATTGACCTGTTATGTTGTGAATAGTAAAGAATATCTGCTGATCATACACGTTATTTTATTGTAGTGTTTATTTTACTCTTTTCTTTTCAAATCATGTTTGAAGTAAACTAACAAACTAACTGGGCTGCTTAATAGGTACACCACAGGTCTTCCCCCAGTTTCCGACTCTGAGGCGGTGAGCAATCATCACTTAACATGCGTATTTTTAATCTTTGAAAACCCATACAGACACTAGAAAAACAAGCAAATTTCCTGCAACCCTACACAGCAGAGATGTGAAGTGACAGCATTGATAAAGAAACCCCAGTACTGTGCTGTCAAAATCCAGAGCTACATATGTAAACATTTCATTATAAACTACAATGATAATGAGCAAAAACATGCTGGTGTGATAAAAAAAAGTGGCAAACGTAAATACTTGTAGGCACTGCTCATGCAATGGCAGCTGGAGCACACAAAAAAGGAGTGCGTGAATTTGGGCCTACAGCAGGTGAGTTATATAAAGTTATATTCCTGAACAGTTGCCATAAATATGGAAACCAACTTTAGTGGCCACAAAATAAACTTTAGTTACTCACAGTTAACTCTTACAGTAAACTTTGGTTTAAAGTGAGGTCAGTGGGGGTTAACTTTCTTTTTGAGACAATATTTAGGGCTTATTTTTTCCCCCACGTTTTGGCTAATTCTTAGGTGACAGGAACCCTTGTTGAGTCTAACAAACATGGTTACAAGATGATAAAGACTAAAAGAGTCATACTTGCTTGATATTTGTATGAAGGCAGTATGGCTGTTAATATATCAATACATTTTCTAAATGGGTGCTGGTCAATGTGATCCTTCACCATGTTTTACTTTTGCAAATCTGATCTTTTTGTTTCAGACTAGAAATTCATCATCATATAACACCGATCAGAACTAGCCAATGGAAAAAGAGTGCAATACAAACTCTTCAGAAAGTAATCTAGAATTGAATTAAATGTTATGTGAGATATAAGCATTTTTTTCAGTTTCAAAAAAGCTGAACTACCAAGATAAATGAACTACATGGAGATGTGCAAAATGGTTTGCTGATGTGTACAAAGTGCATGTCAACAGAGACAAAACTGCTACATGTAGGTATAAAATGGGTTAATAGAGTTTAACTGTAATTCAGATCAGATTTAGATCAACTTGAAATATATACAAATGAATTTTAAAATATGTCCACATAATTGAATCGTGTTGGACCGATTCAAATGTTTATTTCTGGATATTAACTGGACAAGTTTTTCTTGTAACCATAATTTCTACCTACCGAGTGGTAATCAGAATGTCTATCTTTTTTGTTCTTTCTGTCCTTTTGCTCATTTTCTTGTGTCCTCCCTTGAAAACATCCTCACCTCTAGTCCCTGGTTCTGCCCAGGACCTCAGTCCACTGCCTCCCAGTCCTCAGAGTTCTTGAAAGAAGTCATTCTGGAAATCCCTCCGTTATTCTCCTCACTCCCCTCACTCTCCCTTCTCCCCTGGACTGCTCTCCCACTGTCAGAACTCCTCCATGCTCTACCAGCACCACTCACCTAAGAATCAAGAATCTTTATTGTCATTATGTAACCATAATGAAACCTACAGGTAGTGGACCCACCTATCCACCCTCCAATACTCTGCCACCATCACCACCTCCATCTGGAAATTAACAAAGGATCATTACTAATCTACACCGCTCGCCACAATCTGCTAACCCCAGCTCACGTGGATGTACACATTCCTCCTGTCTCTTTTCCATCTCCATAAACAGTAAGAATCATACTTCCTCATCATATTTAATGCCCAAACTCTTCAACTCTCTGTTAACACTCTTCCTCACTGCCTTCCTGGACCTGTTTCGTGACCCTGAAGAAACATTTACTTTAACCGTTTTTCTGCATAAACCATTTAAACTTTCCTCAGCTGGCAGTAGGCCTAGTTGCTGCCAGCACATGGGTCTTACACAATGACAACATGACAGAACTGAAAACTTCAGTCAAAGTATTGCTTTTCAAAACTCCAAGTTTAGTCGTTTGGACAGGAATGCCTAGCTACAGTGCAATGAAGTGTAGTAAGATAGATTTTTGCACATTTGAAGTTTTGAGTTCATAAAACAGATTTGAATAGATAGAAATAACAAAATAAAACTAAAAAAATATAATAAATACAAAGCAAGAATAAAACCACAATAAAAACAACAATTAATGCAAACAATTGTATTCAAATTATGACCTGATTCAATCAGGGGTGGGAGGAAATACCCATGACAAACTGGCACTGAGTGAAAGAATAACTGCCCTTAAACCTAATAAACTGCTTGTGCCACCAATGGCAACAACAACCTCCATCCGTTGTTTGGACTGTAACTAGGCAAATCTCAACCTTTGAACCCAATGTTAAAGATATTAGCTATTGGACGCACATTCTTCTGCAGGATTTTCTGGCAAACAGCAAAATTCATAGTTCCGTTGTTTACAAAAAGTAATCTGAGGAGAAAAGCAGCTTCAGACCATTACAAGTCCACCACCATGTTTGGCTGATGGTAAGCTGTTTCTCTATCCAGAAAGTTTCCCTCCTGTCTCATTGTCCCAAAGAATATTTGACTAATTCTTGATGATCATCAAGATGTTTAGCAAATGTGAGACGGGCCTTTGTGTTTTTTTTTAACATTGGCTATTGTCTTGAAACTCTCCCCTTGATGCAAATCTTTATTGTTAAATCATAAATACTAATCCTAACCAAGGCAAGGAGGGCTGGAGTGCTTTAGATGTTCCCTGCGCAAATGGATCTGCTGTGGATGTCTTTTTCAAGTCATCTTGGTTGGCTGGACACTCCTGGGAAGGTTTACTGCCGTTCCATGTTTTCTCAATTTGTGGATAGTGGCTCTCACCGTGGTTTGCTGAAGTCTTGTGTAAATCCTTAGCAGGGGCTTTGGGACCTTTTTCAGACTGCTAGATTTTTTTACTGACATTGTTTCTTGTCTGTTCTCGAATTTCTTGCGATCAAAGCATGGTGTGCTACTTTTTGAGATCTTTTAGCATACTTCAAATGACACCATACAGATTTCATTAAAAAAAATCTTTATTGTACAATATTCTGCTGATATTAAAAAATTAATTTAATGGTCTGAGACCTTCAAGTTTGGCAAAAAACGGAATACATCTGTGAGAGGGCAGAGAGTTTATCCCAGTACTTTCTCCTGTGAACATTTTGCCTGACTGACAGTTGGATGTACTATGCGAAAGCTTATCTTGCGAAGATGGGGTGCTTGTTTCCCTTATGGTGGGACACAGCCTAGGTTTTTTCTCAGATCCTTGTGTTGTACCAGTATTACCCTCCAACTTTACTGTAGTGGTGGTGGTGTTGGACAATATTTGAAACTGAATATTCTTGTGAAGGTAATGTTTGGCTTTAGTTACTATTCACCTCCACTTTTGCATTAATTTGATAAAAAATACTGTTTCAAAAATTTGCATGCATGGCTGAGTAAAACACGAGGACCTGAGTCTCTGTGAGTCAAGCAAAGTCACTGTGACATATCAATCTACCAGTGAGTGCCCATTTGAGGTGTTATTCTCCCAGCCACTGTCCATCTGAGAACATTTAAGACCTCTGTGACGGCATTCATCACACAAATGAACCAATTTTTCCTCCGCAAAATAATGGGTAGTAATATGTGACCATTATATTATAATAAAGGTATTTATGAGCTTTCAATCTCTCAGGCTCACCATGAGATACCTTTGAAAATTTGAAATCAGCTCCCGAGGCTGAGGGAGAGAGGGAGGGTGGGAAGGAAAGAAAGAAAGAAAGAGAAGTAGAAAGAGAGTGAGAAATGGCAAGGGAGAGGTGTGGGAGTTGTGTTTTTTAGCTGTTTTGCCATAGGTTACATTTATAATTATCTTGCTAGCATAAGATGGCCATGAGGCTTTTTCAATAAAGGTGGGAGGCACCTAGCGTGCAAAATATTACCTACAGATCAACACAGAGTATGAGAGAAAGCTGCAAATAGTTTTACTAACTCCAGATTACAGTTTAGAATTGCATGCATGCATACTGCTAGTAACAGGTACTGCTTTCATTGGCCTGTATAGACTGGAACACTATGATGATTTGAAGATGAGGTGAATTAATCCCTCATCTGACCTTCACTAGTGGTGAATAAGCAAAGCCTGCGGACAGAAGGAAAGATGGCTGTGCACACTTTCTTCAGGCCCTGCCTTTTGATGTCTGCAAAAAAGAACTAGCCAGAAAGCAAGTGGAAAAGACACGTTCACAGACGTAAAACTAAATTTCTGGTATACCCCTTCAAACCCCTTTCTCACCAAAGGACTGGGACTTATTGTACTATCATTCACCTCACTCCCCAGGGTCCTGATAGGGGGAAAATAAGTAAATAACAAAAAAGTAGTAGTGATTCTGTATATATATATATATATATATATATATATATATATATATATATATATATATATATATATATATATATATATATATATATGTGTATAGATAGATAGATAGATAGATAGATAGATAGATAGATAGCGTTTGAAAAGTAAATTTGAGCGTTTTTTCAATTTCAAACCAATACTTTGCCATCTTATGTTGTCAGATTCAATCCATCTTAAATTACAATGGATGGGCTGACCTAATATGAAGGTTTTCTTAGGCATGCTGACCACTCAAATCCCTTTTAGACCAGTCCTATGTACCCAACTGATCTCTGGGTGTGGTGACCTGCCGGCATGCAGCTTGGTTTTTTTCCAGAGCAGACAATCTTTCAACCTTCTCATTGCCATACAGCTGCACTTCAGACTCTACCACAGCCACAGTCCTTGCCATACAGACACAGTTAGTTAATCATGTTGCCACATGTAAAAAGTGTCACAAAGAAGGTTTCCCTGCTGGACCTGTTACCCCCACAGCCCATTTTCAGATCAGCGGAAGACGTACTATACAAACTTCATGCATAAAGACCCAAGCCGGGATTAAAACCCCCAGACTTCCTTATGCATGAAGCTGCTATCTTGGTAACTGACAGTGCAACTGGCTGAGGCACTTTTATTTTTATTTTTACACAGTTATATGCCTATTTTTAATGCATTTAGTCTTATTTTGTTACAAAAAGCTGGATTCGATTGGGTCAAGAAATACTCTCCATACATCTTGAATGCATTGGTTAACACATTCCCTCCACATCAACATTTCAGATTAACCCTCAGGCTAATGTCTCAAACTGTAAGATTACACATCAATTTGGCTTCAGAGTTTTCTCATAGGGTGTGCAAGATTCAGCTTCAAAATCTGGTGGGAAGTTCCAACCCCCAAAACCAGCTCAGAGTAGACTTCCTGTACTGCTGTACTGGTGTTTTTCCATCAAAGTGGATCCAGTGAGAAAGCCAGTTGAGTTAGCTCAACTTCCAGATAAGCATACGCCAATGCAGATATTAAGCAGGTATGGCCTGCTGGCTAATGGCCTGGAGGGGTTTTAACAAGAACTAGCTCAAGGGGTTTTATTTATCCAGCACTCCTAGGAGTGGCTGTCTACACTTTGTTAAATTTCAGAACCTTAACAACTGTAATTATTCAGATGATTGCGGACACAATGTTGTGTTCCCAGGTAGTGTTTGTCATGTTCTTGCCTGTCTGTCTGCTTGCTGCCACACTCATCCTGGACTGCTGCAATCAGGATTATAGGATGAAACCTGTGAGCCAGCTCCCTTGGCAGCTCAATCAAGCTCTTCTTTCACCTGTTCACCTGCCTGTTCAGCAGGCAGGCGGTGCCAGATTATTGAAAGCCTTGAATTAGTAAATGTCCTGTGGGTTGCCATGCCAAGTTTTTGACCTCGACCACGTTTCTCAGATCTTCCTGCCTTGCCAAGCCTCTGTCTACCCTGCCTTCTGTTTGCTGGACAAAGACCTGGTGTGTCTTATCGACCAAGGACCTCACCAAGTTCTGTGGATCTGTCGGCCTCTCTGCCTTACCTCTGCCTGTCCTTGGAACAATCTAGCCCATGGGTGTCAAACTCTAGTCCTTGAGGGATCGGTGTCCTGCAACTTTTATGTGTCCCTGATCCAACACATCCAAGTCAAACAATCAGGCCATTAGCAAGACTTTGAAGAACTCGACTGCACACTGAGGAGCCAATTCAGACATTGGATTCAAGAGAATCTAACCTTTACCAAAAAT
The DNA here is from genome assembly GCA_037039145.1 of Fundulus diaphanus. NCBI lineage: Eukaryota > Metazoa > Chordata > Actinopteri > Cyprinodontiformes > Fundulidae > Fundulus > Fundulus diaphanus. The sequence goes on along the minus strand of CM073133.1, from coordinate 29,031,966 downwards.
AAATGGCTAGAATTCAAATATTTGTCCGAATTAGGTCCAATGTTAAGAATATTGAATATTTCATACACTATAAACTATAATCTACCTTAAACCCTAACTTTTTTGAGAATGATTTGAAAATTTCTGCATTTTTTGTGAATTTAAAACATTTTAAGTTTAAATTCTTTGCTGACATTGGCTAAACAGGGAGAGGCTGTGGCAAAACCCAAACCTGCGAAGGAGGGCTGGGACCCCTTTCTTGACCGTTTACAGTTTCGTTTTTCCCTGCAGTTCTAAACAGGATAAGTGTTTAAGGAAAATTAATTAATGGATGTTATGTTGTAGAAGATGTTAATATGTACAAATGTTTTCCCGGCATTCAGTACAAAATCAAAAGTTTAATAGATAGCAGGTGATTATTTGAATTGTAAATTTAAACAATTTTACTAAAAATCATGCTCAAATCAATGTTTAGTCTACATAGTTTCATTGATCTCATCTGATTGATTGCAAATGATTATTAAAGCAAATAACATTGTAACTTTTTTATGGATAACCCTGTCTCCTAGCCACGGTTGTACCTATGGGTTTATAGCAGTCAGCTCTAAAGGAAATCTGGGGCAAAGAGGCCTAAAAGGAAGACATATAACATAAACTGCAGATAGTCAAAGAAAGTAGAGATTCTGCCAAAAGGGACGGAGACAAGGCGACAGTGCTCCGTGTGTGATTTCACTTTGGATTTTGGCCCTGCAGGAATATGTGGAAACACAACTGACAGTGCTTGCGTGGAGAAGTCGACTCTATTCAGTATAACTAAGTAAAAAGTGCCCAGCGCTGCCATTGATGCACCAGCATAACTCCTCCGAGGTACCATATTGCCCCGATAGTTTGCTTTACCTCTCTGATTGAATAAAGCTAAAGCCTATCTTCATATAAATGATTTTACTACTTACGTCATTCAAAGAGATCCAATAGATGTAAGGGAAATTTAACTAAGGTGTTCACTCCTAGTAAAAGAAAAACAGCAAACAGACAATATTACAATTTTAGCTGAGATTTATTTCACATTTTTTTCCCGCTACATTCCTCTTAAATCTAATTAGCGTAGGTGTTTCAGTAATCTTAGAAATACTTTATATCCAACTTCATATCAATAATGTGCTACAAATACAAGTCATCTCAGTTTGGATAGTACAATAAGCTTTTAATCTGTTCAGTCATGTCTGAGGCAAGAAACTTGCTTTAAAAAGATTCAATGTAAAAAACACTAAGACATACAATGAAAATTTACAGATTGTGACTGAGAAAAAAAAAAAGATTCCAATGAAACAAGTCTAAAGTATCACGCGGAATAATGGTGGTTCATACTACCCTGCGAGGCAAATGGTGTGACAATAATGTACAAAAATAATTATTTTCACTGCGTTTGTATTGTCCTTGATGGCTAATTTCATTGACACGACTTCACTGGATTCTCTGTACATGTCAGTTGAGAAAAAGATGTTTTATTGACCCTAGAGGCTGATAAAATCTGAGAGATTCTGCTCTTTCAGCAGCAAAAAAGTCTTGGAGGGGAAAAAAATGTATGTATTCAATATGCTAGTGAGACAACATAAACACTCACTGACGACAAGCTATGCAACACACCACTTCAGCAATAAAACTTTTAATTTATATGAGTAAGTTAGAAATCAAATTTTTTGACCTAATGTAGGCTCCAAGTTTTAAAACAAACTTTGTTTGGGGATCCAGCATAATATATAAATACTTTTTGAACTTGTGTATGGGGAACTAGACAATCACAAATGTCTTTGCAATCTCAAAGTTATCAAATGCCTCATATCTTTGTATGGCAAAAATCTCCTGTAGCACTTCATTTTTATTCTCTATGTGGTTCTCAAGTGTAAGAAAACAGAAACATCAACAAGGAAATGAAGAAAAACAAGAGTCCAGAGAGCTCTGCAGCGCCAGTCGTTTGGCTGCTACAGAAAAGTCTAGCACCTCCTGCTGCCCTGGAGGTCTCTAGTCCAGCTGCTCTTGCTTTATCCTGTTTGAATTGGGTCCTCGCTGACTTGTCCTCCTCAGTTCCCTCCTCAGGACATACTCGCTGAATTGGGATGAGTCCACGCCTCCGCCGCAGGAGCCAGCAATCTCGAAGCCGCGCTGCTGGAGACGCTCCAAAACCTGTGGATGACGTAGAAGGGCCACGATGTTAGAGGCAGGTGAAAAAACCCACAGACAGGAGTCATTTTAAAATGCTAAAACGTGGCTGTGATCTTTAACCTTTCATTACCTGCGTGACACTAAAAAACCCAAAGCAATTATTTCTTCCTGCTATAACGCCAGCTCTACCACTGGAAATAGCTTTGGGTCTAAGTTGTGGCGACGTTCGGCTCGTGATGGGAACTGGGGTGAGACTTTCACAAGACTTCACCAAACAAAGAGCTTCTCATGTTGCCTTCTCCCTCTCTTTCATTGTTTTCTTGTGTATATGTGTGTTTCTCCCATGGTGTGTGTGTGTGTGTGTGTGTTGCTGTTTCTGATCTCGCAGCCTTGCAGACATCTACAGACGTGTCCGGGGGGGCTGTAGGATCACATTCCATCGAAGAGGCCCCAGGGAGCAGGGAGGCTTTCTCTCTGCCACTTGGCTCAGTGTGGGCTGCCGAGCTAAACCTCCCCCTCCCCAGTCCTGCCCCAGGCCCAAGCCTCCGCCAAAACTACAAAGGTCCCCCTACTGCTGGCAGCTCTCTCCGCTCCCCTTCCTTCTCCCAGCCTCCCCCCACTCCCCTCCGCCTCCCTGCCTCCATTAGCCGCAGATACAGCATTCACCGCCGGCGTGCTTTAATAACCAAACAGGATTATGGGCCCTGCCTGGGGACAACCTGCCAGGGAGCGTGCTCACTCTCTTGCTTGCTCTCCACTACTCACACACTTCAGAGCCGGGTTTTTGTTTGTGTGTTTTTGGAAAGGAGGTAGAGATTTCACTTCCTCAGATGGAGACACAGTCCAAATCTTCGCTAAAATGCCTCCCTTCCATCAGTTATTGATGCAGATTTGAGGACATCACCATCAATGAATCAGTGGAATGTCAATAAATAATCACAAAAGTGATTTATTGCCAAAATCAGACTGGTTTTATCAGTGGAGCTTGAGATTTTAAGGTTTATTTACATATTAATATATTCTGATTTAGTCTTGTAAGTGGGATCCTGAGACTTATAAAACTATTCAATCTCTAAATGACACAACAGCGTATCTTATCAGGTCGAGGTAAGTATCAAAGGTAGGGGTAATTCGTTTTGGGTACCTCGCGAACAAATGCTCGACTCAGTTTATCTCAACTTTACATAATAACCCCTATGCCTTTTACATATTTAACACAAACATGAGAAAAAATACTTCTTCTGAATATCTCTAGTAATAATTTCCATTCACATTTTTTTCTGAACCAACTCTCTTGAAAATGGGCCTTAATGCTCTGTGCATGCCTTCCATGTGTGCATATCTGTAAGGGTCTTTGTTGGTCTGAGTGATAAAAATTTCATAGTCTTCCCAAATCTACAAGTGTGCATCTAGGCTCGGGCCGTCAGCGCTGCAGGCAAGCCGACTGAGGCCAGGAAAGCAGAAGCAGTAGGTGTGGACATCGGTTCGGCTGTATTTGCGTTTTTGCCTGCTACTCAGGAGTAACAGTGGGAAAAAGGTGTGGAGGTAGCAACGCTTTCTTAACTGGTAAACAGCAGATCCTCAAGCTCAGACACCATTCCCTCCCATTTTCTTACTTCTTCACAGAGGCAGGTTTATTCTGATAATACTGTGTGCGCGAACGGTTACAGCATTACATTTAAAGTCATCCCTAAATTTGCAAAAATCACTTTCTCAGGAAAGTCTGAGCTGTCAGTCAGTTGCCTTTGGACATCACTGTCTGTTTTCATCAAGGTACTTGCCATATTGTACCACTGAGCTATCAGTAACTCGCATGCCATATTATTGATCAAGCAGTAACCATCTTTTAATAATCTGGTAGGCAACACTACTGCCTGCTTCAAGGAAGAGCCAGAGCTGCTACTGGGATTAAAGTAAAACTTTCCAACCACCGGCTTGGGAGGCTAAACCAAAATTAATATTCTAGTCAGATAACGGGGAAGTAAGGATTGTGGTAGATGTACAGCGATGACTCGATAAATTGATCCTTTGATGAACTCATCAAAGAGCCCATTTTTCTGCAAGGCATCTTATGATTTGGTAAGATTTAAAAAAAAGATAAGAGTCTGCAAGATTTCTCAACAGTAGATGAAACGATGTGGAATGAAGAGATCATCACCTCAGTTCTCAGGACTAGATCTAAAATGCAAAAATATCTCCATACAAGTTGCTTTTTTTATCTAGGTGTTGGGTCTTGGATATAAAACTAAAATCACTCCCAGTCAAAGATATTAAAACACCCGGTCTGGTTACCTGGACAGAGTTGAGGTGACAGTAGCCATTCAATGGGAAGCGTATGACATGCGTGGAGTCATGGTTCCATCCAGCGTTGACAGAGTTGCACATGACATCCCCAATTTCTGGGAAAACATCCTCAATCAGGGCCTTGTCGCCGCTGAGGGTGATCCTCTCGCCCAGATCAGGTGCAACGCGCACAACTAGGCACTCACAGGGCCGGGAGACCCGACCCAGCTCCTGGTCCTGGCGCCAGCGCTCCAACTCGGCAAGCATGGGCTGCAGCTGGAAGTATCGGGCCTCCTCATACAACAGGCTGTAGTCCTGAGGAAAACGGGTTAGAGGGCGGTCAGGGAATATATATTGTAGAACACTACTAGTTAAAAATGACAAAATAACTAAATAAAAAAAAAGAGAAGCAGTCTGAAAGAAACTTTTATTCTCCTGCTGTGGCCCTTTTCACATGCTTTTTTTTTAAAGCCTACCAAATGTGAAAATGACCTCCATGTGAACTTGAGCCTTTGCTTATTTTAACTGGCATACTTTCCACTGATTGAGCGGCGCTTTGGACAGTCTATCAGATTATGTGCTTATTTGTTTTCTCCCAGGGCAAGTTTAGTAATTACTGAGCAAATGACACATATGAGTAAAAAGAAGGAATGCCAATGTGTCACATACAGTGAGGGAGTCGGCGTCGATGGACACTTGGCAGATGGACATGTATAGAGCTGCAGAAATAGTCTGACATGGGAGCCTGTGCACTAGTTTACCTGCATGAGAGCTCACTGGTTTCCTGAAAAAAAAACACATGCATGTGACCAATAACAAGAAGAGACTGAGTTCTACTCCTTGACGTGGAAATAAATCATCTTTTTTTTTTTTGGGGGTAGATCCTTGGGCAGACGTTCTGCATCTAACATTGCAGTCGTTTCCAGCAGCTCAGGTAGTATGGGGGACCGAAGGCGTTCGGTGGCCTGACCATGCATTGTGCGCGCTAAGTTGCAGGTGTGCTGACTGGCTGATGGGACTTTGCAGTTTTCTTAGAACGGACATGCACTCACTTTGAAGTCGTCTGGAATGAGGAGCTTGGACGTCCTGAGGAAGTTGAGAATGTAGCGGAACATGTGTCCATCCCTATCAATGAAGTAGTGCTGCTTGAGGCTGTCCAGGACTATGGGCTCTGTGCCATCAAAGAGACGACCGATTCTGCACAGAGGGAGGAGGGGGGGGAGGGGGGGGGAGGGAACGGAAGGAGAGAAGCAAAATTGTTCTTACTTTCCCTTTAAAAGCAAAGATTCATAGACTTATTTAACACATATACTTGAACAATATACAATGGATCTTTTCCAGACAAAAAGAAGAAGAGATATTAAAAGCAGAGGTGGTCTGGAGAGGTCAGAGCCAGCTGGTGCTTGGCTGCCTGAGGCAGGGCGCCAGTCACCCTCAGGCCTGGTCTCGCAGCGACAGCGTGGCCTCCCGGCCTCCAGATGGCTCCATGGCCTTTGGCCCTTTGCTGCTGCGGTGACATCTGTCAGAATAACCAAGTTGCTTTTGTCCGCGATCGGCGGCCGCCGTTCGCCGCTCCTGCAAACTGTTTACCTCTCAAGCAACTCTAGACTGTGGGTGTGAGAAGTGAGAAGACGTGCTGCGTTTTGCACCTGAGTGATTAAAAGCCAAATGACACCACATATTTCATACGTCACAACCTCTTCTGAGCGCCTCCGCAAGACACACGCGTGATCTGAGGAGTTGTGACACTTGATTGTCACATAATGACATTAAACATTAAAGAAGCTGACATTAAACTTGGAGACAATTACGGCACTGCCAAACACATTTTGGCTTGAATAGACCACACTATCAACGTTTTACGCGTTAAAAAAAACAACCTCCGCATGCTTAGTACCTTTAAGCTGCAAACTTTGCCTTCATTTTAGGTTTGGATAAAGAAGAAGACTCACCGGGATTCAGGAAATTTGGTCAGGGTGGCCAGACTGCTGGTGTACATGTGGCCGCCTACGTCAATGTGCACAGGGGCGTTGGACTTGGTGAGTTGTGCAGGTGTGGGGATGCCCTGGTTACTCAAGGGAGACACTGGTGACCGGGTGATCATGGGTCTGGACATGCTGGAGCGATTATCCTGAAGGAAGCATAATAAAAAAAAAAAAAAACAGAAAAACAATAAGAGGCTGAATTCACTTTATTAAAAAATACATATATATATATATATATATATAAAAAAAATCAGCTGCAATTTAAAAGCAAGCTGTGGCATTACATTAGTTCTCCACACTCCAGAGCCTAGGAGTGAAAAATAGACTTTTTTTGTAACTGCAGGATACAGAAGCCTGACCTTGACCTGAATGTTGCCACTATCTTACAAGCATCTTCTCCTGTGGGCAATAATCTCCAAAAGCAAATTAATTTGAAGCATCAATCTCTCTCTCTCTCTCTCTCTCTCTCTTTCTCTCTCTCTCTCTCTCTCTCTCTCTCTTGTCTCTCTCTCATTGAAGCAATAGAGCAATAATGACTCCCGATCTGAATGCCATAATAGGATTTTGGGGGACAATTTTTTTTTTTCACTTTAACCTACAAACACCATTAAGCAGACACTTGCTCTTAAGGTCTCAGAGAAATAGTAACCACAACACTTTTTCAGTCATTAAACAGTTTCCGGCAATGAGCAAAAGATGGAAAATATATGAAAAAAAATAGCTTTAACAGTCGAGTGAAGTTGGCTTACGTAGGGTAAGAGCGGAAAACATCAGGTTTGAAAGATACGTTCAAAAAATAGATTCAAGACGTGCGCAGTTTATAATAAACGACAAAAAAAAAAAAGAAAACGTTTCCGGAGCTTTCAGGAGCGGTGAAGCGCCTATCACTTTCTTATGCAGTAAAAAAGTTCAAAGTTTTTTTGTTTTTTTTGTCCTTTCTTGTTTTACCTGTGCGGGCATCACTGTGGTTGGGGAGGAAGTCACCGAGTGGTCATTCTGCTTGAGAGACGCTGCAGGGACAGGCTCTCCTCTGACAGCGAACATCAGGGAGGGCTCCCTGCACTCCGCCGCTCGCATCGGCAGCCGCTTGAGCGAAGCGTGCACCGTCTCGTCCACGGAACTGATTGGACGCGGCCGCTTCTTCGCCTTCTGATGCGTCAGGTCCATGATATCCGTTTCGTCCATTACTTGCACTACTAATGTAAACGTTCAGAAGATCGGCTTTTCTTTTTTCTTCCTTTTCCCCCTCTCTCTCTCTTTCTCTCTTTTTCTCTCTCTCTCTCTTCTCGCAACTCACCTGCTAAAATGTGCGGGGGGGAAAAAGACGTGAAAAGCGGCAGACCGGGAGGGAGAGCGGCGGCGCCGTGCCTGTCACACGGAGCGGCTTCTTTGCAGTGGCTGGGAGAAGTCAAAGCCCCCGACAACATTAGCATTGTAGCGCCTGCGGCTTTTTTTGGGCTGTCGCTGTTTCGGTGGCAGGTATGCGCGTCGCATTTTTAGAACAGAACTAACGCTGCCTGCTGGAGCGGCATCATGCGCTCACGGGGAGTCCGGTCCGCGGTCGCATCTGGACCTAACGCAGCTGGCCTTTGCCCTATTTGGAGCATTGTTTGTGCCCCCCTCCCCTCACGCCGCTGCCCCATTGTTCAGCAGCTGTTTTCGTGCTGCTGCAGCAGCAGCAGCAGGTCAAAGCCTCAGTCAAGATAACAATCCCTCAACGTGACAGAGCCAATGGAGGATGTGCACAAAGATGTCCTGCAATGACCATCAGCCTCAATACTATAACGCTCCTGATTCTTTCCAGTAACTATTTGTGGTGTAGATATGATTCATCTGGATGATTGGACTGTATGTTCTAGAGAAGAATTCACTTGTTTTTAATTTAGTTTTTTATGGCAGGGGCGGTTACTGTTTAAATGCGGCCCTGGGCGCAATGGCGCCACCAAGAGGGTGCCATGGTGTCAATGGTCATCCTTAAGAAAAATGTACTTACAAATAAAGAATAAAGTATAAAAACACAACCCAATAGCGTATACTGAAATAAACTGGTCTCATTACATATAGTACAGTATAATTGGACAACATTTACCTTGGAGATCAAACAGTGTGAAGATGATGATGGAGGTGGAGGAGAAAGGCTGAACTGAACAAATAACTGAATCCTATTCACTGATTTTTGCCATGCTATCCTCACTTTCTTCTGCAGGTTTTAAAAAAATGAAACATCCAAAAAAAATAAAAAAATCCAAAAACCAATTTAAGCTGTTCCATCTTTCCTTTTAAAAATTCTCTAAAATGAGTTAGGCAATGCACAATGTCATGCTCAGTTGTGACATTTTTCTGGCATATATATATATATATATATATATATATATATATATATATATATATATATATATGAGTGTGTGTGCCTGTTCCATATAATTATAACCCCAAATTCTATTTTTCATTATTTCAGCCCAAAATTATCAATCATTCAGCCAAAAAGTTTATGTATGATAAGGGAGGTATCTTCAGGCATTTAAATTTTATCAAAAAGTTTAATATAGATAACTAATGGATAAATCTTCAACATTACAGTTATCATACCCTTCTTAGAATTGATCAGCAGAGTGTTGCCTGTTTGCAGTTGTATTTTGATGATTTATCTTTGGTGATGAGCTCGAAGTTTGTGAGGCTGGAAGGCCTCCTTGCCACGGACCTAAATTTTAGCTCCTACTACAGATTCTCTATCAGAATAAACTCAAGCCACTCCAAAATCGTAACATTTCTTCCAGTCAGAAGAAAGATGTTGGTTTGAAAATAAACTGGTCTGTATTTCTGTCTGTTTTTTTGTAAAGTAAATAATAGCTCTTGGAAAACTATTCTTGTAAGGGAGAGCCTAAGTAGGTGTTTTTTGTTTAAATCATAGACACTTCATGTGCTTCATTCAGCCAGTGATCAGTGTGTACATAACAGCACTTAAAGAGATTTAGGCCTAACTGTGTTTCTGGTACATCTGAGCAGCTATTAGCCAGCAAAGTGCTGGTATTGCTACAGTAACTGCTGGCACCAAAAATAAACCCACATTTTCCATGCATATTTTAAACATTCCTATTTACCTAAAATTACTTCTTTGCTTTAGAAATTCTGACTTGGAAATGGTTGCAGATAACGACTTGTAGTTCTGTCTTTAAATATATGGTGACTTGTATCAGTTTTCATGCCCCTGGAACCTTTTCAGAGTTTGTAAAAACATACAAACTTCAGAGTATATTAATGGGATTTTGTGTGACAGGCCAACACAAACTATAATTTATGAAGGTGGAGTTGAAGAAAAAGTGATAGATAAGAATCTGAAAAGTGAGGCATGCATATGCATTCAGACCCCTTGAATCAAAACAGTACCTTTCGCTACAGGTACCGCAAGTCAATGGAGGTAAGTGTTTTCCCAGCTTTACATATTTAGGGATTTAAATGTTTGCTCATTCAGTTTTCCAAAAAAGCTTAAGGTTCATCAGACCTAATGGAAATCTATTTATCTATACACATTTGTTTGTGTGATTAAAAGTGTATCTAATTAGATGCTTGCAATTGGCTGATCTGGATTGATCACTTATTTTTAAAGTTATACGAGTCAGTAAAATTTTGGAACCAACCAACAAATAGCCAAAAATGTGAATTTAAATCATTACAGACTAATTTTGCCTCTAAACTCCATCCCTTGGTCAATTGTTCCAGGATTGTTATAGCGAACGTTAACTTCAGTGTCCATGATAGCAGCAACAGATTAGGGGATATCCTGGTGTGGTTGCACAATTTGCACTTATTTAAGCAGCTATCAATTTTTTTTTTTATCCAAACCTTTCACCCAACAAGCCTAGTAATGTGGTTGTGTCATCAGTCACTTTTTGGCAAACACTCATATCTGTCAAGGCATCCTCTAAGTTTTTATGAAAACAATCTATCTATCTGTCTGTCTGTGTAATACTGCCACCAGCTGGGCTGGAGTGTTTGCATTATTGTTAGTGGAGTGAAAATACTAAGAGGTGCAATGGAATGTGATTTATGTATTATTAGCTGTTATTTATAGATCTTATAGTCCTCTTACAGAGCAGTCTAATAAGGACTGCTAATAAGGACCAGAGCCGTCTAATCAGGCTGGCTAACAGTACTCAGTTACAAAAACTTTATAAATCTTGGTGCTAAAATAAATGTATGTCACTGTTTATTACTGAATCTGGATAGTATTTGATTATCACAATGTAAAATCAGACTGGTCAAGCCAGATAATTTTCAATTGTATTGAAATTATTATTATTTTTTTTTAAAAGTTCTTAATACAGTTGTTGCTTTTTTTGACTGCTTAGAAGGAAATAATATGAGAAGACATTTGAACAATAATTTTTGAGAACAATAAAAATCCCCATTGTGGCAGTCTTTGTGTCTTCAACCCAAAAAAATATCTTTACTCAATCAGTTAAAAGGAGTATAATTCTGGTCTTTTCGCATATAAACTAAAGGTTTCAGAAATCTCAGACCGTTTCAAATAACCTCTGTTCATTATAGAATAATCCTGTTCAAGTTTGACCAGCATATTTTTTTTTTAGATTTTGAACATGAGATGATATTTTTTAAAATTAATTTTCCATAAACCCCACCCTGAGCACAGCCTAATGCTCTTGCATAGCTTTTCCCTGTGCCAAACAAAAGGAGGGCCAAATTTCCAGTGACCGGACTTGTAAAGAAGAAATTAAAAGCTTGCAAGTGACAGAACTTTATTTTTATTCTTCCTTTTTTTGACAGCATTGCTGCCCTTCGATGGTGAGGCACCCTGAGCAGTGTGCCTTATTGCCCATACAAAACCCCACGTCCGTTTTTTAGAGAAATGTTTGTGCACAAATACACATTTTATTGCACCGTTGACACTAGATTACACCCCTTAAAAAAACAAAACAGTCATCTGCCACTAAACACAGACAAGACAAACCTAAAATCTTATAATTCTTTTTCTTTCTAACATTTCTCTGAAATGAAGGGCTACAGGAAGAATGCAGCAGTGTGAGAAGAAATCCTCCAATCAAACACCAGTATTGCAAAAACGATCCCAGTAATGATATCACACTGCATAAAACCAAACCACGGCACGTCCAACTGCAGTTAAAACAACTTTTCCAGCCTTCTCTTGGCTGTTTTTTCCACTCGTCTTTACAGAAAACGCAGGGAATCCGCAATTTTTAATAATATTCAGATTAAAATTAATTAGTTCAACCACTGGCCTTAAAACATCCACATCCCTCCCTCTCATTGGCAGTGTGGGTTTCACACCTAGCTACCCAATTAGCAATTAAGCTTGCCTTTGAGTGTAGGCTTCCAATGTGGTGTGTGATCCTCGTTTGATTTGCATGCCACTTGTGCACGCGCTGATAAGCGCAGGCAGCAGCCATACATAGTTTTAAAATTCAACTCCAGAATCCCTCGCAGAAGGCAAGGGGGCCTGCGGGGCAGAAAGGGAGAGAAATCACATGGCTGCTCTTCAAAAGGGGACCTGTGTAAGGCAGCCGGCAAAGTGCGTGGGATCACACTCAGAATGCAGGTAATTTGTTCCCTGACTAATTTGTGGAGATGGTGGAGTGTGTGTGCGCGGAAGTGAGTGTGTGCCTGTGGAGAGTAAGTTCTGAAAACAGCTCGGTGGAATTGGATTTCCTCAAAGCCTTGTCATCGCAAAGGTGGATTGAGTGTAAAATCTGTGAGGCATTATGGAAAATTGCAGGGGAGAAAGAGGAGGCAGTGAAAAAGAACTGGCGGTTGGGTGGGTGTCAGGTGGGGGTTGAGGAAACGAGTTCCTATATCACCAAAACAGCTGAACATAGTGTAAAGCAACATGTAGCGGACGTTTTCACGGCAAAATGCCTGCATCGCAATTGTCTCAGGTACACACTAAACCCAAGAACAGTTCAAAGGTCGGAAGGTTATCAGAATCCATAACTGGATCAAATATCAGCCATCAGCTGGTATGTACAGAGGTCAACAGTCATAGTGGCACTTTCCCCCACTGTACTAATTTACACTCAGGAATGAGGTCACTGAAGATTGTCTTGTTAATGAAAATCACATTTGTTGCACCATAAAATCCGCAAACTCTAAACAGATGTTTAGAGTTTGCAAAATAAGTATGCTCAAGAGCAGGGACTGCTGCAAATGTGATGACTCAATGCAATCTAATGGGTGCTAAGAACATCTGACATTGTCTTCTGACATTGTGACATTCGTAGCCCATGTCCTTGGTACGACTGTGTGTGTTGGCCGTTAAAGCGCTGATTGCAGCTGCAGTCCAGAACTTGCAGATATCCCCCTAACTCATGAAGAGTTTTTCCTTCCACTCAACTTTCCATTATTGTGTTTGAATAACGCCCTGAGTGAAAGGCCAGCTTCTTTATTGATGACCTTTGTGGCTTACCTTCTTTATTGACTGTTCAAATGACTGCTGGACAACTGCTCTAAGGGTCATAATGTACCATTTCTAAATTAAAAATCTTGTTTTTTTTATGGCTGATTGGATATTCTAATTTTCTGAGAAACTCTTTTATGGGGTTTTCACTACCTGCGAGGCACAATCATCTAAATTGATATCTTAAACTCCTATAAATGAAATGCTTGAAATATATCACTGTTTGCTTAATGAAGCGACATAACTTTTTAAATTGAATTAGATGAATTGATAAACGAGTTCCTGGGATTTTCATGTATCAAGATCCACCTTTATATTCAGATGAAACTAGTAACAAACATGGCAGCTGTTCAGTGACTGCAGAACGATACTGCATATCCAGAGTCCTCAAACAGCTTTTCAGAAGCTGCATGAGTAGCAAATGAACTTTTCAGTTGTTTGTCCAACAATGCGGTTCGTCTCTCTTTTTGACATATCGCCCAAAACATAATTAGCATTTCAGAACAGAGCATTAACATTCAGTTTGAGGCACGGCAGACCAGTATTTACATAATCTGGATGGGCTGTCTCTGCTCTGTTGCCTGTAGCTATCTGCTTAAAATGTCCACGCACACACTCGCAGCTTACACACTTTGGGCTCACTTTTTCGTCAGAGCCTGTTGAAAATAACAGGTAGCAAAGAGCCATATCCACATGGCCTGGGGAGATTTTGAGGCTTGGTTTACTGGTCACTTTGGACAAGTGACAGCAGGCCAGTGATAGCACATATATACAAGAGGTTTCCTCTGTGATGGCATTCCAAATCAAGTTCTTGGGGGGTGATAAATATTTGTGTTGCAATGTTTTGCTCCTAAATTATGTTACATGCACCCGGTGTGAAAATAGACGTATACTAAAGGTATCAATAGATTTCTGCAAGAAAATATTGTAGACCACAAATGCTCACATGATCTTTGAAATCAAAGCACTTATTATTAAATTTAGAACCGCAATTGTGAAATAATCGAACTTAACTGGCACAAAGTTTCATATCTGCACATCTGAATGACTTGTGTGACTGCCCTGAAAGTGATCAAAAAGGATTTACTATACCTGGGTTTTCTTACTGCTACTTTTGTACTTCACAATCTTTATTGGTGCATCTACAGCTGTGCCACAGGATGCCATCACAGACAAGGAAGTCCAATCAGTGCTGCAGGCTGTTGCAGACTGTGGTGCAGACCAAACTGACCCGGGGCGCAGGAGTGACAGAGATACAATGCCGGCCAGAGGGTTACATACATTCATCATAAGCATGAACGTTCACATCAGCTTATGGCATTAAACAATTCTTTTGGAGCTGTATTTTTTATGTTTACTAAGGTTAAAAAGATACAACCCTAATGATTTTGAAAGATAGTAACTGTCATGGTTCAGTTTTGGCCTGGCTATCTCCCTTTGTTATTTTTCAGCACCTCCTCTTCTCACACAGCTCAGCCTCCACTCCCTCAGCAATCAGTCACACCTGTTAGGCACCTGTTAGGCACCAATCAGTCAGTACTCAATTCACCTGCCAGCCTCTCTATATAAGCTTCCTTCAGTTTACTCTTCGTCGCCGGCTCGTCTTCAGTCTCTACCAACACCATGCCTGTCAAGTCCTGTTCTCATCAGTCTCCACTCACTCCACGTCTGTCAGCCTAGTTTGCTCCCTGCTTTGTTGCTGGATCACCTGCTACCTCTGTGCTCCAATCCTGCATCTCCAAGAACTCTCTTGCTCTGCCTCTCTGGTTCGACAGCAGCTCTGCATCTCAAGAACTCTCTGGTTCGAAAGTTGTCCTAGCTCCTCCTTGTACTCGTCACGAGATCCATCTCTGAGTTCTCCAGTCTCTTCCAGTCAGCCTGCTCCTGCACCCATCATCTCCTGTCCGGTAACTAACTCTGGTCATCTTACCCACAACTCAGTACTTTCAATAAACTGCAAAGGAACAAGCTCTGTGTGTGTGTGCTCTGTCCGGGTTCACGGAGAAAAATCATGACAGTAACTTTATAAACAGGTTTGAATGTATTTTGGATTTTCTAAACTCCATAGAGACAGCCTAATTATAAGCTAAAATATATGGACACAAACCTAATAATAGTAGGTAAAAAAAATGTCCATTAGCAATTTGATCCTTGATTATGAGAATTTATGGCCACCAACAAGCCTCTGGCATAATTCTGGCTAGATAACCCCCTACTCATCAGAATTAGTAGAGCTCCGTTAACTTGGCATGTTTCCTGTTTTGGACCTGGTTTTTAAGCATATTCCACAAATTTTTAAAAAGGGGTAAGGTTGGGTAAATTCTTGCAGCATAAACTTGGCCTGCTTTATCCATTCCAAAACCAGTTTTGACGTGTGTTGGGGATAATATTCTTGCAGGAACACCTAGTTGTGTTCAAGTTTGAACAAGCTATTGCTGTTGTTGGAAAAGTTGGAGGTTGCCCTGCTTTAATTAATCCCTTCACTTGTGGAGAGTGGTAGTATAGCTGTCACCGATACAGACCCTCAGCATGATGCTGCCACCACAATTGGTAGAGTTCTTAAGTTTGAAAGCCTCACCCTGATCCATGCATTTCTTATTCCAAATAGCTCAATATTCAGATTTTAAACCATTCTGAACGAAGATATAAGGTAAGTGGACTGAACTTATGTAGCGTTTTTCCAGTCATACTGACTACTTGAAGCGCTTTACACTATAGCCACATTCACCCAACCGCACACACATTCATACACTGATACGCAAATCGGTAGGCAACTTGGGGTTAAGTGCCCCCCCGGGGGCACATCGACATGTGACAGGAAGAAGCTTGAATTGAACCCACAACCCTTCCAATTGCAAGACGACTACTCTAGCACAGTCGCTGCATTTCACTCAAACTCTGCACTTGGATTTTGTGATGGGATGTCATTTTTGTAAAAGCATCAAAATTGGTAAATTCTTGTGGCGTTAGTAGTTTGGAAATGATCCCGGCGGCCGGGGGATCAGCTGATCAGGCAGATTGGTACAACCTCCACCAACTTAAATTTAGTGTAGTAACACGGAAGTTCCTTGACTGAGAAGATGATTAATGGCTATTAATGTTTTTTTTGGATAAATTGTTTTAACTTAGCTAAAATCGGCTAAACCATGGCTCTACTTGTCTAGCCTTTGACCTTCCACCACTGTAAGGATTTTTTTTTTCTACAAACGCACAGGGAACTGGCATCTCTCTTATACAAGTAAGAGAATATAATTTTCACAAAATTCACCTAAAAAATCTGAACTACTCCTTTAACATTCTGGAATAATATCCCCCAAACCCCTGACCTCCACTCTGTTGAAAAAGTTTGTTCTAGTCCAGTTCTCTGTCAGGAAACTAAACAACATAAATGGCCTCTATGAACTCTAGTAAGAAGATATGTTAAATATCCGCCCATAGTTAATTCCAAAAACTTTGTGAATGTCTATGGAAGCCATGGTTGCGATACAACTTTCTCAACCTTTATCCACATAATACTCTAGCTTTGTGTTTGTATTCAGGTATTTATAACTGCATTTATAAACACAAACATCCGTGTGATCCAGAGAAAATACACACTAATTGAAAATATATATATATATATTTCAAAATCTCTAAAGTTGTTTGTTGATAAAAAAGGTGTTTCAAATGCCTCATTAAAAGCACTGTATGGGTATGAAATGGATACCCACGATGTATACATTTGACCAAACTTTAAAATGAGTGCGATAATGGGCAATAAGTGTGTCTGGTGGCATATGGTATGTGAGGTAGGATTCTGTAGTGTAATTTCATTTGGAAACTGAAGCTGCAGTCATTTTCCAGTAGGCCTCATGTGTTCTGGTTTTGAAACAGCGCCATCAGGTGATTGGTCCTGATAAGCCACCATCTGAGTCTCGTGTTTCTTCATTCTGAAACTGGTGTCATTTTACTTTTACTCGCAATGTGAAAAAATAAACAATTGAATGACATTGAAATAGTCATGATTTCTGCTCTGCTGTCAAATGTTGTTCATGACATATAATCTTTTTAAGAGCAAGCCTTATAGTTAAGTGTTCGCTTATTGAACATGTATATATGTATTTCCAACAGCATTTTAAAGCAAAGCGCAAAGTGTATGTTGTGCCACTCTATCACATTTGCTGAAAACCTTGGAGCTGATTACGCACGTCAAAAAAGCCAACCCGGAAAGATAAAATCAGAAACAACTCTCATATTTGCCCTTTTCCACATGAATACATATCTCTTAACACAGCTATTGCTTGTATATTAAAAGACGATTCGCAAATTCCGCATTGACGTTTGTATCCAGTCATACAGAATAAGAAATACGCCTGCGGCGAAATTACTCCACAATGGCGTCTTTCATTCCACGATCTGGGGCAGTCAGGAAATGGAAATGTTTCACGGCGGGAGGAAAACAAACTAAGTTCAAACGTCGTTTTGTAAAGGACAAAAAACTGCGTTTAACTTAGTTGGGAGCAACTTGTATACAAGCAGCAGTGACAAGAAGGACGGAGGGGATGTTTTCGGGGGCTGAGACGCGCCAGGAGCGAATCCACGCGCCGGATTAGAAACGGGACGTTTTCGCACGACGAGATCCCACCGACAACCGTTTGTTGCTTTAGTTGTTGCTGTCATGCGAATAAACCCGTCACCCTCCAACCACGGAACAATAGCCAGGAAGTGGTTAAATATTTCTTAAGCACTAGTGCGGCTCGAATCGCTTGGCACATGCGTAAAAGCTGCTGCGCCTCGATGTCCCAGTCCACCCAGCCTCGGAAATAACAGCAAACAGAAATAAATCTTCGCTTACCTGAAACACGAAGTGGTTTTTGTGAACCTTTATCCCCCTTCTCCGATTTGGCCTGAGATCTGCCTCTCCTCCTACACCAGCGAGAAATGCAATAGCTTGACTAAGGTAGACAGAACAAAATACAGAGAATACTTGCTCCAGGGCTCCCGAAACCCCTCAAGGCAAAGATCAGGATACAATTAGCTCATGTCTCTGCCCCAGTCTAAGCCAGCATGCAGAATAAAACTGCGAGCAAATGGAGAAGATCACGGCAACGGTGCCTCAGTCTTTCTTGAGTTTATGTTCTTATAAATCATATAAATACATATTTTTTCCTGTATTTACAACACCCTCACCCCCCCCCCCCTGCCTCCAACTTCCCTATTGCCTCCTCCCTGCAGAGAAGCTGATTTTAATCGTTATGATTAGTTTTGATGTAACGCTCCCTTGGGCGATTTCTACAAATGGATGGAGTGTTTCTTTGCCAGAAAGGAAAAGCAGGAGATGACGATAATTATATAGATTGTTGGTGGAGTACTTTGATTCCCACCCCTTCCCCCCACTTCTTCTCTCAAACATCAAACCTATCTACTTTGCTCCTTTTCCCCCACTCTGTGCCATATAGCAGCATCAGACAACTTGTTGATTAGTCCAGCATCAGCATATTAAATTAATGGAATGTGGTTAATGGAAATCTTACTCCCCCATAAGCCTCTCCTGAGCAATCTTTTCAGCCGCTTTCCTCCTTCTGGACAGCCTCCAGATGACGTAGTTGTATAAATAAGTACTTGCAGCTTGCCTTGCCTCAATCAAGTCTGAATCAGTGCCTGGGGGTGATGTGCGAGCTCATTTCAAATGTTCAACCATGCATGATTTCAGGAAGATTGAGGCACTTCTGAGGCTTTTTTAGAATTACTCCGGGGATGGACACATTAAAGGAATCGCATGTTTAAAACCGTCCTTAAGTCAACAGGGATAATTATTCTGTCTGACCTGCTGAGAGTGCTATGTTTTGTGCACATCTGGTCAAAGGATGGACTGTTTTTACATTCTAGTTGTTCCAATGCCATGCACTGTGGATCAAAGCTAAAACTCCTCTTACGCCCCCTACTGTTCAGAGCATCAATCTTTGTTTCCTCTCCTCTTGAAACCTACATTATCACGTACAATCACTATGTCTTGCAAAAGTTTCCATACACCGTAAACTTGTTTTGGTTTCTGCCACATTACAAAAAAAAATTCTTTGTTGCCTTTTGATGGCATGTTATGCAATAGACCGACACAACGTAGGGTGTAACCTTGGATGTAAAAATAATCTCATACATGGGCTTTCAAAATGAATCACAACAAAAAAAAAAAAAAAGAACTGAAACGTATGATATGTGCCTCTTTTCGGCTGCCATAATTAAATAAAAACCTGGGTAACCAGTGTGCTAAAATTTGACCTTTATGACACAGTGACAAGAAGAAAAGCCATTGTAGAATGAAAGCCAGATTAAGTCCCGTTTAAAGTTTGACACCAGCCATGTAGCCGTCACAGCAAACATGTGGAAGAAGGTGTTTTCTTGTCTACATACAAAAAACTGTGTGGTGGAAAACTAAACCCTGAACACACCATCCATCAATCATGTTGGAGGAAATTATCGTGCTGTGGGGATGTTCATCATAAGGGACAGGAAAACTGGTCAGAGTTGATGAGAAGATGGATGGAGCTAAATACTTAACGTACAGTCGGAGCCAAAAATCAATTGGTGGGGATGGAAGTATTTTCATGTATTACAATAGCCTGATGATAGTCCTGACTTAAGTCTTAAAAATGTATGGCATGACTTGAACATTTATGTTCTCAGACTTTCTCCATCTATTGCTATTTTGCAGCAACAATGTACAAAAAAATAGGTAAAAACTTAAAAAAATATTTCAGTTCCTTATTGTGCAAAGCTGATACTGACATACCCCATGTGACTTGTGGCCATGATCGCAGCAAAAGGAGGTTGAGTCTGTGGAGCTATATACAAATGCAGACACCAATTTACATTTTTTTCTTCTTATAAAATACATTTTTATTCCATGGCTGAATTACACTCTATGCATTAAAGTTCATGTTAATGCTTGTGCAAGGCTCTGTGAACGTCCCTGAAACATTAGTCTGAAAAAAGGAGGCAGAATCCCATGAAAAAGATATAAAAACATCCTAGCGAGACAAATATGTATAGATACATTTTACATTTGACTGTTCACCCAAGTAGAGAACAGAAAGTGTTGATTGTGAAGTTCAAAAAGCGGAAAAGAATGCTTTAAATACATCAGATTGGTAGATCAAAGCCAAAAAAACAAAACAAAAAAAACAACACAGATTTTGTGCAGATCAATTAAATTATCTGATCCAGACATCCTAACTTTTATCACTTTAAACAAGCAGATTACACAGCAAAATAAACAAAAGACACAAGTGTCACTGGGCTGTACTTGCAGCCCAATGGCACATTATTTCACCATTAGCATGATTAAATGTGCTTAACTGAAACCACCTGTGGCTTTAAAATCCCAGACGTTATCCATTTTAGATCCAAACGGAACCCAAACCTAATAAAGCTCTTATATTCATCAGATGTTCCTGAACTAACGAATGAAGAAGGTACTCAATGCAGATTGCTGCTATTGTTGCAAAGTCGCTGTGAAAGCAGTGTTTAACTTATAACAACTACAATATGCAAGCGGCGGATGGCGGAATGTTTTCTCTTTTCTTTGGTGGTCACATTATCCAGATTAGTTGCAGATGTACGTTTTGCTGAAACAGACATTGCCTGACCTGAATGACATCATCTGGTTATAAATACTTACGCTTGGAGAGGGAAAAGATGAAGCCTGGAAAACTCACTCTGCCTGCTGAAATTTTGAGAAACCGCCTCCAGCAATGTCTCAGAGAAGAAGCAGTGAATCAAATCTGGGCTGATAACTCCTTATGTTACAGTTTATGGTGACACTCAGGTTTGTAGAGGAGATAATACTTTCTACTTTGAATAAGAAAAAGAATGAGATATAAAAAAAATAAATAAAAAAAATCACAGGAGCAAAACACAACTTTTCCCGGTCAAAATCTGAAATACTCTAGATCCAAAACTGGCTTGGGTCAGCTTATCATCAACTTGATTTATTTTCTTCTAACTCTTATAAGCTTATGTTGTAGCTAAACTAGTGTGCAACAAGTGATAAGCCATCTCTCATTTGTTAAGACAGTCTTTTAATTCTGCAAAGTGGTCTCTTTATCAATAATTGTCCGGGATTATTCAAAGTCTTTATGTTTCTCTTTGATCTTTGGACAGATTTTTCTTAAATTTTCTGTGCATTTCTTGTGCTTGCCAATGACCGTCATGCAGTGCGTGCTTGAATGAGTAACAATTGGAGATCTACAGCTGATGGGTGATATTTGAAAGTAATGTCTTTAAGAAACATTTTCAGCAAACAGCTGACACAGTATGGACACATCATCATTCACTTACTCCACCTCTTTTAAACCACTAACAGCTTCTGGGAATAACCATGACCTTGCTAAAGTGTAACTTTTGCGCAACCTATTATCTAAATTTCTTTAGATTGTGTTAATGAAAGGGGAATAAATTGCATATTTATGTAAGGCTAGTACAAATAACTTAAATGGTAAATGTTAAAACTGCTTAATTATTAAATTGTTCATTTGGGGGGTCTGCAGCGGATCATCCCTTGTGTTTAGGGGCTCTGCTTAGGCCTAAATCTTGTAAGTGGCTTAAAAAAACAAGAAAATTCCAGTAAAAAAGCAAAAATGCTGCCAATATCCAAAAAAAACAAAAAAAAAAAAACAATTAAAAGGCTTTCACAAAGTCTGAAGAAATTCTGCTTACTGTAATTCACATTTTCCTTGTTTTCAGGGTCATTTAACACCAATGCGTATGTGGTCTCCAGTTTAAGCTGGATTTATTCTTTATAAAAACAAATGCTTTCTTTCAAACACGTTTTGTCTTTCTTAATGTTATTTGATTTAGTATCTTAATGGCTAAATTGTGTCTATAGTGTAGCTTTGGAACCATTTCTGTTTGAGAGTCAGTGTAAGGTAAAGATGGTGGTTTCGCCTCAGACCCTGTTAGTAACTGCTGCTCTATACTCGCCACACCCCTCTGATGGCCTGTGGTTGTGTAACGGAGTGGGATGGATAAAGGGAAAGTGCTGAAGCTGTTCCAGATCCTGACTCACTCTGCCCTGCAGGCTTGCACAGTTATAGGCCAGAATTGTTTGTCAAATATTATCGTTGGCACAATTTTTTTTTGCTTTTGAGAGTGTATTTCAGCTCTTGCTATATTGTAGTCGGTATCATAGTCTTGGAGGATTTAACAGTAATGGTGGTGGGGGTATGAGAGCTCGGATTTCTTTTATTAAATTAGGTGAGGCGAAGACATGAAACAAGGCTTGATGGTCTTTTCTGAAAACATCCATTGTGGAATCTCTGATTTAAAGTTCCTTACATCAGTATTTACACCTCTGGTCACATTTTGTCTCACTACGTAAACAAACTTCAGTATAATTTGTGTGAGGGACTTCATCAAATTTGCGCACGATTATAAAGTAGAGGGAAACGGATAAAGCTTTTCAAAAAAATTAGCAGTAGAAATCTGAAAAGTGTGGTATTTACAGTATATTCAACAACTCTCAGTCCATTCTTTGTAGAAGATAGATATTACTCCTGGATCCTGCGCCTAGGAGGATGGGCCTCCATTGCCTTAAAAACAGCAGTGCACCAACTGCAGGTTGCTCAAGTGCGAGCCGGCAGAATTAACAAAGACTCCTGGATAGGTGTCCAAACATTTTCAGAAAGAACTGAGTGAAGGTCTGGTTGCCGCCGATTTAATCCTACTTGCTATTGCGATAACTCGGATAACTGAGAATTTGCACAGGCATCCTGGATCAGGGTTTCTTTGGTCTTTTTGTTTCTCTGCTTCTCAAACCTCCAGTCAGTCGTGGCAGACCTCCGTTCACATTGAGCCTGGTTCTGCTGGAGGTTTCTTTCTGTTAAAGGGGAGTTTTCCTCCCCACTGTCGCTAGGTGCATGCCCGGTAAAATCAACGACACAAAGCAGATTGTCTATCCACTGTGGCTGTGTGATCTTTCAGGAGGAGTAAATGCTGCAAGTTAATGTCGCGATAGAAAACCTTTTAACCAATCAGTCTGCATGATTTGATTGAATTGACTTTGTAAAGTGCCCTGAGCTGACACGTGTTGTGAAGTGGCACCATATAAATAAAATAGAACTGAATTGAACAGAACGAGTTTTTGCTGCAGTTACAGATGTGACCCTGGGCACGTCTCTACCGGCTTTGCACACCTAGAGACTGAAACTCCTTTGCAAAATAGCTCGAGCTCAGTCGGATTGGATAGAAGGAGTCATTAAAGAACAAAATAACATTCCATTGTAGCTCCAGCTTAATGCTTGTGATTGTTTTCCTGCTGCTTCTCCCCAATCTTTTGTAGCATCTTACAGATTTTCTTCCAGGATTTCCCTGTAATTAGCTCCATCAATTTTCCCATTAACTCTTCCCAGCTCTGCGGTCCTTGCTGAAGAAAAGCATCCCCATAGCATCTGGCTGCCACCACCATGTTTCATAGTGGTGATCGTGTGCCCGACATGATGTGCAAAGTTCATTTTCTGCCACACAAAGCAGTTTGCATGAAGGCCAAGCAGTTCAGTTTGTGCCTAATCTCACCAGAGCATCTTTCACATGTTTGCTGTGTCCTCTACGTGGCTTGTGGCAAACATTAAAAGACACTTCTTATGATTTTCTGTTAAAAATGGAATTGTTTGTCCCTCTTCCCTTAAGGGCAGAAGTAATAGTTTTCCTGTGTACAGATTCTCCCACCTGAGCTGTTGATATCTGCTCTTATCATGGGCCTCGTGGCAGCTCAACGGTCTCCTTGC
Organism: Fundulus diaphanus; assembly: GCA_037039145.1. Classification (NCBI taxonomy): domain Eukaryota; kingdom Metazoa; phylum Chordata; class Actinopteri; order Cyprinodontiformes; family Fundulidae; genus Fundulus; species Fundulus diaphanus. Next base: position 29,008,366 of record CM073133.1, on the reverse strand, counting down.
ATTGCATGTCATTTAGAGGGACCTAGTCACATACTATGACCTTACAAATTTCCACCCCAGTAGCACACTGTGGTTACATACAATTGTTTTCCAATTAAACCAATGTGCCCCGTTGGCTTCTTATATTTTATTTCTGTGTTTTACACCGTTTCTTCTCTATTTATAAGTAAACGAGGCGCGTTTGTGTATATTTACCATAACAAGACCACGGGATGGGAGGTATGATATTGCACATGCGCGCAATGAGTAAACAAGAAGAAGTAATGGAGCTGAGCGAGTCAGCAACGCCCAGCGAAGGGGTGTGAAAAGAAAGAGGATAAGTAACCTTAGCCCTGTAGACCAGGTTGGTCCTGGACCACGGCGAGCCGTCACTGCACAGCGAGGTCTACCGGCTCTTTCAGTTGTCACCATCTTGCTTTTTGATAGTTCTGCGGTACTACTGGTGGTACTGCTGGCATAGTGATGGAGCCTGGTGCAAAGTTCTTTTCAGGCTCAAAAAGGACAAGTAAATACTATCAGGACGAATGCTTGGCGTATATTTTTTATTTGAAGGTGCTATATTTTTTGGGGGGTTTTAGGGTCAGAAAACATGACTAGGCCCCTTTAAGGTAGTTGCAAATGTCCTGGTACGTTTGCCATTCTCTCAGTCTCTTTCCATTTTGGGATGACCGATTAAACCGTGCTCTGTGAGATGCTCCAAACCTGGGATGTTTCATGGCCTAACTCTGCTTAAACTTTATTCCTGACCTGTCTGGTAAGTTCCTTTGTCCTTTGGTGCTTGTTAAAATTAATTCGGTGACTTCTGAGGGTAGCTGGTTGTACAGAAACAGGCAATTATTAGAAAGGCAAATAACTTTAATATTTGTTCTTAGATCGTTTTGAAAACCGTGCATCATTTTCCCTTCTGCCTCATAATTGTGCAATACTTTGTATTGGTCTGCCACATTAGATCCAAATAAAACACGTCGAAACCTGTTGCTGCAAGGCAACAATATGTGAAAAAATTAAATACTTATGCAAGGTACTGGTTCTTTCATGCTGTTCTTATACTGCACATAGAGTCTCTGCTGTTGCAATTGTTTCGCCGCACTATTTGGCCAAAATTTAAGGTTTAACCTTGACATGAACGAATAGTTCTTTAAAAAGTCAGATTACCTCTTCTATGACTAGTCTGGCCCATTTGGTGGTTCAGTTTCAGCCCCAAATGGAACCATCCCACCCACAGTGGACAGAGGAGTCAGTGACACTTCTATGAGGGGAACAGAGACAAGAGAAGGTGAGTGGGTGGGGTGAGGTGAGGTGGGGGGGTTGATTGGGTAATGCTGGGAGGCTCTAATAAAATGTAATCCTATTATATGGCTCCCACTAGAGGGCAACAATAATAAAGGTTTCCCTAATAACATGAGCAGACCAAACCCAAATGGAAAACAGCTCCTCAGGTCAAGTCCCACACTTGTACATATATCCTCTCATTAACCCAATTGCTTTTGGGCCACATTACACCGACAGGCCTTTGAGATTTAGCCGCTATGGCGAGGCAAGAGTTAAGTCAAACAAATGTGTTTCATCAAACTGCAGTTTGGGCTGCTCTGCATAAAGGAATTGAAGGGGGGAGGACGGGGAGGAGTGAGGGAATGTGTGCGGGTGGGAAGTTGTGAAGCAGAGCCTCGAGGAAACCAATCAGAACTTCTCCACCCTCCCTCTGCGAGTCAAAACCGCCGGGGTCTCAGGTGGATGTTGCGCGAGCTAATACCTCCCAAACTTGATTGTTTGTGCCGGAGTAATCAGAGTTTTGCAAATTAGAGTTTTGGAAATGATAGTCCAATCATTGGTGAGGGTAATCACAATATGGTACACCACAAACTGCAAATAACATGATAGGACGTGATAACTTGGTAACCACACCCCCCCCCCCCCCCCACACACACACACACACACACTGACCAAAAAATGGTTATGAATTTTAATTCCATATTTTTCTGTGATGGAGGTGATATCAAGAATGTTGTTGTCGAACAGACACAAACGTGTCTGTAGGGTCATGAGAGCCGCTCATTCACAAGCCGACTCGATTCTTGGATTTTCTTCCACCTTTTTGCTGGAAATGTATAAAATTACAAACTCATATTTTTTCACAACACGGTAACACAATGAACGACTTACTCCTCTTCCGAGCTTCCCCACATAGAGGCAGAATAATATTTATCATAACTGACAAAGTGAAAATATCAATCATTTTCTCAAGACAGCTCAAGTTATTAAGTGAGCCAGTGTAATAGTATTACAAAACCCAGAATAACAAAGTTATTTATCTCCTGCTCTCTTTGCATGAGTGTGCGTACGTGTATGTGGAGTTGTGTGTGTGTGTGTGTTTATGTGTCTGACAGCATCAGACGGAGAGAGTGTCGCATGCCTTCCTGTTCCTGTACCACCCTCCAACCCCTGAGCCGCAGACTCAAGGCAGTTTCAAGAATCAAACAATTTCACGCAGCTACTGGAGGAGGAAATGAACTGAGCCCAGAGCAATAATAAAATTATACAAATGTTATTACAGACTCGCCTGCTACTGTCCTACTTTAATTCAAATTTGGGCACTCCAGGCAGCGCTGGTGGCGGAGACCTTCCTGAATAAATCAACATTAGCTTACGTCTAAATTATTAAGGAAGTGGGAGACTTTCTTGTTTATAGTATGAATTATTAAACAAGTGTTTAACGCTGTTTTTCTCCACGAATCCCCAAATATTAATTGCTAATGATCTTTAAGGTGTGTGTTTTATCTTTTTTTTTCTTCTTTTTTTTTTTTGCGCCTTCTGTTGTGAGCTGAAAATAAGGAGTTTCCAATCCCTCTGACTCTGCCTGCTCCAAAGGAGATGAGCAAAAGGTACGCTTCCATGGCATCGGTTTAACAAGTAAGTGAATCCGTAGTTATAACATCACATACAGTGTCCTGCAGAAGTATTCATACTGAATGTTTTTACATCACAACCATAAACTTCAAGGTATTTTACTGAGATTTTACGCGGAAGATCAACACAAGAAAGTGCAACGTTCTGTGTGGAATAAAGAAGGATGCAAGACTTTTTCTTAAAAATAAATATGTGAAAAGTATCCATCCTCTCTATTCTGTTGCCCCTGAATAAATTCCAGTAGCATCTATAGCCTTTGGACGTCACATAATTAGCAGAACAGTCCACAGTTGTACAAATACTTCTCAGTTTAAACACAGTTGTTCAGCGAAAGCCGACCTTTCTCAGGTAACACTAGGGAAGCATCATCGTCTCATCATTCATTGACAGGCTGGATAAAGAGAACATTAGTCTGAGAAAGTGCCAAGTGACCTTTGGCAAATATGGAGGAGCTGGAGAGTCCCATACCTGAAGGGGGGAAATCAGTTTCCACAACTATAAATCCATTGCTCTTCTAATCTGGAATTTCTGTAAAACTGTAACTTCCATAAAATGTCCTATTTGCAGTTTGCCCCAAGCCACGTAGGGGACCCAGCTCATATGTGAAAGACAGTGCGCTGGTCAAACAAGGTCCAAAACAGAACTTTTTATGTGCTGGATTAATAACACTGCACATCCCCTGAACACACGATCTTCATTTTTCTATTATCTGCAAAACCAAACCAAAATTATTCTAACCATGTATGCATTTCTTTCTACTTCAAAAGTATACACAATTGTATGTTGATCTGGCAGATAATATACATAAAATACAATAGAGCCTGTGGTTGTATGCGATAAAATGTGGAAAAGTACAAAGTGAATGAATCCTTTTGCAAGACACTTTTGCTTCTGTTGGTGTTTGGTATCCGTTTTCTGTTCAACACTTTACAGATAAACCATTTAGGTAGGAATTAACACATTGCATTAGATTTTTCCTAATTTCACTGTCAGCAAAAACGTCTCGGACGTTTGTAAGCAAACTCCCACATTTGTCTGACACAAAGCATTTTTACGCTCCATCAGCAAAATCCTGACGGGCAGCTTGTGATGCAGGTAAAGGATGATGCTGCAGCATCATTTTCAATATTATTTACACATTACAGTTTGAAGAACAGAAACATACTGAGAGCACAATTTTGTTCAGGCACATTGATAAAAATAAAAAAATAAAAAAAATAAAAAACTTTCTACTTTTGAAATAACTTTTACAAAATTGTACAAGTGCCAGGAACAAGAAAGCTGACAAAAAGTGCTTCATGATTATCTTGCTCATTCTCCTATTTGACTGCTGGGTCCTGTGTTGAAAGGCAGCTCGTAATCCTCCTGTGTAGCTGTGAATTAATGTTCTGGACAAATATGAAACAAAATGCGGTTCAGACCAATGAATAAAACCGACATTTGTCTAGCCAGCTCTGAAGTGCAACCTGCTCATTCAAGGCTCATGGCTGCCCTCATCTGGACTGAATTAAATCACAGCACTGCAGGCATTGCACCCACTTGGCCAGTAGGTGGGGCTGTAGTACCGCACACATGGACCGGACCGAAGCAGCGCAGAAGGAACTGATTCATGAGGGAATAAAAAAACAATTGTGATTTAACGTCAAAATTATACTGCTATTCTCGGATGGCGAATGTAATATAGTTGCGCCATGTAGACAGCTTGCAGCAGGGTCCTCCAAGAGAGAGAGAGAGAGAAATATAAGAGCTCCTCCACTTTTAGCAAAGGAAATGAAGTGTAGACATATAAAAGATCACCTCCATTTCCCATCACAGGGTAGTATCATTTCCTTGGCCCTCTTTTGATGGAATGAGATAAAATGAAACTATTCTCAGCAGGGCAACTCCGAGGAGCACACCAAGTGGACATTTATCTGACAATAGGGAAGGATAATCAAGGGATGAAAGGTCCAATCCATCACTGGGCTCAAAAACCTTTTTTTTCTTCTTCTTTTTTCTGTGTGCCTAGCATTGTCTTCAAGGGATATATATATATATATATATATATATATATATATATATATATATATATATATAAAAAAAAAAATATATATATATATATATATATATATAGCATTAATTCAATTCACTAAGGGAAGCACATTGTATAGATAAACACAAACTGATGACTGATGTTTTATAGCCCTGTTAATTATGTTTTTTCCCACCTCCAGCCAATCAAAACACAGCATTTAAAATTAGAATATAGCTTCAGTCCAATAAAAAAGCAAAATTAGTCATGCAGAAAAGGGGCCTTAATGTAAAGCGGGTATAACACTAGGTAACATTTTTTGAATGCATGTATATATATATATATATATATATATATATATATATATATATATATATATATATATATATATATATATATACACAGGTATAGAAAATGAGTGGATGGATTTATTTTCCTTTAATTTGTACCATATTTATTTGGAAAATGCATTTGTGAGTTGAGGCACAGAGCTGAATATGTGGGCAGCACCCATGAAAACACCAAATAGCTTTTGGTGGAGGTAGTGTGATGGTGTGATGCTGCTTTTCCTTCACAAGAAAGACTTTGGCTTGTCATCATTGGATGCTTTCCCAATGCAGAGAGCTGTTTAGGTGAGAGTTTTGCAACCAGTGGCAATCTTATATCTCCACTCTTCAGGGCCAAACTCTGTTCTTCAAGATGTCAGTGCTTCTCCCAGCAGATCGGGATTTTATAACTCCAGAATTTGCAAGTGGAAAGGATGGAATGGTCTGACGGAAGTCCTGACCTCAACCCATTGAAGCCTTGTAAAATCACCTTGGACATGTTCTTTGTGCCATAGGGACCAGCACCACCACACTGGCTGACTTGCAAAAAAGAGAATGGGACGCTGCTCTAAGCAGTGTGGGACCAGTGTGAGGAGGAAGTGCCAGGCTGCTGTGGCTGCATATAGTTCTCCCACACAGCACTGGGGCTCCCATTTGTTAAAGAAATAAATTACTAGTTTGTATTTTCTTTGATCATATAATCCATTAATGACACCAAACAATAGTCATTAACAAATTGAGCTATTTGACATTGGCAGCTTAGTCATCTCTAAAGCTCAAGCGATGAAGGCGCTATCCTTACAAATGTGCCACAATTTAAAGGAAAACTTAATATGCTTTATAACAATTTCAGATGTATTGCCAGAAAGCATTGTTAGAACAAGGATACTGTTTGACACAAACAAAAAAATTACTTAATGTTTGTGCCAAGTATCTCACATATTGTCACAGAATTTCCCATAAATGTCGAAATGCTTTCAGAAAGATTATATTGCAAACTTTGACCATTTATAGAGATTTTTTTTAAACATAGTTTAAGATTTATGTAAAATATGAATGTATATATAAAATACATAAGTTAGAACCTAGTGCTCATTGTCTTTATAAAGAACAACGTGTACACCAAACAGATTAAGTAGCTGTTTTTTTTTTTTTTTTAATTCTTGCAGTATGGAGTTTCTTTTTTATGTTTACAGCTAGGGTGGAGTGGTTAGAAGAGGGAACCTCTGCTGCATGCAGAGTAACAAAATGGCTACAAACAATATGACTTATCTACTAAGAAAATATCAGCAATTGCGTCGAAAAGGAAATAAGAAATGGCTGTACCGCGGCAGAAAGTGACGGTAAAGTGAAGATGAACTCGCAGAAAGCATAACAAGTCGTTTCCCTGATTAATGCACTGAAAATGGAGAGCTGTGTAATACAGCTCTGCTCACGCAGCTTGTCAGAGCTGTATTACATTGCATCAAATCCGTAATGTGCTTAATGATCACCAGGACAACCCTGCCTTTTATTACACATACAGAAGGCAGAACAAATGTGACACTAATCCAAAAATAACAAGGCTGCATATTCTTCCTTACTCCTCCAATACAGCGGGATGACCCCATGTAATTGTCTGACCCCCCGCACACACATTTCCCTTCCACTGTGCATCGCTGGCTGTCAATTTAGCAGGCTGCATTGTGTGCAGAAACAATAATTCAGAGGATTCCTGGAGAAGAGTATCGAATCAGCTGCAGTTGTTTGGAGAATTTAGCTGTAATGCATTATCACAACTTTATGACTGCGACAGTGATACAGCCTTGTTGTGTCTCTGACAAAAATTGTATTCTGCTTTGCAGGGGGCATTACTCAGGATGGATACCGCAAAGTTTGATTGCCGTTCTTCTTTACAAATTGGTCTCCATTTCCAGTGCGTGTGATAGTCATACAGAGGACAGTACTTCTCCCGATGACTCCTGGAAGGGATCGTTCTTCTCCACTTTCTCTGCTAGATCAATGTTATGGATGGAGCCTGGCTTGATGACGGTCTCCTCACTATCCACCACTTTGTACTTCCCTGCCGAGTCTTTCTTAAAGACTTGCTTCAACCTCTTCTTCACCTCAGGGTCGGGGCAGTAAAGGTACTCGTACAAAGCTGCAGCCAAGATTCCTCCCAGAAGGGGGCCCAGCCAGTACACCTGCCATAAGAAGTGAGGAAAAACACCCTAGTTAGCAAGCTGGTTAATGAGTACCTCTTTAAATATTTATCTGCACAATCGTGCATGTGCCCAACACGGCCATTTTTGTCACATGTGATTTGAGTTAAACTGTAACACATTTTGCTGGCACCATTTTATATTAACTAACACATGGCGATAAGTTTTATGGCACATGTTTAAGTCAGGCAGCCTTTTAAGTAATTATCTGATTACAAAGAAAACCTAATTAATTATAAGCATGCTACAATTTTTAAAAGGAATGAATTTTAAATTGAAATAAATTAGGTAGGAGGTTGAATTTTGCTGTGTGCAGCATAATGTCAGCATGATATAAAATATCTTTATGTCTAATGTTTGTTTTTACTTACTCAGCTTTGCTATTTGAAAACTAACCAAGCAGTTCTGAACTAATTTCTGAACTCTACTTTAACTGAAACTCTCTAAATGTGTGACCATGGCACTGATTGAGGTCAGGACAAGACGTGAATAAGCTACTGATATTCAAAATGGACACCACAAAGGACAACAAAACAAACATATTAACATACATAAATCTAAATATTAAGTAGACAAGTCTGTCTGAAGAGTGGAGGAACCAGCAGAGGTGACCAATGGCTATAGAACCACTCTTGGTGGTTCCACTGATACTGCATTTTCTTTAAGCTGAACAATTTTAAAGTGACAAAGCAACAGTGTTATTTCAAAAGAACCTCCTGATATTCACACACAACATGGCATCAGCCTTTTGCATTACGCTCAGTGGGAATTAGCCTCTAGGGTACAAAAAAGCAAACAAAAAACAAACAAACTCTGAGGCACTTTTCTTTCATGCCTTCTTTGGTAGCGTAAAAGTTAGTTATAATGTAACAATTTTTTGCATTTTTGATGAGTGTATGAATGAATTAAAGAGCAATCTGAGTGTTTAATAAGTGTTAACTTAATTGCAGTGTGAATTTGCAAGTGTACTATACTTTGGACATTAAGAAAACATACAAACTAAAACAATAAAAGACCAAATGAGTTAACTACCTGAACTTTGGATTAGTTTTCATGCTTGCAAACTAAATATTTAAACTCAAACCGTAAAGCTACAATGGGTATTTTCTTTTAACCATTTAAAAAAGCTATGCCATTCATAATTGGATCTGTTGCATAGGATTTTTATATGTAACTCCCACAACATAACAGAAAGTTACTGTTTTTCTTTTATTTCCTGCTGCTGTTATGTTTTAACACATTGAAATCCTGCATGTGTAGGGTTATGTAGTGACGTCCAGCTCAATGCTGTTTTGGCACCAGCTGGGGAAAAATGTTTGAGCTTTCTTAACTGCATCAACAATCATCTCATCTTGTGCATGTCAATAAACAAGTTCATGTATGTTTACTGCATCCTGCTGTTTATATATGTATGTATGTATGTATATATATATATATATATATATATATATATATATATATATATATATATATATATATATATATATACATATATACATATATATTAGTGCTGGGCAACGATTAAAATCTTTAATCGCAATTAACTGCCTAATTTGCCTGATTAATCATGATTAATCGCATTGTATTTACAAACTCCAAGAATTAATTCAAAAGTAGTGTAAAGAGCACTTTTATTTTAATGTTCTGCTGCCATATGAACAAAAGTGTTGTAACATTTGTAGCACTTATCAGTAACACATATTTAGTGTAAAGCTCAACTTAAACATGTAAAACAAAAAATAGCAATAATAATAAATTAAAGCTTATTGCCACTGACAGGAAATTCTCTTTATGGGGAAAAAATCTACCAACAACAGGCAATTTCTGAGGTAACAGCAGGGAGCAGCATTACCATTTTATGTTCAATACCAAAGTGTGAAGCACAAAAAAAGGTCTACAGTAGCTATCCACTTCGCCATTACATTGGTTAGCTTCTCTGAGTCATTGAATTGTTTGGTGACGTCTACAGTGTGTTTGGCATTTAAGTGATATTTTAAGCCCAAGGTGCTCCGGTGATAAGAAAGTTTAACTTGGCAGTGGTTACAACTAACTTGTTTCTGTCATATTCGTTGCTGGAAGAACTTTAAACTGAAAATGTCAATTTAAAAGTTCTGTTACTACCCTTCCCCATGTCAGCTTTGTTTTTTCCGCGTTTTCCCTTTTCCTTTCTTGGTTCCACGACAGCCAGCACCTTTCTTCCTGTTTGAATCCGAGGCTGGGCTGACAGCGAGGTTATTGGCGCATTATCGCCACCTACTGTTCTGATTCAAACCCCTACACCGCAGCAACAGACCTTCACAAAATAAAAGCATGTGAGCAACATGCGTTAATGCACGATAAAGTAAATATCGCTGTTAATACTCTAATGAATTAACGTGAAATTAACGCGTTAACTTGCCCAGCCCTAATATATATGTATATATACATCATTCTGTTCAACAGTTGCCTCTTACCCAGTGGTTCTCAAAGGTAAGTGTGACCATCGCCGGCCCAAAGGAACGAGCTGGGTTCATGCTGGCTCCTGTGTAAGGGATCTAAAACACAAATATTATTACAAATTTTCATTAAAGATTATAAAATCAGACATAAACTCATACTGAACCAAAATAAAGCGCATACATGAACTCAAGGTTTATAAAACAAACAAAGCTGTGTCATGACTAGCATCTATCTCTCTGCGCATTCATTTTCTCCACAGGGTTCAGGAGGCCTCTGGAGATCGGTTGCCATGCGATGGCTGCCTCCAGTATAGATCTGCACACATGGATGTGCATAACAGAGTGCACTATCACAGACTGACAAATTTCATGCTGAGATTCCCTATTTTCATTCAGCTAAGGAACCTTTAGCCTTTCTGCTGTAATAATGCTGGGCTCAATTACTAACTGAACCCATGCTTAATCTTTGAATCGTTATTTTTTTTTTGCCAGGAGAGTTGGTATTCAAAATGGCTTGTGGAAGGGTCCAGAAACTGTTCATCTGTACTTGAATGCATCTGCCTGAGATTTTATTTTTAAGTGTATCACTACTGAGAGCCACATGTATATATTTTTAGATAACAAAGGGACAGTTACTTACTGCAAATAAGTGTCCTATAGCTACTGCAAAGCCAATGGCTAGGTTAGCAGAGCCACTGAGGTCTGTGCGTTTGGCATCACAAGTGGCAAAGATAGTGAAGACCAGTTCAAATGTAATGAAAAGCTCCACCAGAAGGGCGTGTCCTAATGAGATCTTGGAGTTCACCTTGAAAACAGGATTTAGGATTATGAGAAACCCAACAGATTTGTTGCAAACACATCAAACAATGGAGGTGCTTTAGTTGTTACCATCGTCACGCCTAGAGACCCTCGGACATCTGCAGGTGTGACTGCGTAGAGAATCCCAGCTCCGGTGATGGCTCCCAGGCACTGAGCCAACACATAGAACACACCTTTTGCCAGGCTCAGCTTTCTAGTTACAACCATTGCTGCAGTGACAGCTGGGTTTATGTGGCCGCCGCTGATGTGGCCGAAACACTGAACCATGGTGGCGATGCTGAGGCCGAAGCAAAGGGAGATGAGCACCAAGTCAGCCGGGGGGGGCTTCGCCTCCCCTGCAGCCCAGTTGATAGTGGAGCCCAGGCTGAGGAGCACAAAGATGACGCTTGCCAGGTATTCTCCTGACACAGCCCTCCAGAAGCGTTTCGTCCAGATTCCTTTGAAAGCCACCATTATGCTCCGATTGTGAGGGCAGGAAAGTAACCTCCTGGCAAAAACAACAATGAGAAAAATTATTAGCCTACTTGTGTATTCCTGGTGGCTGGGAATGTACTAAACCCTATCAGAACAGCTGCCTTTAGGCAAAACATTTACAACTTCGGCAGAAATTTAAGACAGCGACTTTCTGTGACAAAATGTTTCACAGAACATTGTTTAAGCATTGTGTGGGGAGAGAAATGATCATATTTACACATTAAAACACTGTTAATTCATTAAGATATAGATTATTGATTGCTAAAATTGGATTGAATTTACAAAAAAAGATTTGTTAATGTACATTAAGAAAATGTTTTACCTAAAATAAAAAACAACCTTATAACAAACATATTTTAATAAAAGCATTCAGTGGATGCTAAAACTTACAAAATGCAACGGTGTGTTCTGTCTCTCTCTGTCCCCGTTGGCTGTGGTCCGATTTCATTCATAAGTCCAGGTGATCTGTTAAATCAGAAGAGACACCTATTCTCTGATCACATCTATACTTTTTAAGTCCTAATGCCTGTGGCCTACAGGGGTTGCAGAAGAGCAGCAGGTTGTTTGAGTGCAGAAGTGCAGCAGGGAGCAACACGTTGTGCACTGGGATGGCAATCTGCAGCTTTGTTGGGCGGGCACCAAATCATCCCCCCACAGGAATTAAAGAGCCTCCTCAAGGGGAGGAGTTAAAGGGAATGCTTATCATGTAAGGGTGACAGCACAGTTAGGCAATCAGCTTCAGTCTCATTATTAGAGCTTTGAATGAAGGCAGGGATGATAAGAGTTTTATTTGAAGTGTGTAGAGCTAAGTTTTTTTTCCAAAATTTGTATGTTCCTCCAAAAACTATTTTAGACTTTCGTTACGTTAGGGGCACATATAATCATATCTCAGACTAAGAAAACCATAAAAATCCACTACGCCCAAATAAATAATTTCTAGTGGTTTTCAAAGTGGTGACAATTTATAAAACAGACAGCTCTGGGCGAAAAAAGCCTTTTGAATGACTCCCTTAAAACGCAGGAAGATACAACCACACATATGGTGTAACATATGGAACAGCACCTTCTTGAAGGATGTCAATATCTATGGATAATGAATTGTTTTGACAAAAATACAATGTTAATGGGAACATACGTATTCATGGATGCTCTGCTTCTTAATGGCAAGAAACAAATAAACAAAATGAAATCATGTAGTGAGCACTCTGGCTACAAAGATGATCCATCTAGGAAACAAGTGAGCTCTGATAAAGTGCTCACCAAAGTTAAATCTGAGTGAGCTGGACCCATAAAATGCAATTTACATTATTATTAAATAGTCACAATTAGATCTACTGCTTACTTTGCTGTTATTACAAACTGCTACTTTCCATTTTTTTATTGCTAATTTTCAATCTTATCTCTGCTACTCACTGTTTATAGATTGATTTATGTAATTGGCTAATTTTATGCATATGTACATATTTTTAATTACTGTTATACATCTCGACACACGACATTTCTGCGTTACTGTCTCCATAGCAGATGCTCAGGCTGTTGCTGGCTGTGCGCCTGCAGTTGCACAGTATCTGCTATTTTTGCCCACCCACCTTGTGTGCTCTGCACCCTCTTAATTGCCCCTCGGGGATAAATACAATTTTTTCTGATTCTGATCATGTATAGAAAACATCATACTTTAATAACACGTTTTCCTATAAATACTCTTAAAAGAGAGAATCTTTTTAGAATGCAAGTTAAAATAGTCTTATATATCTGTAGATGGTAAGTACTTGTATAGTGCTACTATGCTAGTAGCCACAGCTGCCCTGGGGCAGATTGACTGAGATGAGGCTGCCATACATCCATACATCTAACCACCACCACCAGGCAGTTCGAGTGAAGTGGACACAATGACTGAGACGGTCGGAGCAGGGGATTAAACCAGCAACCCACTAATTGCAGGACGAACTCCCTAACTTCTGTGCCAAGTTATCTTCTACTACTGGAACAGCAACTTCAAACCATATAAAAACTTGTGTTTATTTCTATGTATTTGTCATATTATTCAATACACGAAAAGGAAAATGACATTTTTTTGAGTTTTGTCAAAAGTCACCTCTTTTAAAACAAGACAAGAGTCTTCTCATTGTGCAACAAATGTGGGATTTGGGGATTAACCTCACCAGAGACCTTTTTAACAGTCTGGTGATATAAAAAGGGCCTAAATTGGGTTTTTATTGATGCTTTATTGATGCTTAACAACATCTTGTACTATAAAGCATGACCTCTACAGCAAATAATGACTCTCATAGGTCACAAAAGAGAGAAGAAGCAAGTGAAGTTCCAAACATTTCCTGATTTTATTCAACTCCAGTTCTCGGTCATTTGTAGTTTACTAAAAGTACGAAATGCTTTTCTTAATCACAATAGTTCTTTATGTAGAAATCTAAAAATGTACTACACATAAATATATAACTTTTATTAGTTTTCAAATTGGTGACAATTTTAAAAGACACATTTCTGAAAAAAAGCCTTTTGAATGACTCCTTAAAAATGCAGGACGATACATCCATAGATATGGAGTAGCATATGGAAGAGCACCTTCTTGAAGCATGTCACTTGCTATAGACCCAGTTCCACCGGCTCGGTTTGGCTGCATACCACTCAGATCCGCCTGCTTGCGAGTGTTTCTGTGTCCTGTCTGGCAGTGGAGCATTAAGAATTGCTGTCTTAATGCCAAAGAGCCAAACTTTCACAAGTGGAGCATTACTGCTTTCGCCAAAGTGTTCCGTTTGCTATATATGCAAAAACCTTTATTAGATGTTATTTTGGGATTATTTCAAGTTCAACTGACAGAAACAGAAAAGTTAAAGAGAAACAAAGGAAGTGAAATGAGATGAAATGCTTAACAGGAGATGAGGTGACAAAAATAGAGTAGAGGAAAAAGAGAGTAGAAGATAACATCCTCTGAGTCTGCTTCTACACCTGCAAAGAGAGATATAAAAAGAACAGCAAAACCAACTGATAAAGTATTACAGGTACAAACAACCAAGGGCGTTATAACATAACTGAAAAATATGTAGTATTATTTAATATAAGACGTATATAGTGACAGCCAAAGCTAACCATAGGGTTTTTATGTATAGAAGGGAAGCTGTAAGCACCTGGATCCAAGCACCTGTAGGTATTTGTGAGAGTGCGCTTGTATATGTAAGGTTTATCCTTAAGAAAAATGCTCAATAGTGGTTGTCAGGAGCCTATGACCTGCCCCCAGAGTGTTGAGGCAGACACAGGGGAAGTCAGACCCCAGACGCCCAATAGGGCCCTTAGAGCAAAAGAGCCCAAGAACGATCAACACTGGGATTGCTGCCTCCGCCATCCCAGGAAAGAGCAGAGGAGAGCCCCATGAAACCCCCCAGAAGCCACAGTGCCAAAGCCCGTGGGAGCTGCAGCGACGAGCCTGCGGGCTCTATAGGCAGCCAGCTACGCCAGAGCGGGTCCAGCCTTGGGCCCAGAGACCGGAGGCCCAGGGGCATCCTGCCCCTCAGTGGGGCCCCCGACAGAGCCATGGAGCCCAAGCCCCGTGAAACAGCCACCAGGGGTGAATCATTACACACCTGAGCACCCAGCCCTGGACACCGAGTACCACCAACGACACGTCAAGGCGCCAACCAACTGAGGGGAGCCAGATGGGGGAGATAGGCTCCACACTTAGTGGAGACCTAAGATGCCCCAGGAGAGGGGGCAGTTCAATACCCAACCTGACCAAAATACAAACACAAAACCAGGTACACAGTCACATTCACACGTTCCCACCCTAGTGCCCTCACATGCAAACACTCTTACCCAGAAAAAGAAAATACACTCTCGCACTCACCACACACATCCTATACTCCCAAGTTCAGGTACCGGCACAGCAGAGGGGGATCCAGCCCCCAGACCAGTGAGGTGATCCCCATCATAAGAATGGAAGGGGAGGACCACCCGAAACACTCGACATACCCCAAACCTGACATACTCGCTCCATACTCTAGTCCCAACCCCTCACCCAGTCCCAACAACCCACAAGCCCGTCCACCTGGAGATGGGGCCAACACAGACCAAACGAGCCAGCTAACCAGAGCCCACCCCATGAACCTGGAGGTGCTGCCTCCCCCACACCCTGCCCTCCATATTTAAGCCCCACACCCTATTCTCAAGGAGACCAGAAGTTCAAGCCCCAGCCAACCCCCAGGAATGCTCATCACCAGTCTAGACCCCGGCTAGGTGGCCCACTCCTCCTCCATGTCTCAAACTTGGGATGGCAATTGGAGAACAAGGGTGTGAAAAAGACCCCAAGCCTGCCTCTGCCTCCTCAAATGTCAAGTTTTTGCATATTGTTCTCTGGTGCATTTAAAACTGGAAGGGCTAAAAAGGGGTTGCCCATTTGACACTTTCTGAAAGCTGTTTTGCTTCTGAAGCGTTCATCCATCCACCTCATGCGGTAGAAGGGAGTGGCTGTCTGCCTTTCAGACAGAGAACAGCTGGGGGGAGCAGCGGGGTGCTTTCGCAGAGGTGCCCACTGAAAACAGCTTGTACTCAGGGCATGCCTTAAAGCTCTTCCCGTTGACACAGCAGCCTGCAGCCTGGGAATCAGCGCAAAATCAAACCTAGGAAAATATTTTCATTGCCGTAACAAATATTTTAAGTTATTAATGTGTTCTCATCACTCCCACAATGGCTGAGGCAAAAACAATCTCATAAAGCTGCAAATTTTAACTCCGTGGAGTAAGTTTAGACAGTTCGTCTTGATTGATTTATATAATCAGCTAATTTTATACATATGTACATATTTTCAATAAATGTTCTACATCTTGACACATGGCATTTCTGCATTACTGTCTCCATAGCAGATGCTCAGGCTGTTGCTGGCTGCGCGCCTGCAGTTGCACACTATCTGCTGGATATGTCCACCCACCTTGTGTGTTTTTTCTTTGCTCTATGTGTATGTTCTGCACCTTCTTAATTGCCCCTCAGAGATAACTAATGTTTTTTTTCTGATTCTGATAATGTATAGAAAACACCATGCGTTAATAACATATTTTCCCATAAAAACTCTTAAAAGAGATAATCCTTTTAGAATGCAACTTATAATTATCCTCCTGTTCTTCTACTATTGGAACAACAGCTTCAGCCCATATAAAAAACTTGTGCTTATTTTTATTTATTCGTAGCATTATTCAATACACAAAAAGGAAAATAACATTTATTTGAGTTTTGTCAAAAGTCACCTCTTTAAAACAAGAGTCTTCTCATTATGCAACAAATGCGGGATTTGGGGATTAACCTCAAGAGAGACGTATTTAACCGTGTGGTGATATAAAAACAGCCTATATTTTGGTTTTTATTGATGCTTTATTGATGCTTAACAACCCCCTGTACTATAAAGCATGACCTCTACAGTAAAGAATGACTCTCATTAGGTCACAAAGGAGAGAAGAGGCAAGTGAAATTCCAAACTTTTTCTGATTTCATTCAACTCCAGTTCTCGGACATTTGTAGTTTACTAAAAGTACTCAGTGCTTTTCTTAACCACAATAGTTCTTTAGGTAGAAATATTACAAAACACATAGACTTTTAACCACATATCACAATATTAAACAGTTGAAACTCAGACTTTTCTATTGGAGCTGCTTGTGCTGCAAAGGTGCTATTGATATGTGGGCTATGGCAAAACACTGGTTACTGATTACAGATGATCAGTAAAACATTAATGTCTTAATCCATTAAGACCAGAATCACTATATAAATAAAAACAAATAATATGGCAGCAAAAAATTATTTCAAGTTGAAAATATTTTCTAGACATTTCAATACATAGGATTTTACTGTATTTTAGAGCTAGCGATGTTGCACAATGATTAACAGTGCAAGCCCTATACAAGACATTTTTTTTTTCGGTCAAACATTTAGTTAACATATTAGTGACCTTGCTTTGGAAGGACATAGCTCAGAGTTTTAGTGTGTCAATATGTAATGTGTTAATATGTTAATAATTGCCCCCGTTGTTGCCTCACACTAGCATGTGGAGAGCATGTTCCTCATGACGAGCCATCACAAAGGTTCAGAGGGAACTGAAGGTGAAGCCCTCTCCAGCGGCCAAAAGGCACCAAGCAGGTAAACCCTGAACAAGTTGCCAGTCAATTACAGGGCAACCCCATCTTGTAAATCATAAAAATCAAAATAAAAAAAAATACAGATTTTACAGCTATGTGTTGCGGCTGCTTGAGGTCTACCAATGGATGCATCAACTTCAGGCCAAAACAGATATTGATTTAATACTTTAGTTTTCAGTCCAAATAACAACGAATGTAGATAATATGAAAGCTATCCAATACAAAGGAATGATAGTTTATGCTTGCATGACTGTGGTTACATTTAGACAGAATACTGTTTGAATCGTTTTTATGTTTTATTTTTTGTTGTAGCTTTATGTGCCATTTCCTGCCCAGTTATCCTGGCATGGCCACAGATGGGGCCTGTGCCCAGCTCCAGTGGCCAAGGTGGAGTAAACGCCAAATAGGATGCCAGTCCATCCCATGTGGGGGGAGAGGCATCTGCGTTAGAGCCGGGGAAAACTCTGGTCACTCTGGCACGTTCTCTGTCATTTCATGACAAGGAAGTTAAACCATTAAAATATGAAGCCACTAGAATATGAAATTGTTTACATTTTTCCCATTAATTAAAGCCATTTGATTAAAGTTTTCCACTGTTAAAAAGTTTAGAGCTTGATCATGAAACGTTTTGTCTGTTTTAAAATGTCTTACTTTTGTTGACTAATGTTGTATTTTAAAAGCTATAATTAATCTTACCCATTGGAACTTTTAGAAAGCTTTGTAGACTTGCATTATAGTTCGTAGATATAGCTATGAACTTGCCAAAAAGTTACTTAAGGGCAAAATAAGAACACTATCTGTTAAGGTGGTTATTTTGCCTCTCAGTACAACTTTAAAGGGGCATTTTATTCCATTTATATTGTCTCTATAAATGATTGTAACTCCTAATACTGAAAGGTAATTGCGCAATAAAATTAAAGTTAATATAGTTTACAACACTCCATTCTAATACCTTGAATAGCTCTGATATTTTACCTCCCTAAAAAGATGATTAGTATTACAGGCTTAATTAGGAACTATTCTGGCTTGACATCACTTAATATATTTCAATAAAGGCACACTAGATTACATTTTTGGGCCATCCTAAGAACCAAAAACTGAACTGAATCAAACTGAAATGGCATTCATTATCAAGTTAATGAGAGGGATACTTAGTTATCCACAAAAAAAACAACAAAAACAAACTCCAGAATATGAATAATTGCTGTTTCTATACATATTTAGAGTCAAACTTTTTATTTTTATTTTTTTTTACAATACAAGAGGAATATTATCAGTCTTGATTTATTTCCTGAGTGATTTTTTCTTTTTTTTTGTCCTTTTATAAACAACATCAAATTGATTTAAACAACATGGGATTTACTTGTTTAAAATGTTTTAATGAAGCAAAACCATAACTAACCAAATGCAAGACTTGGCAATTTATGCATGCATACAGTTTTATTTACAAAAGTAAATATGGCCACTGGGCTTGCTCATTATACATCAAAATGTAAATCTGCACGCCATACTCACTTAATTATTGATGATTTACATAAATCGTTTAACAGCGTTTCAGTATCATGAGGAATTCCTGGATTCTGGAGCGGTTCCTCCAGGCGTCAGAAACATCAGAGGACCCCCTTCTTGTACCAATTAAAATCTTGCCTAAACTCTTCAGATTTGTGTGTGTCTAGATTCCAGCTGAGTCAGTTTGTTTGTTGATACAGTATATTTTCTCTTTTATTGGGGATATGCCCCCTAGATGGTGCATTCTTGTTTCAAATACATTAACTTAATGTCAATTTTAAATTACTGTTTACGGTTTCAGATTAGTGGCATCACATGGTCAGCGTCACTAAACTGAGATATCAAATTGTTATAATGTTGAACTGTGATGTCTTTGAAGGATTGTTGCTTTGATCAACATGTCTATCATGTGGTTGCTTTTAAACATGCTTGTGTCCAACTTCTCATTAAAAGAAAAATATCAACCCAGCTGTTCTTTAACGTAGAGGTAAGTATAAAAATTAAAGTTTGTTTCTTTTTTTCTTTTTTGTTTTAAGAAACAATCACTTTAGAGTTAAATGATCACTATTTCTGTTTGAGAAAGTTCCAATCACGTTTTAAATCTTACTGCAAAACTGAAACATGTTTTTTTTATGGTTGTAAAAACCTTCTTTTCATATGTTGACCAGCTTGAGGCCCACAATCAGCCTTCAATACAGTGGGTTATGATATAGCACTGCTCCTACACAGCGACTTGTCGGAATTAAAAGATCATGTTTATGTTCAGATGTTACTGGTCTTAGAAGAAAGTATGGTTTGAGTTAGCCTGGCAGTGGAGCAGTTATTGGCACTGTTGCATTCAAGCAGTTCTGGTTCAAATCTGGACCTTGGATTTTTGTCTATGGAGTTTGCATGTTCTCCCTGTGCCTGTGTGGGTTGTCTCAGGGTTCTTAGGGCTAATCCCACCATCCAAAGAAGATGACTGTATGCTTAATTGTTCTCTCTAAATAGCCATTATGTGTGGCTTTGCTATTTTTTTTTCTTTGTGTGTGTTTGCCACATGTCCAGAATGTATCCTGATGCCTAATGGCCAATGATCGCTGGAGAGAAGCACCAGCTCACCTGCTATGTTGCAAGGATAAGCTGGTGTAGACAATGGATACGGTTCTTCTCTTCAGCAACTCTTACCTGTGGGATCATCCGGAATCCAGTTTGGCTTCTCTTGGCAGTGGTTGCCAAGGATAAGCCATTTCTCTCGTTAAAGACTTAGAAAAACGTTATCTAGTCTTTTATAAGACAATGATGCTCTTCATGTTGATCTTGATCAAGCTTCTTTGCATCCTTTACAAAGAAAGCTTCTGCACCAGCCTGTATTTTAACTGCCACTAGAAACATGAACACATATCTGCAGTTTTGACATCCCTCTACTTGCTTCCTGTCAGCTCCAGAACTGAATTTAAAGTTTTATTTCTAACATTAAGTAGTCTAGCACTGTTACTGATCTTAGCATCCATTTATTTATTTATTCCATGACTTTAGACCTCTTTAGTTTACCTGCCAGTTTCTCTAGGAAGCAACAAATAATAACAAAAAAGATTCTCAGGGTTTTTAATTAGTTGCCCCAAATCCGTTCAACATCTTACCTAATTATATATGTACATACTGTATAGACTGTACAGAAAAATCCCTGCTCAGTACCTATAATTTTTCCTTGTATTTTGCTTCAAATGGAGCATGAATCCTTTCTAGAGCTTTTGCAATTTTATTCAATTTTCTTATTTATTTTTTGTGTATTTCATCATCAACATCATCATCATCATCATCATCACTTTATTAAATACACAAATAGGTCCACAGTTATGTTTTCTTTTACTGGATTGCAAGTCATAAACATTTGTTATTTTATTTTAAATTTGTAAGCGCCTTCTTGTAGTCTAAAAACAACATGTAGGAAACAAAAAAGTGATTCATTTAAAACTTCTTGTTTATTTCAATCACCTTAGAAATGAGATCTTGCGCACATTTTGTGCCGGAGGGATTTTATTGTCTCCCACTTTAGGACGTTATCGACTTGGTGACTGATGCATGTTTACGATTGCTGTCACGATTAGGAACTGTGATGTTCCTGGGTTGTTTTTAACACAATATAACCTAGACGGATGTAGCTCTAAATGAAAAAAATAATCTACGTCTAATCATATTTGTTTCCGCAGTCGCAGATCTACACACTTGTGATGCATGTCTTTCTCATTTAGATGTGCAAACCTCACACCTGCACTCTGACACCTGCAGACTTAGACAGATATCTATAATACTTTGAAATCAATAACCAATGTTATGAGGCAGTAAACAATTCCCAGGTGCATGCTTTTAGGAATAAAATACCTAAATTGACAAGGTCACATATTCATTACGGACTATAACTCGAGGGGTGTGTCAAATAAAGCCCATTTACTGTTATGAGCATGTTTTTCATGCAGGTTATTTTTTACCATCTTTTGTAAGTAACAACTTTTGCCTTTGTCGCCACCACACTATGCCGGTTCTCCTGCTTGGCACAGGGAAAAGAGTCCTAGTGCACTCTTATGTAATCTATCGTTCTGACAAGGAGCCAAATTAGCAACCGCCTCCTGAAAGATGGGGCGTTTGAAAGGCTTCATCCTTATTGGAGAGAAAAGAGGCCAAGGGGGATAGTGTGCCTGAAAGCTCATTTGACCTTTTATACACAGAGAGAAACAAAAAGCTGCCAAGTGTCAGATGTGGTGGCTAAACCATGGTGCAGCTAAATCTTGCATGCATTCAGTATGGGTCTGAACTATTATACTGCTTGGTTTGTTTGCAGCAGGGATCAAACAACCAATGCATGTGTCCTGAGCTGTGAGATCTCTCCTAATATTCAGCAAACAGACAGGCAGGCAGTAAAATCAAGCACATGTTTTATAAATTCATGACAGATTTGGTAAGGGGTATAGGGGTGGGGGATTATGGTCCTCAGGGGATACTGTCCTCCAAGTTTTACTGAAGTCTATATTCCAGCACTTGATTCAGTGATTTGTATTCTCTCTTCAGCTTTTTACCAAGTGTAGCTAATGACCACGTGTGTGTTTGAATAGTAAAACATCTAAAGCCATGGATCTCAAACTGGCGTATCACCAGGGGAATTTTGGTGGCAATTATTAACAAGATATGCTCTTGTTCAATAATTTGGAATATGCGTGCCTATGCGGCTGGTAAGTCAGAATAGAAGCACTTTTTGAAAATCAGAACCTTTGGACAGGTATTTAAAATACTTTTTATTAAACCCATATTTTTGTAATAACATCGTTTATTTATTGATCAGATGTAATATTCTAAGCATAATTGTTGTATTTTCAATCATCACAATTGACAGAAAAGAAGCCTTGAAAATATTTGTCTGTGTATAATTGATTTACATAATGTGTTTCACTTAGTGAATTGAGTTACTGAAACAAAATGAGCTTTTCAATAATATTCAAATGTATTGAATAGGACTGTATACACAGTAAATGATCTCCAATTAGCTGTTCCTCCAAATACAGTATGTCAAAAAAGATGAGTAGATGAAATGCACTGATCATTGATTCACACATTTACCACTCAGAATGGCAGTACAGTGCTGAATATTTAAAGGAATCCCCTGGGCAGAAGCTGGAGGAGATGGCAGGGAGCCGAGGATAAAAAAGGTGTCTCTTTTTTTGGCCATGCTCCATTTACATCTGAAGTTGGAACTTGGATCTGGAGAAAACGTCATCCCAACACAACCATGTTCTAGTTGCAAGTTTTAGCAATAGCAGAATATCCAGTCATGGTCCTGAGTGGAAAAAGCATATTGCTTTCTCTCACACAGGTTAATAAAAACACATTTAATTGCATTTTATATGTTATACACTATAAGAACATAGTCACAGATAAAGTTTACGCGTCCATTTATAAGTATAAAATATGTAATTACACCAATGTCAAATACATTGTCATTGCTTGTTATATTCGAAGACATGGCAGCCATATTGGTTTTGGGAGCTGGGATTTCCCAGTCTTTCCCTGCTAGCATTCTGACATCATGGAACTTTCTTATTTATCTTTTTTCAAAAGGTAACTTGGACGTTTTTCTTTTAAACATGCATTCCAGACGAAAAGGAATGGTTTTCTTTTTTATGTGACAACACAACAAATCGAAAAAGTCCAACTCCTGGTGTGAAACAATTTCGAAAAAAGAAGAGTCAGTTCACAATACATGTTTACATGGTCAGAACATTAGAATCCCTAAAACACCAAAGTTGTTGAATTCAGGAAAGTTTTTTTTTAGTTTTCCAACGTTATTGTAGAAAACTGGGCCCTGATAACACCCTTTATAAGTTTTACATTATGTAAATTCTAGACTTCCAACTACAATATAAACTTTGGCCATCAGACAATATGATACTTATCATAAAACATTTTTATGTATTGATTTAAAAAAAAATATCTTCATCCGTAAGTCAGCAAACAGAAAATATTGAAATAAATTGAACATGAAAAATATTTGCTTTAATTTGGCTCGACTCGTCGTCTCTGGGTCTTCCCTCTTTCCATCTCAGAGGCACTTGTGGGACCTTGAGATTATGGTGCTGTTGTCAGACAAAAACAACGTGAAAAGATCCCACTGTTTTGCTGCTGTGGGGAGAGGGCACATTCCATGTAAGCTTCATTACTCCTATTCAATCACACAGAGAGCATACTCAATTTTCTACATGGGTTAACTTCAGCCAAAGGCATCATTGAAAAAAAATTGTTTTTATTTTTTATTAATTCATTTATTGTTTAACATGAACCTATAGACAACTGCATGAAGTTCCCTTATGAAATCAATCAACAGGATTTTAATATCACAAAAAAGTTATGCTACTGTTAAATGTTTAGTGACAAGGGGGGTGACTTTGCAATTACAGGGAGGACAGCAATCTTTATTTTCACCCTCTATGGCCTCTACTTGGCATTCATCCATATACTGTGAGCTGCACATCATTAAGAGTCTGCATTATCTCAAATGTAACTCAAATAATTAGTGAAGATTCTCAGGCCACCAAGAGTCCCTCAACATAAGGCAGCTGGATGTCCCTGTTTTTAGAAGGAAGCTCAGCTACCCTTGTTCAGGTGATAAGAATAACTCAGCCCAACTGCTTGGATATAGCAAGAGTAATTAAAACCAGTAAATTAAGCACATTTAAGAACCATAGGAACACAAAACCAGTGGCAGTTTTGTACATATGGCTTGCCATTCAGGGAGCCATTCTGTCTGAGGGCGTCATGAGCGCCTCATGTTTCATTTTTAGAACGTTATGTGTCAGTTGTGATATGTCCAGGCTTTTTGCTGTCTATGCATATGTTCAGTTAATCGGGAGTGAGTGCCCCTTGTTTTATGCAGTGTAAGGATAATGTGGCCAAAAACCTGGGATAAGTGATATACTCAAGCTAGTATGTGATTTGAAGAGTCCTTCTCAAAGCTAAATAAACTGGCTTTTTCACATTTGCTTTGAAGGCACGTGGACCGCATTTAATCAATCTTTAGTTAAAAAGCCTTAGACTTGTCAAACCTGAAGCAAACAATGATTATTTTAAACAGCCTGTGATTTACAAAATCTTAAAAATGTCAAAAGAGAATAATTTCAATGTTTTTATTTTTTAGATGACAATTAGTTCCTTGTAACCAAATGGGCTCCACACTCATCAGATGTTTCTGCATTAGACCCCATTTAGGATGTGCTGGAATTTAAATTGATTACCCAGCAAATCTGCAACTACTTGATAGTATTATGTCAACATTGCCCAATTTTGTACTATTAATGTGTCCCTGATAAATAATAATAATAGAACTTTATTGATCTCACAATGGAGAAATTCACTTCTGCATCTTAACCCATCCCCTTGGGGAGCAGTGGGCTGCCACTGTGCAGCGCCTGGGGAGCAATTGGGGGTTAAGGGTCTTGCTCAGGGACCCAACATGGCAGCTTGTGGGAGTTGAACTCAGAACCTCTAGGACCGAAGCTCTGTGCTCTAACCACTAGGCCACCACTCCCAGCCACAAAGTGAAAGTGAACACACACGCATGCACACACACACACACACCCTTGTTTTAAATACTTACTGAGGACCTTGCCTTGACCTCCATTGATTTTCAACCCTGTCTATGGCCTGACCCTGACCCTGACCCTAACCCTAAACCTAACCATTACCAGTAAATACTAATCTTAGCCTAATTGACACCTTAGTCTTAAACCTAACCCCTGGCCCACAAAATAAAAAAGTGAGGAACAAAAAACAAAGGTCCTCACTTTACATCAAAGTCCTCACTCTAAAAATATGTATCTTTGAAGCCATTTAAGCTTTAAAGGAGCATTGTGCAAGTTTCAGAGTTTTTGCACAACTTCTCCCCCTCTGGCGACAAGTTGAAATGACACCAGTGTTGTGCAAATGCATGGGGGAAGAGGAAGTGCATCTGCCACTGCGACTGCACAGGTCTTATGTTTAGAGTCGTGATGTCTTCTGAGGTAAGAAAGTTATAAATATTGAAGTTAGCCCGTGTTCTCTCGCTAATGTATTGATTACACCAGAGACTCAGTAAAGTAGTCTGCTGACTGCGAGCACACAGCGCATCACACCTATGCATACGCCCAGAGAGTTCAGCGTAAATCACTCTCTCATTAACTGACTAATGTATCCTATAGAGGCAACTGCGGAAAACTCATTTTGCAAGCGGGACAATTCCCAGTTTTATGTATGGGAAATAAAATAAATAATATTCAACTTCTAAACTTGCGCCATGCACATATAAGAGTGACAACGCGTTGACCAAAGAGACACTAAATGATACTATAATAAAATAAATGTTTTTAGCTATTTTTAATTTCCCTTTTGCATGTTCTTTTTTCTTTATTTTTTGCAAAGAA
Organism: Fundulus diaphanus; assembly: GCA_037039145.1. NCBI lineage: Eukaryota > Metazoa > Chordata > Actinopteri > Cyprinodontiformes > Fundulidae > Fundulus > Fundulus diaphanus. The sequence goes on along the minus strand of CM073133.1, from coordinate 28,982,621 downwards.
AACACACATTTGCAAAAAAAGTTCATTAGTGAAAGAGTTTTTTCTCGGACCCAGTTTGAACTGACCTGCAGTGACACTGCACTTCAACACCCATTGGTGCTGCTTTCTATTTGTCTGATGCAGCTATTTTCTCTCTTTTCATTTAAAATTGCCTGCCGAATTACTCCACAAAGAGATTAACACATTTGACTTTGTAATGGTGAAAAAAATATCTCACTCTGTGTTGAATGAATGCCTTATACAGGCCAGAATTGCTGGTTAACCTTAGTTCTGTGCTGAGAGAGATGCAATGTTTTCCTCCAGGCAGTGGGTCATGGGCATCTGTCTTTTTTCTTATCATAGATGATATGACCATGATTTCTGGATGGATTTGGGTTTTGAGTATTGCAAATGTCCGTTTTGGCTTAAGAGCTATCCCAAGTCTCACTAACATGTTCAGACATGAGCAGTTCACTCCATTTGGTTTAAATGAGATAAAAAATTTGTTAATTTTAACTGGCGGTGAACTTCCCTTTAACCCCTACATAGCAAGCTGTCAACACATTACTGTTCTATTTGATACTAAAGTGCAGCATAGTGTTAGAGGAACACAACCTAATTAACATGAGCAACATGCAAATTTACATGAGGGAGTGCAGCCATGGATAGATTAGGAGTCTTTGCTTCTAATCACAGAACTGAGGTCAAATGAAGAACACATGAGTAATTGTTCTGTCTAACAAACTGAACTATACCATAGCTGTTGGTCACCATAGTGTTCCAGATATGCAGTGCATTAGGTACTCTGTGTTGATGTTTTTTTAAAATCAAATTAATGCCTTTTTAGAACTAACTTTTGACTATAAATTTATTTTTCTCTCTATTCTTTTCTTCAGTTTTTCCTATCATTCCAATTTTTTTAAAAAGTGTCTTTTTTATATTTATGTTGTATCTCTATATCTATCTTACTTTTGGAAAACATTCAATATTTTTTTCAATTCAAGAAATGTAATGTTTTTCAAATCTGTCTTTGGATATAAATTGTTCATATCCAATTCAGAGTTTTACATTATATTTAGATGTATATTTTTCTTTTTTTCTTCTTTTTACATAGTTTAGGGTTTTTGGTGTGAATTTTGTTTGCATGCTTGTTTCTTCATGTAACTGTAGCCATGTTTCTATAGTTTTTTAATGCACATTCTGAAGTATAACATTAGAAAAACGACAACATTTAAAATAGCTTCCATAATTTAGCAAAAAAGTTATTATGCTCATTTGAGGTGTCCTGATTAGTGGTGGAGTGGGACCCAAAGTGTAGCAGAAGAGACGGAGAGCCATCATGAAAGTAGTATATTCATTAAACTGAAAACTTGAGGACACTATGTCAGGGACGGGGTGACAAACAGATAATTCAGCGATGGGAAAGAGAAACCAGGAACTTAAATATACTGGGAAGTAATCAACATTTTGAAAATCAGGTGATTAACAATCCACAGAATATCAAACAGCTGGGTAGAAGACTAGGCTGGGAAACTGAGGATGGCACACTATTCACAAAACAAACACTCAATGAAAGATGCACAATCCAAGGAACCTAAAAACTAATAAATAATCAAATGCCTTAGGATTGTGACATGAGGTGGTTTTTGGCTTTTCTGAAAAAGAGTTAATGTGCAAAACGGGATATTGAAATACATTTGCCTAATAAGTTCTGATGTAGCGAACATTTACCTCACATGACTGATCAGCTGTTTCTGCTTCCGGCGTCTTCAGGAATATTCCCATAATGCACATAGAATTGCATTTCTTTCAGTATGCCCCTGGACAGCAAGTAACATCACCAGTACTAGTTGACATGACAACAATTACAACACTTTCCTGAAAACCTATTTCTATTTTTGTCAGATGCGTGGTCCATGCTAGTTTGCAACCTCTACTTCCCGTTTATTACAGTGAAGCGTGACGTAGATGAAAACACCCCTAATTTGCATAATTTTCTTTATTTTCTTTATTTTTTGTGACATTTTAAAACTTTCCTAAAAGTCATATTACAGTTGGATTGAAACATAGCATGTCTGTTAGATCTGACTTTATGAAAAATGCTCTTTAAATAAAATATGGTCGATTGAAAAAAACCCCCAAAAAAAACAGCCTAATAAGACAGGATAAGTTTGCCCTGAGAAAAATGTAGCCTATCATTTTTTTTCTTGCTCACACATTTATCTGACAACATTAACCTTTAGCGAATGCTGATATGGTATGTCAGCACCACATGGTTAAAGGCTTTTAAACTAAAATCGTATCATCTTCAGCACTGGTCAGCATCATCTGCTAAGGATTTATTTGCTAAGACCTTCTTTTCCATCCGCTCTCTGTCTCATTCAGTTATGTGGACTTCAAAGAAGCCTAGATCATAATTCCTACTGCTAATACTGCAGTGGAGCCAAAAGAAGATATAAAAAGTACAAACAAAAATACAAAGAACGATCCAGAAATAAAGAACCCATCCACAGAAATCTGATGTTCATATTCAGCATGATCACCTGGATGAAGTTAACAAGCAGTTTAACAGAATAATCCAAATAGTTTCACGCTATGTTTCTCTCACACTATATTTCTCTTATGTTACAATATGCATGCAATGTGGCCAACATGCACAATGGCTCTCCGAGGTTTTAATGCTTTCTTTCCTTCACATACTTTAAGGAATCCATTGAAACAGAAGGACATCATGTCCTACTTAGTATGTTTTGTCTCCTGCCCAGCCCATTGGTACACAGAGATTGCTATTACAATCCTGCTTTTCCAGGCAGTAACAGTCTCATCAAGCACGTCCCCTTGTTGTCCTCAGATCATTTTGTGGTCTGCAGCTCAGTGAGCAAACATCATAAATATTTTCTTTTCAAGGCAAAGATGCATTGCTGAGTGCTTTGGTCCCCATCTCTTTCATGTATTTCAGCAGCTTAGAGAGGAACAAACGGCGTTATGCAAGAGCTTGAGCAAGAAAACAATCAGAGAGAGGAGAAATATTTCAAAAGTCAATTTTTGCAATCTAAAAGAAAAATTGCAATTGTCAATCAATACCGTGGCTTGCAAAAAGTATTCTTATCATTTCAACTTTTTTTTTTACATTTACTCCTGTTTTATCTGCAACTTTAATACATTTCATTGGGTTCATATATGTGCGTCTAGATTAACACAAATTAGTGAACAAAGGGGATATAGAATGAAAATGACACAACTTTCTTTTTTTGTTTGCAACTAAACATTTGAAAGGTGTGGCATGCAATTGTATGCATTCCTCCTGGGTAAATACTTTCTAGAACTGCAATTACAGCTTCAAGCCTTTTGGAATATGTTCTCTACCAACTTCGCACATGTAGAGACAGTTATTTTTGCCTTTTCATCTTTGCAAAAAGTCAGTCTCAGTCAGATCGGATCAAGTTGTCAAAGATTTTCAATCAGATTTCAGTCTAACATAAACCACTTCCGCATTCAGTGGAGTCCCAGGGTAAGGCAGAAGTTGAATCTGTGAGGCTGGCTTGGGACATACACCAAATACAGAGGTAGTGTAGACAGATCCTGTCGGGGCTTGGCAAGGTTTGTGGTTGAGAAACAGTCCAGGTTGTGTCCATTAAATAGAACCAGATGAGGTGCCCAAATAAGGGCAAGGCGAGACAAGGAAATCTAAAAGACAAGAAAAAGGAAAGACAGGGGAGGAACGCTGGACATCTACTCGTTGAAGGCTTTTAATATTCTGCCACTGGTTGACTGTGGAAGCCCAATATTGGGCAAGCTTTGGGCAACCAGCTTTGGCTGCTATCGGTGGTGAGAGGCAGCCTCGCTACTGTCAGTCTCCTCCAGGCCAGCTGAAGCTACAATGTAGCTCACCACCATGTGTGAGTGAATGGTTGAACGACTGATTCTAGTGTAAAGCGCTTTAGGGTACTCAGGACTTGATAAAGCGCTATACAAATACAGGCCACCTACCATTTTACCATTTACCATTACTGCTATCCTTGACCAACCTGTCAGTTAAGGTGGATAGCCATGTCTTAGGTGTACCATCATCTGTGAGTTGGCCAGTGATGGATTGAGCAGTGATCCATTAGGGGTGACAGTGGCATATTAACCAGGAGTTCGTCCTTTAACTGGGGTGTTGCCAGTTCGAACCCCATTTTGTTCGTCTCAGTTCTTGTGTCCTCCTTTGCCAAGACACTTCATCTACGTTGCCAGCTGCAGGTGGTCAAAGGGCCTGGTGGCGCTGGTTGTATGACAGCCCCACTTCTGACTCACCGCCACCATTGTGTGAATGTCTCTGGTTATATGTGTGAATGTATGAGTGAATGACTGATTGTAGTGTAAAGCTTGTCAACAGTTTTCTTCCTGACCTGTTTGCTGTTTTCCCTGGTCTTCATGATGCTTTCCTAATGTTCTCTAACACACAGAACAAGGCCTTCACAGAACAGCTGAATACATACTGTGATTAAATTACACACAGGCAATGTTAAACACAAAATGACTGAAATTGTTTGTCCTGGGTCTTATTTGGTGGTATCAGAGTCACATAAAATGCCTTAACATTGCATTGACATTTGTAGCTGTAACGTGACAAAAATGCTGAAAAGTCCAAGGTAAAATACTAAGAAAATGACTAAACAGTTGCACTACCTTCTTTTGCATTGCCTTTTACTTAACTCTGCATGATCAAACAAGGTTGTGTGAAATTACACATTTTGAAGAACCTATTTAAATTCTTATGTGAGCTCCTATTACAATTTTCAAAATAAGTGCTTTACATAGACAGTAATAGTATACTGGATGTTTTCCTAAATATTCCTTAAAATTTGCTAGATATGTCCACTAGAAGCTTATTCTTCATAAGATATGTGGTTACCAACTTTAAACAGATTTTCTAATGCCTCAATATCATTTGAATGCTGCAGATCATTCTACATTTACTTCCAGTAGAGATGTCTGGATCTTCTCCCAGTGAAGCAGTAGCTGCATTTAGTGTAATATTTCAAAAAATGTAGTAGTCTTATATGAATTTTTGTCTTGGTTTAGCTGCATATTAATTTTTGCGTGTTTGTTAAATAGTTTATGATTTTTATCAATTGTTTTGGATAAATATTTGCTGCATAAGTTTTAGATGTATTTACTAAATATATTGGTTCTTGGCCCAAATGCCAATCATTCTGATGTGCTGACGTAATGCCAGCAAGGCAAGGCAAGGCAAATTTATTTATATAGCACAATTCAGTACAGAGACAATGCAAAGTGCTTTACATGATTAAAATATAGGAATAAAAGCAAGTAGGGATAGAATGTAGGAAAAAAAAAAAAATTTGAACATTTTAAAACAGTTTAACTTGAACATTCAAAGGCAATTTTAAACAAATGTGTTTTTAATCTCGATTTAAAGGAGCTCAGGCTTTCAGCACTTTTACAGTTTTCTGGAAGTTTGTTCCAGATAAGTGGAGCATAGGAACTAAATGCTGCTTCTCCGTGTTTAGTTCTGGTTCTAGGTATGCAGAGAAGGCTGGAGCCAGAAGACCTGAGTGGTCTGGAGGGTTTATACGCTGATAACAAGTCTGCGATGTATTTAGGTGCTAAGCCATTTAGGGATTTATAGACTAACAGAAGTATTTTAAAGTCTATTCTCTGAGATACAGGGAGCCAGTGTAAGGACTTTGGAACTGGGGTGATGTTCTCTACTTTCTTAGTCTTAGTGAGGACGCGGGCAGCAGCGTTCTGGATCAGCTGCAGCTGTCTGATTCTCTTTTTAGGCAGACCTGTGAAAACACCGTGCGTGCACGTTCCTTGTTGGTTTCTGCTTGCTGGTTGCGCACTTCTAGTGTTTATGTATCTGGTTAGCTTAGCAGTTAGCTTCAGTATTAGCCGTTCATTGTAGCTCCGCTTCTCTCACCGTAGACTTTAAACATGGCTGAGGGTCGCAAGAGGCAAACTGGCTTACAAATTTATGAGAAGAAGAGGAAGACATCAGTAGAAAGAATTAAGTCCAGAGTGGATTTGGGAGATTTTTTTCACGCAATCCCCCTGAGTAGTGGAAGAGGAAATAAGACAGTCATGCGCATGCGCAGTTATTCAAAACAGAACTTGTGAACTTCCGGAAAAATCCCAACTCTGCCTTTAAGAGCCTAAATATCACTTTAATTGTTCAAATCCACTCATCAAAACCTACAGGAAATTGCACTTGTATATGATAAATTAATATGTAAAGAACAAAACGAACACCACAACTAACTAGTTTAAATATATCTACATAATGTAAAATAAACACAACACAATGCATATAGTTCCTTTTGTAAGAAAGACTTTAGTTCTATAGTTCCTAAACTGATATACATGAATTTGGTCGCAGCAAAAAAAGTTCCTGTGAGCAATATATCAGATATAAGACTCGATTTGTTGATATTAAACTTAACATTAACAACACAAGGGATGTACCGTTTCTTGTCTTGAGCTTTCATATTACAGTATCTTTATCTCTGAATCAGCATTGCAATGTGTTTCTCGCATGAAGGAATACCATCTGATAAGTAAACGCCTGAGGTTTTCAAAAGCACTGTAAAAGCTTTCAGTCACAGCATTAAGCTAAAAAACAAGTGCAAGCGGGGGATAAATGTCTGAGTGTAGTTAAAGAAACTTGGTTACACTTCTTGTCAAGCAACGGTAAAAGACAATCAGAGTGAACACAAGCTCTGAAAACACTTGCGATGCACCATTCTGACATGTAGACAGCATCAACACAGTCTGTCTCATTACCAAGCCTTCATTGAGGCAGGTTGTCAGGCTGAAACCCAAAGGAGTCTCCTGCAGATGCTACATAAGATCAGCATCAGCCCCCAGAGCGAAGCAAGTAGGATGTCTGCTAGCATCAGCATTAGAGTGAAAAGAAAATATTTACGTGGAAAGCATTCAAACTGAATTTTTGAACATAAATCAACTCCTCCACAAGTTGTTCATCATCCTTCGGGTTTCAGTTGGAATTTGCAGGCTGCCACTGGGGAGACATCGACGAGATCAGCACTAGAAAAGGTGCAAATCTCAATAACGCACACCCAGGTTTGAAATTCCACTGTAGCTTTCTTCCCCCCACAATTGGTGCAATTCACTAACAGCTCTGCTAACAATTCCTGTACAGACCAGTGTAATCAATAAGTTCTTATCATGAGCTATATAGCTTGCCTCACTATGAATTGATCCACACCAACGTGCTCCTGGTTGGAGGAAGGTCAGCCCATACATCACGGCAACCAGCCCTGAATGATGCACAAAAATAAATTTCTGTTACACCGTCTCATTGAACTGATGATCATTGCACAGAATGAATCACGGTAAATCACCAAACAAGTCAACATTTTAGCTGCCAAAATTTATCAACTCTATTTACACAAGATAATACAAATCAACCACACTATCAGTGATAAATATATACTCTGCTGTCTATGAGCAACAGCAGCAAATTAAAACATAAAATCATGCAGTAAAGCATGGAAAATCAATATTATTTTCTTTGTATTTTCATGAAATCCTTACTATTCAGTGGACTTGCCTTTAAACTGTTTGACTTGGATCCAAATTTTTGAGTATCTTTTTACAAACTTCACACAGCAGCTTGCAAGAATTTTGGTCCGTTTTTCCTGACTGGTATAACTTAGTCAGGTTTGTAGCTCTGTCCACAGTCTTTGGGACTGAGATCAGGGCTTTGTGGTTGCCACTTCAGGAAGTTGACTTTCTTCCTCTGTATTGTGCATAAGTGCAACCGACAGCAAAACACTCGCACAACACGATGCTGCAGTCCCCGTACTTTACAGTTGGGAAGGTGCTCTAAGGTTGGTAGGTTTCTGAAGCTCTTTTTCCTTCAAATATAAAGCTTAAAAACTTCAGGACTGTGATGTTTTAAAAATGTTGTGTCGTTGTACTTGAGTGTATTTGCAAGCGGTAAGGTTTTTATGTTGGTTTTTGGAGTAGTGGCTTCTTCCTCTCTGAGTGGCATTTCAGTAAAAGACTTGTTTCAGTAGGGATAATAAGATTCCCATACCAGCTTCAGTCAGCATATTTACAAAGTCCTTTCCTTATCTCATAAGTGCTGATTTTCAAAATTTTCTCCAAAACACATTCACCTCTGGGACACAGAACCTGTCTCCTTCCTGAATGGTGTACTGGTTGGACTTTTGCATGGTGTCTATACAAGCACAAAGTTGTCTGAACATGTTAATACGGGACCTTCTGAAATTGTACCAAAGTATGAACCAGACTGGCAGAGGTTCACAATTATCTCCCTAATATCTTCCCTTAGTCGCACACAATGAACAAGTGTGTCTCAAGTGTTATAATGAAACACATCATAAAGTACTTCATTTAACTCAAATTGAGTACTTAAGTGAAACTCTTTCATTATTATTTTTTTTATTATCAACAGAAAATATTTGGGTAACCCTAACTAATTTAAACAATATTTGTTTTACCTCATTTAATGGGAGGCCATGGTAAAAATATTTATATATGCATGTATGGTATGACAGAAAATGTTAGCAATTTAGAAATTGTACTTTTTGAAAACCTCTGTATGCCTTGATACTAGACATACAAACAGGTGAATGCATTATATTGGCTTTTCCTATTGCTTCTGTTGTTTTTTTATTTGAGAACTTAAACCTGTGGGGACCACTTTAATACAGCATCCACGTATTCATGCTTTTCTGTTGTTCAATGTCCATTTGAAAGGGTGTTCACACTACAAATCTACATTTAGAAAGGGCAAATGGCTTGATTTGCCAAACAATTTAAAGTCATATACCAAAACATAACTCAATAATACTCTATTTTGTTTTAGCTTTTTTTACAAAATTGCCCTGCCTGTTTTTCTAAAGGTAAAAGTTCAGAGTATATTCAATGAAAGTAAAAATGCATTTTAAAAGGCTATTGGTTTTGTTGAATGGGCATAAGCTTTAGTAATGCAATTTTAGTTACAACATTTCCACTTATAAATTATTCTCAGATGAAAAGTTATTTGGTTCTTTTGTTGACCTTTCCGTTGCAGTACACTTATGCACCTGCTCAGAAGAGAAATGTTTTCTCTTTTTTACCATTCCAAAAGCATAAAAACTGTTAAAAAAGTGAAATAAAAAGAGACAACACACACCTTTTAAATGTTGCTGATATACACTCCTGATCAAAATCTTAATACCAGTCAAAAAATTGCAAGAATTTGCATTTTGCACTATTGGATCTTAAGAAGGTTCTAAGTAGAGCTTCACAATGTTAAAAGGACAAATCAGTGCAAGAGACAAGAACATTTGAGCAGGGAATTGTCTGAAAACTGCATTTACACTCAAACATGATTTTTTCAGCTGATCAAAAGTTTAAGACCATAGTCTTTAAAAGCCAAAAGCTGTGCAAACATCTGGATTCCATGTCATTTTCTGTGAAGTCTTTACACTGTCAAGACCTCCTGATGGCAAAAGCAAAAAAGCTCACTGACTTTGAACGTGGTAGGATTGTTGAGCTGCATAAGCAAGGCCTCTCACAACGTGCCATCGCTGCTGAGGTTGGACGCAGTAAGACAGTCATTTTGCATTTTTTAAATGATCCTGAGGGTTATGGAACAAAAAAGTCAAGTGGTAGACCCCAAAAAATTTCACCAGCTCTGAGCCGCAGGATCCGATTGGCTGTCCGTCAAGACACGGGACGATCCTCTACCCAAATTAAGGCCATTACTGGTGCTGACTGCAGCCCAATAACCATCAGACGGCATCTGCGAGAGAAGGGCTTCAGAAACAAAAAACGTCTTCAAAGGCCACGTCTTCTTCAACGCCACAGAATTGCCCGTTTGGACTTTGCAAGGATGCACCAAACATGGGACATTGAAAGGTGGAAGAAAGTTGTCTTCTCTGATGAGAAAAAAATTAACCTTGATGGTCCTGATGGCCTCCAACGTTACTGGCATGACAGGGAGATCCCACCTGAGATGTTTTCTACACGGCACAGTGGTGGGGGCGCCATCATGATTTGGGGTGCGTTTTCCTTCAATGGAACAATGGAGCTTCAGGTTGTGCAGGGGCATCAAACAGCAGCTGGCTATGTGGAGAAGTTGCAGCGGGCATCCCTCATGACTGAGGGCCCTCGTCAGTGTGGTAATGATTGGGTTTTTCAACAGGACAATGCTGCAGTTCACAATGCCCGCCTGACAAAGGAGTTCTTCCAAGAGAAAAACATCACTCTTTTGGACCATCCTGCATGTTCCCCGGATCTAAACCCAATTGAGAACATTTGGGGATGGATGGCAAGGGAAGTTTACAAAAATGGACATCAGTTCCAGACAATGGATGCCCTTCGTGAAGCCATCTTCAACACTTGGAGCAACGTTCCCACTAGCCTCCTGGAAACACTGGCATCGAGCATGCCTAAACGATTGTTTGAAGTCATCAACAAGAATGGTGGAGCTACTCATTACTGAGTCCTTTTTTTTGACATTTTGATTTCTGTTTTGGGGGGTTTTCGGGGTTTTTTGAGCTATGGTCTTAAACTTTTGATCAGCTGAAAAAATCATGTTTGAGTATAAATGCAGTTTTCAGACAATTCCCTGCTCAAATGTTCTTGTCTCTTGCACTGATTTGTCCTTTTACATTGTGAAGCTCTACTTAGAACCTTCTTAAGATCCAATAGTGCAAAATGCAAATTCTTGCAATTTTTTGACTGGTCTTAAGATTTTGATCAGGAGTGTAATAGAGATCCACCTGGTGGCCTGAGAGAGCAGCAAAGACATGAACAGCTGATAGACACAGACAGCCTACAAGTTAGGATTTCGTCCTAAATAATCGGGCCAATAAAGAAAGAATTAGAGAGAATAATAACCAAAAATTAGATTAAGTAATTGCTAAAAAAACTGCAACAAAGTGAAGTTGTTAAAATTCATTTCACCATTTTTTTCTCCAAAGATCTTTTCACTTCAGTAACACGAAACACATTTTTTAACACAGCTATATAAGGGTACTGCGCCATCAGAGGGATCTCAATGTGTGTAGTTAGCAGCCTGAAGGAGAAGTTAAGTTTGTCACTCCTGTCATCACTTTCCAAGATCTGTATCACACTCAGCACAATCTTTGAATTCATTGTCACCTTTCTTCTGTTAATCTAAGTTAATCAGTGGTAAGCATGACATAAAGTAGAACTTCTGGTATTGTTAGCATATTTTTAGCTAGTTGTTTAAAAAAAAACTCTGTAGCTCTAGCTATTTATTTCCTAATGTGAGCTGCTACTTTTAGCATTTTGATAGAATACATGCCCATCTCAATAAATTACAATATCAGAATCGCAATAAGCTTTTTTGGCCAGAATTGTGTGCACAATAAAGGAATTTGACTTCGGCTTCAAGCTCTCACAGAATACAGACATTGAGTATAAATGTATATCACTAAATAATAACTACTACTCATACCAATAAAACAAATAATGCTTAATACTAAAACAAATATTTTACAGCCGACACAATCAAGAGGAAGAGCCCTGATTAAACAGTTCTCACCCTGGACAAGGAGTATGCGCCAAAGCAGTTTGCAAAAATGGGTTGAACAGCTTTGGGTTTAACTTCAGTCTCAAGAAGATTATGAAGCAAAGCCAAGTTTTAGAGAGATTCATGAGGCACCATTCCTGAGCCAGAGACAACATCAGAAGCATCTTACCTGGGCACAGAAGTAAAAGGACTGGACTGTTGTTCAGTGGTCCAAAGTCCTCTTTTCAGAGGAATATGGGGTTTGCATTTGATCTGAAAATCAAGGTCCCACAGTCTGAAGGAAGAGTCAGGCAGAGGATGCACATTGCTTGAAGTCCAGTCCAACCTTCTACAGCCAGTTGTGATTCGGGGAGCCGCGTCATCTGCAGGGCTTGGTCCACTGTGTTTTATCAGGTCTAAAGTCAGCACAGCGATCTACCAGGAAATCTTTGAGCGCTTCATGCTTCCCACCATTAAGAAAGTTTCTGAAAATGCTGATTTGATTTTGTTCTATCAAGACTTGGCACCAGCACACACTGCCAAAAGTACTAATGACTATGGTATCACAGTGCTTGATTGGCCCATGAACTCTTCTTAGTTAAACCCCATGATGAATTTATTCAGTTTTTTCAAAAGGAAGATGAGAGACACCAAACTTAAAAACAGATGAGGTGAAAACTGCTATTAAAGCAACATGGGCTTCACAGGATGATCTCCTCCATGTCACATGACAGTTGTAAGTTGTAAGCCATAACCATGAAAATGATAATACAAGGGCACTCAAAACATGGTTTACATTTTGGTGAGTAATACAACAACATGCAAAATCTGAGTTTTGCCTTTTGCATGGTTTACTGAAATACATTTCTTGAAAGGAACCTGTAGAATAGATCCCTCACATTATCAACCAACATGGGAAAGTTGAGCTCTTGGAGATGCAGTAAAGTGAATTAGAAAAAAATAAAAAATTGGCCCTTTCATAGTTTTTCTGAAACATATTTGAACATTTCAACATTTCTAGGTACCAGGAGAAGCAGCACACTGAACCTTCTCAACTAGATGCAACTACTGAGCTCTGCCTCAGGATGGCGGCAGTGTGCTTTGAAACATAAAGAGCCACAGCCTGAAAGCAAAAGCAAAGTCTATGGCTCTAATAGGCAGCATCAAATTAATGCTGGATTTAGTGGGAGAGTGTGCTAGCTTCTGAAGCTTTTTACTTAACAAGATGTTGGATTCCTACAGGGATGCAGTCTCATTCTGCAGAATGACTACCAAACGTGTGTCACAGTAGGCACAATGCTCATATGTAGTTATTATTTGACAGTTATTTACAAATATTATATTGAAACTGTGTATGTTCAGGATTTATGTTAATAATAGTGTCAGGTGATGCCAAGTCACCTCAACGCATATCTAAACTGAAAACTGAGTTAGCTACAAATCGAAGTGTGTCATCCTTTCAGGAACAGAAATAAGACAGAAATCGCATTAAAGAAAAGGTTGATTCCTTAAAAAACTATTGTATTTGTTTGCTTTGCACTTCAGCAAAATAAACAAAAAAACAGGATTTTACTGCGCTTCACTTGAAAAACAGCCAGCAGGTAGAAGGCACGCCACCCTAAAATTAATTATTTTTATGTTTAATCACAGAACATTATTCTGTGGCTGCAGAAACCCAGATGTCTCTTTAATGTTTTTATGCCGGAGCTCAGGATGTATAATTGTGAGGCCTGCAGCAAGCATTTAGGAGAAGATGCATAGGACTGAGAATACCCCTATGGCGACATAAAGTTGATGCAGAGCAGGAATGACATTTTCTTCCCCACATATTTCAGCTGAGAAGTTGAAAGCACGGAAAACTTTTCTTTTCTAAGAAAGCTCTCACAGATGGTGCTAACTAAAAAGCTTTTCTACACTTTTCCCCAATGTTGGCCATTTCTGTCCACCCGTATTTACAGAGTAGGTTACACAATCAGCTTGCATCATGGTTCCCCAGGAGTGAATGCTGCTTGTCGGGACTTTGATGCAATCAACTGGTTTCCTTATATAGGACATTTTGACCAATCTGTATAATCTGACCCAATCTGTATAATATGATTGAACTTGATTTTGTAAAGTGCCTTGAGATGACATGTTTCATGATTTGGCGCTATATAAATAAAATTGAATTGAATTGAATTCAATGGTCAAAACTGAAACAGGAAAGTGACAGACACCCAAGGAAATTGTTTTTCTTGAAGCGCACTCATTAAAACCTCTAGATTATTATATCCAGTGATGTTTGTTGTAAACTGGGTTGTCCTATGAATATTTGTTTGCACAGTAGGCTATACAGTATGTGTCTGCTTAGTGCTGAGAACTGGAGGAGGTTGAACTGTGAAATTGTAGTGGTGAGATTGCTAAAGTTGCCTGTTTATGGAAACAAAAACAAAAAAACAACTGTGGATGGATGCTGTGTTTAAAGAGGTGAAAAGAGGCTGAGGGGGTGTAAGTGAATATGACAAGTTTTCACCCAGGAGAGCACTTGTAGAGAGCACACACAAGAGGCCAGCAGGGCCACCTGCCACACAGTTCTGCAACCTAAGGACTCTATTAGCAAACAAGCACCCTGAGATAATACAAATCCAAAGAAATCATGCCCTGCTTTGCAAAAAAAATAAATAAAAAAAATTCATACCTCTATCATGTCCCTTTTTACATTCTGTTACTTTATAACCACAAATCTTAATGTACTTCATTGGAATTGTATGAGATAAACTGACACAAATAATTAAAATCAATTAAAAATACTTTATTAATCCCAAAGGGAAATTAAATGTTGCTCTAAGTTGTATATCTAAGACAGAAGTTGTAATCTTTGGGCCAGAGTCCTCAAAAAATAAACTTCTTAATCAATCACTTAATCTGGATGGCATTAACTTGGCCTCTGGTAATAAAGTTAAAAACCTTGGTGTTGTTTTCGACCAAGACATGTCATTTAAATCCCATATTAAACAGGTTTCCAGAGTTTCCTTTTTTCACCTCAGGAATATCGCCAAAATTAGAAACATTCTGTCCAGGGGTGATGCTGAAAAACTAGTCCATGCATTTGTTACTTCAAGGCTGGACTATTGTAATTCTTTACTATCAGGAAGTCCACAAAATGCAGTTCGAAGTCTTCAGCTGATCCAAAATGCTGCGGCAAGAGTCCTGATGAAAATCAACAAGAGGGATCATATTTCTCCAATTTTAGCTTCCCTTCATTGGCTTCCTGTTAAATCAAGAATAGAATTTAAAATTCTTCTTCTAACGTATAAAGCCCTTAATAACCAAGCTCCATCATATATCAGAGCTCTGATTACCCCGTATGTTCCTAACAGAGCACTTCGCTCTCAGACTGCAGGTCTGCTGGTGGTTCCTAGAGTCTCTAAAAGTAGAATGGGAGGCAGATCCTTTAGCTATCAGGCTCCTCTCCTGTGGAACCAACTCCCAGTTTTGGTCCGTGAGGCAGACACCCTATCTATTTTTAAGACTAATCTTAAAACTTTCCTTTTTGACAAAGCTTATAGTTAGAGTGGCTCATGTTACCCTGAGCTATCTCTATAGTTGTGCTGTGATAGGCCTAGGCTGCTGGAGGACATCAGGGTCTAATTTTCTCACTCTACTGATTTCTACTGTTCTTCATTCTACGGTTCTCCAGTTTTGCATTGTATTACATTGAAATGACTGTCGTCATTTCAGCTTTTAACTTTTTGCTCTCTCTCTTTTTCTTCATAGTAGGTACACCTGGTCTGGCGTTCTGTTAACTTTGACATCATCCAGAGAAGACGGCTCACCCTTTACTACCATCTAATGTAGAACAGATTACTAGATCAATGTGTGCTTCTGTGCTTTTTGTCTCTCTTGTTGTGTCTCTGCTCTGTCTTCTGTAACCCCAGTCGGTCGAGGCAGATGACCGTTCATACTGAGTCCGGTTCTGCCGGAGGTTTTTTTTCCCCGTTAATGGGTGGTTTTTCTTCCCACTGTCGCTTCATGCTTGCTCAGTATGAGGGATTGCAGCAAAGCCATGTACAATGCAGACGACTCTCCCTGTGGCTCTACGGTTCCCCAGGAGTGAATGCTGCTTGTCGGGACTTTGATGCAATCAACTGGTTTCCTTATATAGGACATTTTGACCAATCTGTATAATCTGACCCAATCTGTATAATATGATTGAACTTGATTTTGTAAAGTGCCTTAAGATGACATGTTTCATGATTTGGCGCTATATAAATAAAATTGAATTGAATTGAATTGAATTGAATTATTATAGGGGTTTCTTCAGTGAGTTGTTGTAGGTGCTGATGGCTGCAAGCAGGAGGGCTGCTCCAGTGGTCTGTCTGACAGCAGATCTGGAGAAGCTTCTGACTGAAGACACTGGATTAAAAGGTTGCTTAGGGTCGTCTGTAATGTTCTTCACTTTATGAAGAATCCTCTGCAAAGTCATCTCCAGGGGCTTTAGGCGGGTCCCCAGAACAGAGCCGGCCTTATTTAAAGCTTGTTGAGCTTCTCTAAGTCAGTTGCTCTGATGCTGCTACCCCAACAAATGATGGCAGAGGAAATCACACTCTCCACAACAGACTTATAGAAGATCTGCAGCTTCTTGCTTCAAACCCCGAAGGACCTAAAGCTTCCCCAGGAAGCACAGTCTGCTCTGTCCCTGCTTATGGACTGCTTCACAGTTGTATCTCCAGTCCAGTCTGTTGTCCATGTGAACCCTGAGGTATTTATTCTCCTCCACCACCTCTACTTCTTCTCCCAGTATAGTAATAGTGTTGGTACTATTCCTGTTTCTTCTGAAATCTACAATCATCTCCCTTTTTTGTATTCACATTCAGGATGAGATGATTGTTTCCATATCATAGCACAAAGCGGCACACCAGGTCCCTGTATTCACCTTCCTGACCATCTCTGATGCATCCATCAACTGCAGAGTCATTTCAGTATTTCTGCAGAGGACAGGAGTCTGTCTTGCACTGCAAGCCTGAGGAGTAAAGAGTGAAAAGGAACGGTGAGATTACAATCCCATGTGGTGCTCTTGTGCTGCTAACTACCTGATTGGACTCACACCCTTTCAGCCTCTCAAACAATGGTCTGTTTATCAGGTAGTCTTTGATCCAGGTGATTTTGAGGCCTCCGCCGGAGTCTTCTGGTGTTTCTGACAAAGCAAATCAGGCTGAATTGTGTTAAATGCTCTGGAGAAATCAAAGAACATGATCCTGACAGTTCTGTCTGCCTTGAAGCAGCTGTATGATGACATCTTCAACTTCAAATCACAGCTATAGGCAAACTGCAGGTCCTTTTTGCTCACACAGGTGGTCCAACAGCAGTCCCTCTAGGATCCTCATGGTGTTGGATGTCAGGGCAACAGGTCTATAGTCATTGAAAACTGATGGCTGAGTTTTCCTTGGTATCGGAACAAGGCAGGAGGTCTTCCACACGACTGGAACCTTCTCCTGGGTCAGGCTAAGGTTGAAAAGGTGCTGCAGAATCCCATAGAGCTGCCCTGCACAGGCCTTCAGGAGTCCGGGGAAGAAACCATCTAGACCTGCAGCCTCATTCCGGTTCAGTATCTCCAGCTTCCTCTTCACCTGACTTCTGGAGACGGATAAGTGGTAGAGGGAGGCAAATGGAGCAGCACCATCTTCTGATTTTATTGAGAACAAATAGAAGCAGAAGGGTCCATGGCCAAGGTGGAAGCTAAAAGATTTGAGGTGTGACAGGGACGCTTTGGGTCACATAATAGTGAAGTGAAGGAAACATGATACATGGTTCTCACATTTGTTTTTACAAATTAAAAAATGTATTCAACCCTTTACTCTGATATTCCTATATTTAAATCCAGTGCATCCAATTCCCTTTGAAACGACTGAGGAAACAGCAATATCACGAATACCCCAAATCCTACCTGACAGGTCTGGGATTAAGTTGGGGAGATGTTTATTTCAGAATGCAGCTGTAAAACAATATTCCGTGATATGAAAATCACATAGAGGTCTGGCCAATTTATCATCTGGAAATGGAAAGAATATGGAAAGAGTTCATTATTTTAATTTTTTCTTCAAATCATAATGGCGTAAAAAGTGCTGTGCATTCCAACACATGGATTTCCTTTGACCTAAACCATTCCACAGTAGCTCTGATTGGCTGCTAATGGTCTTTATCCTGTCAGAATGTGAAAATCTGCCTCAGTTTCAAATCTTTGAAGAAAGGTAACCCCAGAATGTTGCTCCCACAACCATGTTTCACTGTGGAGATTGTATGTTCGGAGTGATGTGCACAATTCATTTTACACCAGACACAACATTTTGCATGTAGGCCAGAAACTCAAATCTCATCTGACCAAAGCACCACGTTTCACATGTTTTCTCTGCTGCCTACATGATTGGTGGAAAACAGTAAACATGGCTTCTTATGGACTTCTTTCAATGATTTATCATCTGTAAAGGTTCGATTTGTGGAGTAGATGAAAGTTATGAAAGTTAGGTATCCTTGGGGCCAATTTTCCACGTTAAGATGTGGATCTATGCAGCTCCTCCAGAGTTGCTACGGGCCCTAAGCTCCTTCTTTGATTAACGCTCACCTGCCTGGCATGTCCGTTTGAATGGACAGTGGTGGGTTTGAAGTCGTGTCATAATTTTTCCATTTTTGGATGATGGGATGATCAGTGCTCCTTTAGATAATTATTTTTTGGTAGCATATCAGGGGCTGAATATAAATGTACATCACTCTTTTTAGATAGAAAATCATATATAGCATGGTAAAAGATGAAAAAAAAATATGGACACTATTGGAATAGAGTGTATGTGTGCAAATAGTGCAGAAGTACAGAAATAGAGGACACTGAAGAATTAGAATAAAGCAATGTGAGTTTTCTTCTACATCGGTGTTCATTTTAATTATCCTCCTTCCAACATTATATTCTTTGCCTCTGCACACATTTTCCCTTTGCAAGATTTAAAGTATATAGATGATGATAAAACGGATGAAATGAAATTCTGTGGTGGTGCATAAATATGTCTCACTCTGTTACATCTCCACTTTGCATACGACAATCATCATGATAGATTTGCGATAAACCTGCTGTCACCAGCTCATCAAAAGATCTGGAATAAAAATGTATGTTTCAGACAGGCTTCAGGTCAGCAGGAGGAAAGGTAAATTATGGGTCTGCTGTGCCCTTGAGTTTATATGCTTGCAACTTTTCCTTCTATCTTCATGCCTAAAATAATAACCTGTCAAATCGTGTTTGTACATAATAGAGTTTGCTTAATGTGCAGGGATATCCATCTGGAATAGAATAGCCAGAGGAATTCTCTACACTGTCAGTCTGTTGTGATAAAAAAGAAATGATCATATTTGACACAGCCCCATCCTCTGGAAAACCACGACAAGTTGGGCTGTCAGGCCTGTTTTGCTTTGCTCCCCTCCTTGTACCCTTTTGTTAATTTCCAACCTCTGGCTGCCACCAGCACCCCACATCCCCCATCCCTTCAGAGAAACAAGGGATGATGTTTGATTTTTTAAATGGCCGAAAGATTAATATTCCTAAAATCAGGGATGATGGCCTCTGTCTAACAAACCACTACCTCCCCATTACCTCCCAATTGCCTCCTCCCACGTGACACAGTCTAATCCAGGGAGAGAAATTCATTGGAACAGGTGGAGCTGTGGACCATATCCCATTAGTGAGGCTGCCAAATGCTGGCCGCTGTAGGAGTAAAACTTTCTCTTCATGCACCATAGGTGCTAGCTACTGTATATAGACGTGAATTTATGGGTTGAAACCTGCTCCTTAGGCGAAAACACTGGGGGGGAGAGGGGGGGAGTGAAGTGAATATAGATCACAGCTTTCATTACTTTTAATAAGTCTGTGAAACACATGATGCAAACTCCCTTTTAAGAGAGCAGTGTTCTTAGCCTGGAAACACTGACAGAGCACTCATTTGCAATGAAAGTCGGCAGCTGAAAATGTACTGTGTGGTCGGTTGTGTGCGTGTCTGAGTGTGTGTGTGTGTGTGTGTGTGTGTGTGTTGCGGGCGCATGTGAAGGGCAGGCACATATCTGACTTTGGCTTTGACTGGCTCGGCTGGTAGCCTCTGGCTTCATGACTCTTCCCACATGGCAACACATTATGGCAACGCTTTCCGCATAGTACAGGGGAAAATGTCAAAGCAAATGAGAGTCACTGTGCATAGTGATCTGATCAAACAGTTTAACAATGAAATGGGCCACAATTCACACACTAACAAATAGCAGGAAGAAATGTATTTAAAGCTGTTTGCACGACATTTGAACGGATGCTTAACTGTGGCCGCTATAACGCCAGAGACCGGAGTAAAGGAGCTAACAGCAGCTAACAGCAGCTCAAATGAAACCTTTGAAGCAAGAAGATTCTTTAATGCACATCGCTTAGTGCGCATTGGCAATTAAGTGCATTCGATAATGTGGCACTTTTTTCTTAGTTAATTCAATCTGTAACCACTGAGTAGCGTGAGCTTATCAGCGTTCATGTCACTTAATAAAATGCACACAAGCTGTGATGCCAAAACAAAGACACTGGAGGACAAACTTGCATCAGTATGTCGGAGCTGCCTTGTAAAGAATGATTGGAAACAGAAACATCGAAATTTTCCGCAAACAGTCCGAACAGGTTAGGTAAATTCCATCAGGGTTGCTCTCGGGCTTTAATATCTAATGGTATTAACTTTAGATTTAACTAGATTCCAAGATATTATAAATGCCACAACATTTCTCATTAAATTATACTCTCTGCTGCAAAAATTCAGTTGTTGTTCACATGGGACTTTGTCTGCTGACAACAGAAAGTGTAAGCTTTGATTAGGAGTGAAGGTGAGAACTTCATATCCTGTCTTATCTATCTTTGAGACTCTTATTTTGTAAGTTAAAAAATGAAGTGATTCTTAAGTAGCACTGTTTTATTTACAAAGTCAACTAAGAGAGAATGAACATCAAGCGGGGCAACAGCCACACCTCCACCCCTTTGCAGCGTTTCTGATAACATTTTGACTGATTGACGGACAAGATATGAACAATTTGTAGTCCTGGTTAAAAGAGAAAATCTGGATGTTTACATTTAATTACTTATGAATAGTGTGTCTGCACTGGTCTGGTTGGGAAAGTGGTTAATAAAGGGGATTGTGATATTGGCGCTAAGCAAGAAATGAAAACATATATCACATATAGACAGAGCTTTACAAAATGCTGTGATGTTTTTATTTTTCATTTGTTTTACTGTGAGCATTTTGAATCATGAGGAAGTGCTCAGAATATGCAGCCAGCAAATCAAGAAAGTGTCTGCATTCGGACTTTTTATCATTTTATCCAGCACCTGAACTTATATGGAAGCTCCATAAACTTTTATTTACAAGAGGCGGTGATAGCATACAAGTCATCGGACAAAATACTCAGATGCTTGCTAACAAGCTTGACAAACAGTGAGGTCAAGAGAATGGATTTGCATTCTGTGCCTGCTGCAGCTATAAAGCTGGGTGGCTTATACTGCAGATATACTGTTGCAGTTTTCACTGTCAATGTGTTTCAAGACACACAGATATGTTTTGTTGAATATGAATATATATCCCAAAGATGAATATATTTGGGAGTCCGACATATTCAATATTTAAATATGAGCTAAGCAGTCACATTTTATATGCTGTTTCACTCATTGACAAAACACACTTTAGGCTGTTGGCCCCTGGACGCTTTGATAAGGAGTCTGCTTCACTGAGGAGCTGCGGTACAGTCAAGCCCAAAATTATTCATGTCCTTGGGATATTTAGATTTAAAATTATTTAATCCAATCAAAAAGTTTGTTCCTGATAGGAAATGAGACAGATAGACTCCTCTTTCTAAAATAGCCTACGGACTAATCTTTATTTACCTTACAGTAATCAACCTTCTTGGAATTGCTGACCGACTTGTAGTGTGTTTCCACTGACATCTTTGGTGATGAGCTCCAAGTCTTGAAAGCTGGTTGGAGCGACCTTTTTGCCATCACCCCAACCTTTAGCTCCCTCCCCAGATTTTCTGTGAGAATTAATTCTGGTAAGGTTACTTTTGACCTAAATTTGACAGGGGTATGAATAATGTTGAGCTTAAGTGCATGTAGACAGGAGGCAGCTAAGAGCTCCTGATTGGAACATGTTGATTTTATACACACATTGGGAGCTGCTGTGATAGTGTTGGCTTTACTCGTCAAGATTATGGAATAATTAAAATGATGAAAATACAAAAATGAGAAGCACTATTGCAATACAAATCAAACAGCTAACACAGTCTCTGTGCTTTACAACTCTCTTAGTTTTTGCATTTTTGATTTACCCTACCCATGGGCACAACACCTCGTCTGCATTTGAACCGTTCTCATTCACCTTTCAGATTTTCTCTGTTTCACCCACCACTTCAACAGAGCATTCTTTCGCCTACCAGAGGTAGAGCAAGGACAGAGCAGAGGTTTGTAAAGGCAGTCCTTCTACCCCATGAATGGCTACCCGTTAGCTGTTAGAAATGCTGAAACTGATATCTTCTTTAAAGCTTCATACCAGCTCTTAGCTCTCCATCCATCATCTATACCCACTTGTCCTCGCAGGGGAAGGGGCAACGCTGGCGCCTGTCTCATTCATAGGCACTTGGGCAAGAGGCGGGCTACACTCTGGACAGGTAGCACTGAACTAATGAAAGCTTCTTTTTATTTAATCTAGACCAGATTTGATCCTCAGACAACCTCATAACCAGACAAGAACAAAAAAGGCAACATGCTGAACCAATCCTGTACTGGAATATTTGACTCTGAAAACAGATTATTTAAAAACAATCTTCACAAATTCTCTTCTCTTTGTGTGGGAAATACTAATCTTGGCTACATACTGGTGAAGAACAACGGGTTGAGAAGCTCTGACATTTACTTTCCCCGTACCATGTCCTAAAACCTTTACAGATTTGCCTTCATCATCATGCAATCTTGTGAGCACGAAAACAGAATTTGAGTGTAAAATAAACTTGTTTCTCTGTAGGAGTGATATAAGTTCCTGACTTTCACTGATGCAATATTTCCACATGCTGCAGGCAGAAAAATCATAACTCAAGCTGCAGCTTATAACCAGCTTTTATAAGGGATGCATTTTTAAGTCCCATTGAAAAACTGCATATTTTATTGTTGTGTGTATTAAAGGCACCGTCACCTATGTATGAACTCATTCCTGATGTAATTTGGCAACTTGTCGAGAGACTGCAGAATAAGAGGAGACAAAAAAGATCACAGATGAAACAAACAGATGCGTTGCCATGGCGAGGGGTGGTTAGAGGAGCCTGTCTCTTCAGGGAAGCATTATCAGATAGGTACTACACATTCGGCGTTGCGTCCCCTTGTTTGAGCTGCGCACAGTGGTAGTGTTTATTCAAGGTTTGCAGCTGTACTTTTCCTCTAATGCCAGTTTCACACTGACTGAAACTGAAAGCTGTTGAAAGGCTATGAAAAATGTATCCAAGTTAGAAGCCTGGGTCTCATGCAGCGCTGGAAAGCTGATTGAAGAAGAAGTGTAATTATCTTCATCAAGGGGAGAGACTTTTCTGTGTCTATATTCCAACAAGCAGCCTCCCTAAGATGCTGCCAATAATCCTTGTTTTATAATTTTTAATTTTGTTTATTTACAGTCTTTTATACGTTTAAACATCAGAGCATTCCTCAGCCACAAATGTTTCTGCACATATTGCTCATTGTTAGAATCCCCACCTCAGTCCACCAGTGACTACAATGAGGTCTATTTGTGCCACAAGCTTTTGGGAATTGTAAGCCTGACATTACTCTGTTGAGACTACAGCTGCACAAGGATTCACTCTGTGACTGGACACAATGGGGATTGTCAGTATTGTAATGAGAAAGTCCCATCTAATTTCTCTTGACCTTTTGTCTGACTGCTCCCTGAGAGTGTGCGCTTCAAAGCAAGATCAATAATTGCATGATGGTACTCTTTGTTTTGTCATCCGCAACAAAATGCTGCTGGCAACAAATTTTGCTTAGCACTGTATGTCCTTTAATTCAGTAATCTGTTTACACCTGCAATGACAAGGTGGTATTATACTATTATGTGGCATTTTAATCACACACAAGCACACGATTTCCCCAGGCTGGCTAGTCAGTCAATAAAGCATGTAAATGTTCAGCAGCCAACACAAGAACTGATTAAATCAGCCTGGATCATACTGTTGCTATCTGGGCTCGGAGCAAAATTATTGCAGGTAGTGTGAGCCTGTACTAATTGTAACTAATAAAAACAGGTGGCAAGGAGCTGCCCCTGAACAGCAAATTAATTGCTAATTTATGGGAGTGGAGCTACTAAACTTGGATTACCTCTATGTGCGCATTTTTTGTTTTGCGAAGAAGGTCTAGCACCTGTGTTGAAAGTGGCCAACATACGCACCACACCTGGCCAAGATAGCAGCACCATAATTGAAGTTCAAAAATCACACAACAGAAAAAAGTTAATTGGATTTAAAACAATTACAAAGAAACATTTGCATACAGTTAGCCCAGACTCTAGAGTTATCATCGGGGCTTTGCAGTTCAGACTGAAGATGACTCCAGGCACCCGGAGCCAAAAACCCAAAGTAGTCACTTGGAGCCACATTTACAAGATCTTTATTGAACATTTATTGTGATTCACTTGTTTCTTCAATAAAACTGATAACAAGTAAGAAGAACTAGAGCTCATTAGTGCAGAGCAGAGAATGAATGAGAAAAATCACAGAAATCTGTGTGATCTGTGACATGCGTTATCTAACATGCAAAAACAACAAGCGGATGCATCCCTCCACAGTACAGTTACTGACCACTTTCTTAAGCACATCTTTATAATACTGGGTTTGCCTTCAGAAATGCTTTAGTTTTTTGTGACACCAATTCAGCAAGGTGTTGAAAACATTGCTCAGAGATTCAGATCCATATTGACGTGATGGCGACACATTATTGCAGCTGCATATCCATGAGCCGGATATCCTGTTCCACCACTTTCCAAAGGTGCTGTGTTTCATTAAGGCTAGAATGAGCTTGAATATTTTTTTATTATAGGCACAATACAGTGCCATATACATAGTTCCAATGCATAGAGGGGAGCTGACTCCCCCTAGAAAGAGTCTATAGGTGCATTTTTATTTTTTCAATTATCGCACAATATTCATATGTGTCATAAAGGAAGCTTCCTGACCCACATGCAGAATCAGACTCAGAACGAAGGTGTCATGATCCTTTGGTGTTTGTATTCGAACTTAGCTATTTTTTGGCATCATGCTTTCTTTACTTTTTCATTGTTTATGGATTTAGCTACTTTACTTTTGTCCCTGTTAGCTCTTTGTTTGCATGCTTGTCTGTTGTTTTCCGTTAGTTGTTTGAATTTTTAGAGTCTGCTTATCCAGTGTAGGTTTTGCTTTCTGGTTCTGTTTTACACCTTGTCCCCTGCCATCCCATTGCTCTCTCTGTTCCCTACCTTCATTAATCACACCTTCTCCCAATTACATCTGGCTCTTCACCTGGTGCCCGTGGAGGCCGACGGATTCAAGTAAATCACTGTCACATTCCAGAAACCATGATTTGAGCTTTGCGACATTGTTCATTATCTTGCTGAAAGTAGGAATGCTCAGTTGCTACAAAAAGGGTCTGGTACCACACAGCCTGAGCCATTAATATAAAGCAGAATGGATATTTTTACACCAGATTTGGATCCTCCCATCTAAACGACAACACTGAAATTGAGACTTAAAGGCAACATTTTTCCAATTTCATATTGTCCAAGTCTGGTAAGTCTACATTAATCGTGACCTCAGTTTCCAGTACGTAGCTGACAGGACAGGTACGCAGTGCTGCTGTAGCCCATCTGCTTCAAGGTGCAATGTGTTGTGTTAAGGGAAAGAAAGAAACAGAAATCTTTGAAACCCATCCAAGCATGGTGGGACACATGCAGACTTCTCCCAGAGAGGCTCAACCAAGGACCTGAATTGGTGAAACAGTGCAAAAAACTACAAAACTGTGATGCTTTTATTGTGATTTTATATATAAAGAAAACAAATACCTTTAAGTGCCCAATGTTCAGTTTAATTTGGTTAATTGCATTGTTTAATCTACGGAGTGCTATACAATACACCCAAGTGTGATGTCTAATCAACTCAGGATTTGTTGCTTTAAAATTACATTTTGTTGTATATTATCTCTAAAGGTTTATGCTGTGTAAAAAAGTAGCTGTTAATACATATTGACCTGAGTCTGCAGTGGTAATTCATCTTATCACAAGACAGTAAAATGTATAAGTCTGTTAAAATTTGAGAGATTGTCACAGAACATATCGGTGAAGTGAGATGTTGCATCCTACATGGGTTGACTGACCTGCTGCAGATCAGCCACTCTTGAAATGTTACTTCAAAACTTATCACTCAGGCAGCAGCAGTGTAGTCGTTTCCTCTTATCCCATCCAAAGCTCTCCTGAGAGGCTCCCTCTCTACAGCCCTGACATTCTGCACAATGGACAGTTTTGAAGTTGAAAAGATGGTCAGAGACTGGCTGACTTCCAACCTGCAAGCTCAGCCCCTCTTGGACTCCGACTGCCTCCATGACCGCTCTTGTTAGAAAAACACTGTTTTCATGATTACATCATACTCATATCTTTTTTACAACATTTTGTTTCAAACTAAATATTTTTAAGTCTTGATAATTACTCTGTAAATCAGAATGACAGGCTTACAGAAATTTCTGATATGTGAACATGAAGTTTAGCTATGTTTAGCAAAAACAACACTTATTACATTCCATCATGTACAAAATGGAAAGCTTAGCAGTTTATTGAAACACTGCATTTAAGTACCACATATTTCTGAGACAGTTTAATTGAAAGTGTAAAAAAAGTAATCACACCCTCAATTCCAATTCCAGTGTTTTAAAATTTAAATGTTTTTTCCCCCTTTCTCTGGTTCTAAATCAATGTCAAACTAACCTCAAGTGCACAAAACTACACACCACTGATTCCGCTGTCATTCTTTATTAGATGAAAATGACAAATAAAACCATACTATTTAAAGGAGGCATACTTTCTGTTTACCCTAATTATATGTAGACACAGCAAGATATTATTTAATGGTTGCTGCAGACTGTATGATTTTAGAAGAAAGGCTTCAATATGACAGGTAGGACAGAAAAACCCTTTCTGGTATTGCTAACTTTTTGTTTGTGAGACAAATTAAAGAGCGAGGAAATTTAATACCTCGACTAATAAAAAAACAAATCAATTTTCAATTCATTTCAGTTTTATCTGTATGGCGCCCATTCACAACACATGTCATCTCAGGGCACTTTACAAAGTCAAATTCAATCAAATGATACAGACAGATTGGTCAAAGGTTTTCCTGTATAAGGAAATCCAGCAGATTGTCATGATTTGGGTTTTATTATGGTTTATGTTTGTTATTTAATTAATTAGTTCACTCTCCTGTCTTAGTATTTGCTCTGGTTTTTATTATTTGCTTATGTTCTGTTTATTCTTAGGTTTGGTCTTTATGGTGATTCTGGTTCTGGATTAGTCTAGTTTAAGTTCTGTTTTGGTTTAGTGATTCTCTTCATGTAATCGATTCTGTCTTAGGTTTAGGTTCTGTATTAGTTTTGGTTAATGGAATAGTTTGGGTTTTAATGTGGTTTGATTTTGTACTTTGTTTTATGTTACCAGTTTCTTCTGGCCTGCTCTGATCACTTCTGTCACCAGCCTTTATTCAGTTCACCTGCCAACATTCTTTTGTCTTCCTGTCACTCCCCTTCACCAGTCACCATCCAATCAGCTTCAGTTTACTTCCAGCCACTTTTTCCCCCCTGATCAGCTCCACCCATTCTGGTAATTAGTTTCACTCTGTTCACCTGCTCACTCCTCTACTTACCTGCCTCTGTCTCCTGCACTCTGCCAGATCATTGTCTTTACGAGTCCTTGGTGAGTTTTGTCCAGCATTGCCATTAAGCCTGCTTTTTCACTCACCCTGCTTGTCTGGCTGAATACTGGGTCCGTCTCACCCCGTTTCTTGACACAGATTCCATTGAGTCTTGACAAGCGGCATTCATTCCTCCTGAAACAGCATGGAGCCACAGTGGACAAAAGGTGGTCTAAAATGTGGTCTAAAAACAAAAGGTTATCTAGACCACATCATTCATATAGAAAGTTTAAAAAACATATATATTTAAAAAGGTATTCTAAAATGCCCAAAACTTTTCTTTTAGTTTTGACATATTTTTAAATCATTGTAGGGTTCACTTTGCTCCAGTTTGAGATTGAAAATTAAGGACATTGTTTACAGCGGTGTTGATGAAACACAAAAGAAAAACCTGCAAGAGAAGTGAAATCAAAGCAATTATCCTGGCCACACTCAAAAGGTCTTTTCTGTTTTAACTGACTTACCTTTGCACACATTCGCTGATTTAGAGCACTAGAAACACAAAATTTAAGCAGAGTACCTCATGTGAGGATTATCTGTTCCAACCATTTCTATTGAAGGAAGTGCTAGACAATTTCATTAGCTGTGGAAAATCAAAGGAAATTGCCTTCAAATCTCATCCACTAGTAATTGGGGGCATAACAATGCATCCAGTTCTTAAGATGAGACAATACTGGTTTCACTACAACAAGAAATCTGTGTTTATTTACAAGTTTTGGTGAAAAACTAAGAATGTTGTTTTTTTCGGGGCTTTCACAAATATAATCAAGGTTTTACAAATCACATCAGTTTTTAACAGTTTAATAATTCAGGACAAAAAAAACTAAACTTAATTTACCTTGTTTATATATATATATATATATATATATATATATATATATATATATATATATATATAACTGAACAATTGACAGATAATTCAAAACTACACATTCTTTGCATCAATTCAAGTATACATTGGTGACTGGAGAGCTGCAAAAACAAGACACACATGAATAAAGAAGTCAGTGAAGTATAGCTTTCACCTTTTTTTGGTTTATATATGATTATTTCTTTATTCTATATAATGCTCTTTACTATTTACTATATGTTTTCATAAATAAAAGTGCACTTTTAGTTTACCTTTAGCAATGTAAGTAAGTCTTTCCAATCCCTATCAACTGGCCAGTTCTCTAATCCACATTTTTGGTGTCAGTGCATCCATATTCCTCAAACAGAGCCACCACTGGCTGTTTTTATTGAAACTGAAAAGTCTTGCGTGTATATTCCAAGAACAGATTTAGGCATTACACGCACTTTAACTCCAAACATTCCTGTTAGGCAAACTTAATCCAAAAGAGTTTAATCTTGGAGTGCTCCCATAGATGATGGTTCAGAGTACCTTTCTCAGTGATATGTTTCAGGCATGTATCTGGGATGTTAGCTGAGATGTGAGGGAGCTTTACTGGACTATCATAGTACGTTCTCATTAGCCATTTAAACGGAAGCAGATGATATCTTGTATTGGTAGTTTGTTTTGGGGCCTTCAGATACGCTTTGTTCCATTTTAGTTCATCTGCATCCTCTTGAATGTCCTTTCTCCAATTAATTATTTGTGCATTTACCAGATACAAACTTAATTTACCTTTGACCTCCTTTGGTGTCAAGGTAGCTTTTTAATTGAAACCTTTTGACATTTACTGACTTCAATACATGCCACTCATAATTTAGAGCAACGCTGGATATTCTTTGTTTACACTTACTTTTTTGAATCTAGATTTAGAATATGGTTCCTTAGTGGTATTGAATGTCCTCTGATTTTGTGTGCAGAAAACTGAACCCTCCAAACCATATATAGTTTGGTGTGAAGTAAAGGGGAATTAACAATTGTTACCTCTTTGTAGTGTTTTTTTGATACAATACATATTTACATTTCTAATGCTATGGATATTACATTTAATGAATTTTGAAAATTAATCAAAGAAGCTCAAAATTATTTTTGTATTTTTATTTAAATATAAAAAAGATTAAATGACGTTTGTGCAATAAATATACATTTTCGTGCATTGAGTTAGGCCTTACGGTGAACAGTACTGGATTTGAAATCCTGCTGCCCCAGTACAATATTTATGAGCTTTTTATTTTAATGCCGTTGGAAGATGTGAAGCCATAAGGAAATACACTCCAATATTGCCTTCCAACAAATTTAACACTATAACATAGGTAATTTAATCACCACATGGGATAAAAGTCGCCATGTATACCACACATGTACCACTGATATAGGATCAACACAACTGTGTGTTCAACACCCCAATAATGACCATAAATTATTACATAGTCTCATGCTACTTCTGAAGCCACCTACCCGAGGTAACTGGATGAGGTAACTCATTTGACCAAAAACTATCGGACCCCTTATGTTATGTGCATGGTCATGACGCGGCAGAACACTAAGAATTCTGCCCCACTGTTCTCAGTGTACAGAGTATCCTGAAAGAGAGGGCATCCAAAGCTGAGCAAATACTTTAAAGATAACACAGGACCAGATATACCACAATGTCTCCCTCCTTTTCTCTGGCTTATGCTGACGTAACCTTTGTTTTTCAAAATACCAACATAGCAGGATGGAAACAGTGTAACAGGAGCTTTAACCCCATCATGCAGCATTATATGCAGACTCGGTAAAACGACTGCTTTTTCCAAGTCTAAGACGTCTCCTAACCATGGTTTTTAAACATTGTTGTTATGGAACGTGCAACAGCGACTCGAGGTACGCTGATAGGCCGCATATGAAGGATGTTTTCTTCATTAATTTTTCCGAAATTCAAGACTGCCAAGGAGAAATGTGTGCGCCGGGTACACTTGTGCGGTCGGCCTACACAACAGTTCAACCCGGAAAAAGTTACCAAATTCACGTACATATGTAGCCTGCCTCTACATGTTCCCTCTATAAAAGGCCTAAAATAGGCCTAGCTGATATATTAGCCACAGATAGGCATGATAGGAGGCCGACTAGTTAATAATGAAGGGCCTGCTACCGTGATAGCATATAGGCCTAAAAAAGACCCTACTCAAATAAATTTCAAATAACACAAACATTAAACAAACAATTCGCCATGAATTTATTAAGGGCAATGTTCTGAGATGTAAACAGTTATTTTGTAGCTACCGATTGGCAAAATATACCGATTCCTGGACGGTGATTACAAACAGAAAAAACGGCCGATGACGCCATGAACGGCGAGCAGGAAAAAAACAGCGACTTACCGTTCTATCAACTCGGCCTGTTTTCCAGTCTTTCTAAGCCCTCGACACTTAAGCCATCGTTTGAGCTGAACGTTGGTATGTTCTTCGACAGTTCTACCAGTAAACTGGGCGCCTGGGACATCCTCTTGCGATAGTTTAACAGCTGAAAAGTCGGTCATATCGTTGTATCTGTTGCACGTGTAATGGCTGGTTGCTACGTGCGCTCTCAACCTGTTTGTCCTACCTTAGCGGCAAGGGGCGTTGCTCATGAGATGTTGACGTCACGTGCGTGGAACGCTATTAAGGTTAAACTACTTGTGAGCATCTGATACACACATATGTTGTAAAAACACACAGGCAGTGTGATTTTGGCTGCAAATATGGTTCTTCATATTGATGATAGGTCAGATTAATATTTGGGGATTGAACTTGAAGCAGTTTTGTTTCACTTAAAAGCGAGGTCACTAGTATTATTTGAGAGAGAAGTCGTTAGGTTGGACTCTGAAGCAATGTTAGGAAAAAACCCTGAGCATTTGATCAAAATAAATTAGATTTTACACATCCATTCTTGTTAGTCTAGCTTGCAGTACACTAGGTTTTTCCTCTTGGTAACAATGTGTCTGTCAAAAAAGAAGCACATTCACTTGCTAGTGTTCTTGAATATAAAAAAACATACAATTAATAAAACATAAGACCTGAGGAAGCTTCCCAAGGAACAACAAGTGCAAAAGAATAAGACAAACAGCACAAGGGGAAGATGAATTTTTATGCAGACTCATCAAAATGCAAAGTCTACAGACAAAATGGCAAAGGCCAGAGCAGACGTCAGCCGAGCTCTAATAGAGCAGGCCAAGAGATCAGGACAGGATCGACAGCGCTGCATAAGCGGAGAGAAACAAGATGGGAAATTCATCCTCATCTGCATGAGCATTTCAAACTAATTTAGGTATTGAAACTAGAATAAACTGAGTAAAAGTTGTAAGTATGCTTTGGCTAAATTAAAGCTTGCCCAAAAACACATTTACTCTTCAAAGACTTCTCAAACTGACATTAGCAAACAGTAACATTGTAATGATGCTGCCTGTGTTGCTCATTATGAAGTCCTATGAAGCAACACATTCCAGAAGCATTTTATTGTCTATTCTCTTTAAGTCAAATTAGCGACTTAGCTGAAGTCATTTGGAGCCCACGGGTTTGTTGTTCATGTTGAATGTAATTTCTTCCTCTGCGTGGTGAAATGAGTGAAGCGACAGGCTGCACTAACAACGCATCATTAAAGAAAAGCAGACATTTTTACATCTGCGCCGCTTGATAGATAGAACGTTCCTCTGAACACAGCGGATGCCTGTCCCAACGAATCAGATACGCAGCTTCAGGGAGGGGCGCTACTTTATGTCTCGCATGAAGCACAGACACATCAAGGTGTAAGACGAACTGGCTGCGCTGATAAGACAAGACAAGCCCTGCTTACTTTAATCTTCTCCAGCCTTTGTCGAAATGCAAAGGATTTATTTAAAATATTCATTTACTTTTTCATCCTCATTTTCCCTCCCTACAAGACAGAGAATGATTTATTCCAGGGTAATCAGGAAATCACCTTTAACAAAAACTCAAAAGATGTCTTTATAAGGAAGACTCTGGGCAGAAATGCAATATAGGTGATATTCTTGAGCTTGTGTATAAATGAGTGTTGACATGCCAGTATTGTAATTGTCATACACAGAGACTCACATTCACACAATGCAGTTTAATAATAAAGAACAGTAACGTTTGTGAAATTTTAATTCCAAGAAATGGTTCAATGTATATGATTTGACATGTTAAGAGTTTTGTATGGAACACAATAGAACTGAAAATATATGCAATTTAGCATTGCACAATGTTCTAAGGTAAATATTTATTAATCAAACCACAGTATTTAATAATTACTTTGGTACAGATTAAATCAACCTCCATCAACACTGAAAGCTAAAGTCCTCAATGACTATTTGACAAATTTTTACGATGGATGTGTCCATAGTAAAGCTATTTTAATAATTTTTTTGCCACTCTAACTCTTACCTGTAAGCATGTGGAACTATTGTAAAGTTCAAAAATCTGCAATTCACCACATATCATTTTTAAGTTTGCATTTAAAGTAACCCCATAATAAGAGTATACAGAACACAAACAAACCAATTTACAATTGTGAGCTGATTTTCATAAACCTGAGTCAAAGCAGAGGCGTCTTATTTGAAATGTTCTCATGTGCACTGTGGATAGAGTTTGCCATGCCTACAGAAATTCAACGTATAAACAGCACTTGCATCATAATGAGAAAAATACTGTATTTTTCGAAATATAAGGAGCACTTAAAATCCTCAAATCTTCTCAAAAATTGAGAATCCGGTGCGCTTTATATATGATAAAAGTTGTGCTTACTGACCCATTTTATCTGGTACAGTGCGCGCAAAAATCTGTTAAAATGTGTAAGTATGAGTTTGGTAAGCAACGAAGCCGCTCCGCTTAGTGGATATTCAGAGCATTACTGTACATTGTGTCACTACCTGATCGGACCCCTGAGCTGTCTAAAAGACTGCCTGACTGTAATGTCGAAACTAGAAGTGCGTTCATGTAAGGCAGCCCGTGCCTGGAGTAGGCGCTAGCAACAATAAACCAAGTAAGATAATTCAATATAATAGTTCCATTTATTTTGGCCTTATATTAGAAACAGGGCAATGTCGTCCAACTACTCTGTCCTTCCGACAGAGACGGATAGCTCTCCCTCTCAGGAGAGTGCGGTGTTAAGGAGGAAGCAGACATGACGCGTTGCAAAGCAGCGCGTCCTACGCTTAGGTTAGCTTTTAATTTTTATCAGTCAAATGTACACCAGAAACATAACGCTATGCGACGGCTAAATTAGATTGAAGTTCTAATTTCAGATGCGTATGCTGTTTGGCATGAAATAAATGGGAAAACATCATGTTCACTTCCGGAAGTGTCCCAAAATAAGAGTTGTCGAAAGTGAAGCGCCATGGATGATGTGGTTGTGACAAGCTAACACACTAAAATATGAGATTTCTAATCAGATATGGTCAAAACACAGACTTTTAGGGGATCAAAACATAAGATATAATACTGATAATTTAATACCTTACCCCTATATTACTGATAATTTGTCTTTCTTTAATTACTTACCCATGACAAAAGTTCTACTCTCCACAGAATCACACAGTTGTGGGGTGTACTTTGCAGCGCTTTTAAAAAACACGCCCGTAAACCACGCCGCTTACGTTACGTAGCCAGAGTATTTCCTCCTTAAGGTGACCAGATTTGATTTCTCTAATAAAAACGGGGGACGTCTGTGTTTTGTTAAGCACAGAGTCTCTGCCTGGGGAATGGTTTGTTTTGTCTCAACTTACGGGGGACTGGGAAGGTGCGTTTGGCAAAGCTCTACTACATCAGGACAGTGGCAGGACCGGGTAAATACCTGTTGTTGCACTAAACTTTGTTTACTCTGTCATGATACACTGAAATTGGGGACATTTCTGGGGACAGCTTTTGCCGGGGACAGGTCATCCAAAACGGGGTCTGTCCCCATAAATCGGGGACATCTGGTCATCCTACCGGAGGGGCGGAGTGATATTACACACTTAATATGTAATGTGCCTTATAATCCAGTGCGTCTTATATGTGGACAAAGACACATATAGACACGTAAATTCACGGTGCGCCTCATAATCTGGTGTGCTTTATAGTCCGAAAATACGGTAATTTCAAATCTGATGACATATGTGGTATTTAAAGCTATATAGTAGGTGTGGCACCTTGGCAACACACTCAATACAAATGTACAGCCTTCAATAAGAAGGTCATGTGAATATGTAAAATTTTGAAGTTAATACAGCAGAGAAGGTTGGAGATGGATATCGAGTATAGTATAGTTATCTCACTTACTTTTGTCATTGGGCATGGCTTAGGTGATGTCAGGACATAACTATTTACCTTTGTTGAGGTCCAGATCTGCATAATGTATAGTGCAAGTTTAGTTTGACTTACTCACTGTCAGTGAGTGACAACATTTTTGTATTCAAAGTTTAAGGTCAGGCACACCCTTTCGTGACTCTTAATCTCCCATGACTGAAGATAATTCCTCACATACAACATGTGTAAAATCTCCAAAGGGTGGTTTTGATAAAAATCGGCCCTCTTCCTTTTGGGTTGATGTCAACTTGCAATATAAAATGCTTTTTTCTTTGGGGAAGTCTGTGGAGAGGTGCAGACGTTGATGACTTACAGTTCTGAATGGGCACATTAATAGTTGTATGTTTTTTCTGTTATTATTGGAGCAAATGCAGAAGCTTGAACTCTTTCAGAAGAAAACACTCTAAATATTTAACCAGAGCAGTAAAATGAATAATTAAACCTATTACTGTAACTATTTACTATTTATTGAAGTTAGATTACACAGAAATGTCTTTTTTTTCTTGTCAGGATTTTCTTGTTTGTTTTTATGTAACTATGCATGGAATAGACTCAATGAGACATTAGATATATGTCCTACCTACTACAAGGTTAAATGTGATAATAGCACCAAACCGACTATTCTGGAGAGGTATTTCTGTGCCAGTGTCCATCCGTTTACAAAAGTGGCCATTTACAGTCTCCAAATTGTCACTAGAGAAAACAGATCCATATTCGCCCTTTAAAAGTCTGCAATTCCTAAATCATTCAACATACAGTCATACAACAAACTAAAAGTCCGAAACGTTGCAAAAGAGGGTATTGTGCCACTTCACACAGGTAAACAAAAATCTTCTGCATCCCCCATGCGCTTGCAAAGGTAAACACCAAACTCCCCACCATGGACTCTAAGAGGAATTTGTTGTATTTTAAAACCATGTTTCGCCGGCTAAAGAACATACACAACCCGTAGCTGTAAATTTTACTCTTCCTGGTCCATCTAAGTCTTCCTATGCTGATTCTGCAAACAACAAGAGCTCAGTTTGGTCTGGTCCTGCTCTAAAAAGTTGCTCTCCCTTCTCTACTTGCCTTGTCAGCGTTAAAGCTGCTCTTAACAAAATGTTTTGCCATAATTTGTTTGGTTAAACAATCTGAGAGTTGCCCAATGATGCTATATATGCACAATTAAACACCAAGGGTACAAACAAAAAACCTGTTTACAGTTGTGGTTTCTCACCCCGAATTTGTGTTCGACTCCACATGCCGGATATAGTTATGACAAGGATTTCATAGGCCAAACTCCTCAGAATCAGCCTTAGAGCTGTATGCACGAGAGCAGGTGGGACTTGCATCACATGAGACGACACACAGTGGATATGATTGGATTTGCAGAGATCACAGGTCGGTGCAGTTGGTCAAAATAGTTGTCAATCAAACAAAGAGAAACTGGAGTCCACTTTGGCTCAATGATATACATCTTTTTATTTTTCAAAT
The DNA here is from genome assembly GCA_037039145.1 of Fundulus diaphanus. Lineage (NCBI taxonomy): Eukaryota > Metazoa > Chordata > Actinopteri > Cyprinodontiformes > Fundulidae > Fundulus > Fundulus diaphanus. The sequence continues at coordinate 28,946,458 of CM073133.1, read as the reverse complement.
GGTGACTTTCTGATAGTGAAATCATCAAGTAACCAGTAATTTAATACATTGTTAATCCTTAGGAACTGAATTAATGGCTGCTAAAAATGTAGTGTCCCTATAAAGGGTTAACGTTGTGAACCTGATGTTTTTAGTGGTGTTGGGGGGTGGGGCATAGGAAAAATATCACATAAAGATTTTTGTTACATCTTAAAACCATTGCTCCCAGAGGAAAAAAATGCATTAGGCACAAAAAAGAAAAAAACATACAGTCCACTTGGTGTCAGATAGTGTTTGCCTAATTCTCCAAAACATATTTTCTTTTTTTAACTTAAACAACCTCAACAACCCTCAAGTAAATTACCCTGTTATATAAAAGCTACCTTATGAAGCTTTATTGAAAGGAGGGAAATAAAACTGAGGCATGGTGCAGCAATAGATCAATGTGCCACACTGATGATACCTCTCTGCTCAGCAGATTGTCAGCACATCCTAATCCTTCAGGATCTAATATTGTCATATCACCCACCAGTATGTGTTTGCACGTTGTAGAATAAAGAAAATATGTATTAGACTGGGTTAAATGCTTTATTTCATTTGTCTCAAATGAGTAATGATTTATTAAGAAGATTTTAGGGGGGTTCTGGCATCTCTTTGATGTTTCAAGGAATGTATTAGGAGGATATGATACATAGTCTAGCTGGAAGCATTAATTTGAAAAAAAAATTGTGTAGACTGTATAAATTTCTATTAGAAATATTTAGGTGTGCTGTGTCATAACACTGCAGCTTGTATTAAAGAAAACGTTAAGCAGCCTATATGGCACACACACAGAACAGACCACGGATTTATACAGTTTATGCTAAACTATCCCCCTGCCGTGACTGTGCTGCAGCACATGCCTTCATCCCTCTGCCACAGCTCCTTGCTGTGCAGTGCTGGTGACACACCCTGCTATGGCTTTTTTCTCATTGATTTTGAGTTGACAGAGTGGAAATAGCCGTAATGTTTTGCTGCTGCGGTCCATCCATTTTTAAAATTTGACTAGCTGTTTGATTTAAGACGCACGCCCCTCTGCACATCACGGCGCTACTGAGCTGTTGTTTGTTGGGAATCTGTCATCTTGAACAAATCTTGTCATTCTCTTGTCACCTCTCCTGGCAACGAGGCGTCTTTGTGGGTCTGCTTTTGTTCGTGGCACCCATCTGATTAAACTGGAGCCACCGTGGTGACTAAACGTGTTTACGTGAGAATGAGCTTGTCTGGGTGCAAACATCATATCACATCCAAAGTTGCTTAGATCACGTCCTGCCCATCCTACCATACAGTGAGATATTGAACCTCTCAATCCTGTTTGCCTGCTTTACACTCATGCATGATTTAAAGCATGGCTCACTGTCTGGTGGAAATAGCTGTTTGTGTATGTGCGAAAATATGCTTAATAAAATGACTGCTGTGCTAAAGGTTTTCATTCACACCCTGGTAAACAAAATAATATTTAAATCCATGTCCCCATATTTTCTTAAATCTCACTAGTTTTAAGTAAAAATGTATTTAAAGTGTAAGTTGTTAAAAAAAAAAATATTCCAATAAACTTTTCATGTAGATTTGAAAAAAGCTTTGGACCCTGATGAAATCTGAGCCCTCTGACACTTCTCAGGCCTTTATTAGACTTTCAAGGTTTAAGCTAGTTTCAAATCGTATAACCTGAAAAATATCAAAGCCTTGTAAAAGCTCGGATTCCTCCACTTCCTACCCAGCAGTCAACAATCACGAGCACCTCTAAACAGCTCTGAGAGTAGATGTCAAAAGAGCACAACATGCACCCAAAACCGTCATGGAACTTCAAGCCTTTTTGGTAGAAAGACGGACAAAATAAATTTTACAAGCCTGACCTGAATATCTTCCTGCTGTCTAAAAATCTTGACATTGGATAAATAGGGTGTTACTATGAACCAGAAAAATTGCCCGCGCCTTCCTCTTCATTCTGAAATTCAAGACAAATTGAATAAAATATAACCTTGTGTAAAACATCAACATCGAATGTGTCATCTTCTGTCCCATTTTCATAATTTGATCATATTTTACGCTGTAGAAATAGCTGGGTTACAAAGCAGCCCAAAATCTGGTTATTTTATTAACCCAGCCTTGTAGCAAATATGAACAGAACCAGCCCTGCTTTGATTTAACACAACAGACAGGATATGACATAGCTTACTGGATTAGGTTTTAAATGAAAATATGCTTTACTTAGAAAATGTCTAACCTTAAGGTTACCAAAGAAAAGAACAACCAATATTCTAACTATTACGCATTAATATTTTGGTTAAAATTAAGTTTATTTTTGCAGTAAAATAAGAAAGAAAATAAAAGTAACAATCCCAATGTCTAATAAAATTGTTATGGGTAAACGACTGAATTTGTATAACAAAAAACATACTCAATATATAATACTGCATAAAATATTGCCTGTCATGTGCTAGGAACATGTTTGGTCAAAGCGTAAATACTGAGCAATAGGGAACGATAAAGTTTTGAAGCAGTCTGTAAACAACAAAAAGGTTCCTTTTAGCCCTTCTCTCAACAAAAGCAAAGTTGGTTTAAAACTACCCAACAAATTCCCCAATAGTAAAAACCCAGCATTCAGGTTGAACAAATAAAACAGAACCATTTTATGTTTACTGGTATATCCTCCAATTGTAACAGAAGAGAAGTCGGACAAACTTTTTGCCTGCATTTGGCTGTAAAAATGTCTTGAAAGAAAGCAAATTGATAGGTGTGTAAGAAAAGAGGCAGTGAGAAAATTGAAGGTCACAGGAAAATATTTTTACCTGATTGCATAGCAGCATGGTTGTGGAACTGTGACCCAAGAACTTGAACTGCTTTTTGGGGTAAAAAGAAGAATTTTGGTAGCAATTATTTGGTACAAAAACACAATCAAATAAACCACAGAATAGAGTTAATAACTACCAACAGCTAAAAAGATTTGTTGTCCAAGAGCCTTTATCTTTGCTTCGCAGAGAAACTTCTCAAAAGCGAATTGCATTGGAAAAAATTCAATCACAAACTGGTACAAACCACCAGACAACAGTGAACCAGGAACAGGTTCTGGTGGCTAATTCTGTTTGCTTCTAGGACAGAAATTGGATCTGGTAATAACATCAAATCCAAATTAATAGTGTTCATGATTCATGTTTGAATACTAGGGAGATTTGTTAATTAAAATGCTCAGTGACCTAATTACTACTGGCAATACAAGCTAAAAACACTTTTTTTATTTTGTACTATTAAACTTTGTAGTAAAATATTATGTAAGGAAGGTTGTGAAAGGCTTAGTGTGATAAAAAAAATCCTCTAATGCTCCTCACCTACCTTTATATACAAGACAGCCATAGAGGACATTGAAGTTGGGGTTGTTCCAAGGTTCATACCAGGAATTCCCGCTTAACAGGGCCTTATTTATTACTTAAACTTAAATGTTAACTTCTGAGTAAAATTAAATCACATCCATCAACCATGCAGTGCCAATGGATGAGAAGCGTTTTTCTTCTTTTTAGTTATAATGCACCAAAATGAAAAAGGCCTTAACGTGTTGCACTTTTGTTTTAACACCGTTCATCAGTGTAGTGGTACTTGGAAAACATGATATTTATTTATGTGATTATCGTACATACCGTTGATGCAGTCCATGAGAGGCAACTCGTCTAACGTACCATCATCATTCTTTGTCATTGCAACTTTGTACATTCCAATGAAATTTGTCCTCTGCATTTAACCTATCTCTTAGGGAACAATGGGGTGCCACTGTGCGGCACCCGGGGATCACTCTGAGGCTAGGGGTCTGGTTCAAAGTGGGATTCCAATCAAGAAACTTGCAGCCCTTCCCAGGATGCAAAGACCCTACTGTAACTACTAGACCACCACTCCCCCCTCCTTGGGATCCACTGCCTTAGGAGTCCAGTAACATGCAATATACCCAAGGAAATATATGTGGCATATGCCCATGATAAAGTTTGTTTTCATTGCCAAACGAGAGTTCTGGAAGCAATTATACTGCAGGTCTTTTCATCGCACTGGTTGACTTAAGTTGGTCACACCTGTCTGAAAAGAAGACCAGCTGTGTTTGTATCTGTGTCCTGGTGTCAGGAGGGGGTCTCAAAACAGAAACACACCAGCTCACCCGCTGACGTTACTGAATGCTGACATCCAAACAAACAGGCGGAGGAAATAAGCCGTGGCATCGAATCAACAAACAGCTGTCAACCGTCCCTGCGTTACGTTGACGGGGTTTTGCAGTGGTGAGAACAACAGAGCGTAAATAGGAAAGGACAGATGGACACGCTCCGTTTGGGTGACAGACTGCACAGCCCTGGGAAAGGTGTGGGGGACAGACAGCTTCTTATAAAGAAATATGTTTGACACAGTGAAGCCTAACAGCCAAAAATCACATCACGCTTCTTCAGGAGGGGTTCGTGACACAGGAGGGATGATAAAATATGGACGCTTTCGAGATGAAAATTACGAGGACAATCTTGCAGTTAAGATTTTATTATCTAATTAGGTTTAGCAATCATAACCTTCATCACTGCTCAAAGGTAAATATTCAGTTTCATCCATATAGATTCATTTCATCTCGAGGTTTGTAGACACACAAATGGAATCAGATTTTTTTTCTTCGAGTAGAAAGTAATCAAACTGAATTGCACTGCCAAGGCTGTCACAGAAGACGCTCGCCAACAGTCCCCTGGTAATGTAGCTACAGTGATTGCATGTGATCTCAGTTGTGATAACAATGTTATTATATATCTCCATGCTTTCCCCCTGTGCATTCAGCATCACTTGCTGGTAATTCAGATATACCCATGTGACTGGGCAGCCAGAGACAGCCCTGTCTGGTGGATTTTCTAAAGCACAGCTTGGACAGGAACTTATCTTAGTGGCTGTTGTAATGGGGAAGACATTAGGAAACGTTTTGTCCACTCCAGCACTTTTCTGTTATCACAAAGCACATGAAATACTATCTTTTCTTTCCACCTGATTCCGACAACCCATGATGCATTGTGTGTGTGTGTGGTGGTTGTGACTTACAATCATTAAAACCACATCTGCGTAAGAAATCTCTTGCAGAGCAAATACAGAATAACACATGGAGGAAGGTCATTTTTCATAACTTAACTGGACGTTTTATTATTATTATTATTATTATAAAAAAATATATAGTGATGTAAAGAACTAAAGGTAATATGTCAGATGGACTATGGTATGACGTCATGCCGCATCTGTTGTTCTCCAGTCTCTTGTTTACATAGCCGGATGGGCCGTGTGTGCACGTACGTGCCTGTGAACAGCTGCCACTCAGCTGCTTAGCCCGTCCCTGCCCTAAAATGCCACCGTCAGATCAGCTCAGCTTTGGCGCAACACGGCGGAGAGCACCCCAGCAGATTGAAACGTTATAACATTATAAAGTCATGAGTTACTTACTCGTTCACTAGACATGATTCTTCAAAATGTGAAGGTGTGAAGGTAGAGAGAGGCGTGGCTTGTCATACATCTTGTTTTGGTCTACACCAGGGGTCACCAACCTTTTTGAAACAGAGAGCTACTTCATTGGTGTTGTCATACGAAGGGCTACCAGTACTGACCTTTGAACTACAAGAGTCAGAGTTCACCTTAACTTTATGTAAAATAAATACATTTTCATGCTTTGTTATAGATATTGTAATTTTTAAATCTATGTAATGCAATTGTGATTAAACAAGAAGAGAAACAGAATAGCAGACTTGAAGCATGCCAGCATGCTTCAAGTCTGCCTCCATAATTCCGGTGCCGAAGAAACCTCAAGTCACCTGTTTCAACGACTACCGGCCTGTTGCACTGACTCCCATCATGATGAAGTGCTTTGAAAGGCTGGTAAAGGAACACATCGTCTCCAGTCTCCCATCAACACTCGACCCGTTCCAGTTTGCCTACCGACGGAACCGCTCCACTGAGGACGCCATCTCCTCTGCTCTTCACCTGAGCCTGGCACACCTGGAGGAGAAGAACACGCACGTGCGGATGCTGTTCCTGGACTTAAGTTCAGCGTTCAACACCATCATCCCACAACATCTGGTGGGAAAACTGGAGCATCTGGGCTTCAACACACCCCTACGAAACTGGCTGCTAGACTTCCTCACCAACAGACCTCAGTCAGTCCGGGTCGGACAGAACACCTCTGATGTCATCACCCTCAGCACGGGCTCCCCTCAGGGCTGCGCCCTGAGCCCCCTGCTGTTCACCCTGATGACACACGACTGCGCCCCCAGGTTCACCACCAATCACATCCTGAAGTTTGCAGACGACACAACGGTGGTGGGCCTGATCAGAGACGACAACGACCAGGACTACAGAGAGGAGGTGGAGCAGCTGGTGGGCTGGTGCAGAGACAACAGCCTGATCCTGAACGTGGAGAAGACGAAGGAGATCATCGTCGACTTCAGGAAAAACCGGCCTCACCACGCTCCACTGCTCATCAACAACTCAGCGGTGGAGGTGGTCAGCAGCACCAAGTTCCTGGGGGTGCACATCACGGACAACCTCACCTGGACTGTGAACACCACGTCACTGGTGAAGAGGGCACAGAAGCGACTGTACTTTCTGCGGAGGATGAGGAGAGCCCACCTGCCCCCGCCCATCCTCACGACCTTCTACAGAAGCACCATAGAGAGTATTCTGACCAGCTGTCTCTCTGTGTGGTGTGGAGGCTGCAGTGCCTCCGACTGGAAGAACGTGAGGAGAGTGGTGAGGACAGCAGAAGGGATCATTGGGGCTCCTCTTCCCTCCATTAAAGACATTTCATCGCAGCGCTGTGTGTCTCGAGCCCGTAACATCATCAGGGACCCCTCACACCCCCACCATAGACTATTCTCCCTGCTGCCCTCTGGAAAGAGGTTCCGCAGCATCCGCTGCAGGTCCACTAGGTTCTGCAAAAGCTTTTTCCCTGCTGCCATCAGACTGTTGAACTGCTGAACTGCTGAAGTATAAAAACGGACTGTGTACCCCACTAGATTCGCTGATTTGCACATTTGTACATTTGCACATTGTATCGTATCCTGCAAAATTGCTGCTGCACCTTAACCGGAAACGTACTGCAAAACTGTGTACAATGCAACTGTCTACTTTTAAATCACTGACGCACCTTACTGCATATTTGTTTACATTTGGTTTACATTGTTTACATTTCAACTGCCTACTGTTCACTGCTGCACTTTATCCGGAAGTAAATTGAAATTTATCCTGTAAGTGACTGCGATTGATCACTGCACTTTATCCTGTACTGTAATTCACTGCAAGGTATCCTGTAGAGTTACTGCAATATTTCTGAGCTGTGTGAAAACGAAATTTCGTTCTGTATGCACTCTGTGTATACAAAATGACAATAAAGAAAGTCTAAGTCTAAGTCTAAGTCTAAGTCTAAGCAATTGTGATTAAACAAGAAGAGAAACAGAATAAAATAAGGTGTTAGATGCAGCTCACTGGTGGATGGTCCGTTTTTATGGAACAGGCTCGTGGGCACCACATGTGGTCCACGGGGGCTACTTGGTGTCCGCGGGCACCATGTTGGTGACCCATGGTCTACAGACAGTGCGCAAGCACCACCTAGTGATGAAATATAAGTTATTGCTGCTTTTTAAACTCCCATTACAACAGACAATAAAAGCTATGATCAATCTAAAAAGTTTTGGGATGTATCAGGGCTAAAATATCTGGTTGCAATTTGTTGTTTTGAAGGAGGTTGGACCTCCCTTGTGTTGGTAATCTAGGATAATCTTGTAGCAGTGCAGCTGCAATATTTGGGATTTAAAAATGTAATGATATTTGAGTGCAGTATGGCTTTTTTATTATTTATCTTTACAATATTTTTACCAGGTATTAACACGATCAACAAGGTGCTTGTCATTATGAAAACATCTGCCTCATACATGCATTCTCAACCGCTGATTTAACATCTGATTGATGTTAAATCAGTAAAATATTGCACACCAACAGCTCAAAAAGACTAAAAATAACACATTGGAAACAGTTGCAAAGCAGTAACTTCTAAACTGCTTTGCAACTTTAAGCTCGTTTCATATGATTAGCTACCCAAACAAACGGCGGTGTGGTGAAATTCGCTATTTTATTGCACCCATAATCAATCGTACAGCAACAATGAGAGGAATAAGGTGGATAGTATCTCATCTCCTCAACTTGCCAAGGCAAATAAGGAGTGTTTTTATATTGGATTTTGGGAATAGCAGCCCATGTCTATGTTTGCATACCAATACTTACATTTAGAATAATATGCAGCTGACTCAGTGGTTAAACAAATTATATGAAATAGCATATTTGTTTAGTCCCAGTGTAGCTCTGTCTCTGATTTCAGTGATCTACAATTAACATTGATTGTCAGAGCTCTCAGAAGCCAATAGAGAGTTTGATGTAGAGCCCTGTTGTTGAAAACATTTGAAACCACTTATGAAATGTTGCTGAAATGCCTTACAGTTTGTTTGAAGGGCAAGACACTCACCAAACAGGTATAGTTGTGGACAAACTTTAAAGAAACATACTGTGCCTATAAAATTTGCTGCACTGTCTTGTTGTCCCTGATGCCCCTCTGTTAGATTAAAGGGATGTTTGTGACAGCAGTTCTTTCATTTTGCTTCTATTTGGCAGAAAGGAAAGAAAACATCAGACAGTCTGAGGGCAGATTTTATGCATGGAAATGTACACATTATATATTGCAGCATGTCTATTAGCACGTTCTCTATTACCGCAGCAAACTGTAGAATGTTGACAGTAAAAATAGTCACACTTTATGAAATTTTAAATAGTTAAATACGATGACTTGTGAACAATGGTAGCTTTGTGAAAGAGATATTTCCTTGTATGAAAGTGAACACTTTTCTGGGATCAGCATATTGACCTAAGCCTGCTTTTAGCACATTTAATTTCTTCTTGACAGCAGAAGCAGACAAGATTGCGGACAAGACTGTTACAGAAACTGTCTATGGTTATGAATGCTGCAAATTACCCATTCCACATAAAAAATAGCAGTTGGTTTATTTATTCAAAGCTCGCTGAACATTTTCTTTGGAGAAAAAGTCAATCTTTAGGAAAACACATTTTTAGTATTTCAGATTCTTGACTGACCAAACCTGCTATTTGTCCAGTAAAAACCTGAAGGCAAGGAAAAAAACAACAAACAAACAAAAAAAACTGAGCTGTGAGTTATACTTTCAAACACCAATGTAAATTATAAAAGTTATTTTCACAATTCTTTGTGATTGTCAAAAGACATTTTACTACCTGGTCTGATTTCATATCTTACTAGTGCTTTGTATATTTTTGTGATAAATAGATATAGACCAGGTCTCATTCATGCCACAGAAGTCTTGCTTTTTTATTTCTTTTGAACACAAGATTCTTACTTATCTTCAAGATAAAATCTCAGTTTCCTATTCTCTTTGTAAGAGGTTAGTTTTAATGTGGAATCTGTTCATGCCTATGAATTCCTTATCTATTTATCATAATTAAGGCTCAAATACCAAGCAAAGATCACAAATGCCTGTCTTAAAAATAAACAAGTTTTCAGTGGACATGTTTTTCATTGTTTGTTGGATTTCTTTTTATTTATAAAATTCACACCTTTCACGCTTTTTTTATTACTGTCTGCAAGAAAATCCCCTCAGATCACATGTTTGTATTATCACTACTTTTATCAACACCCCATTCATGGTGCTTGACATGGATATTTTTAATTCAGCAATCATCCCCTCCCAGATGGATCAAACATGCTTGCCTCAAGTTAATGTGGATTTCAAAAATGAGTGCTAGCAACTGTTCTTTTGGTTTAGGCTCAGCGAATTTGAAGTGGGTCATGCAGCTGCATTGTAATGCATTGCCGTAAATTCACAATGGTATCTTAATTTTTTAGAGTATGTATAAATAAATGCTCAGCCCAGATGGCAGAGTGGAGAAGAAACACTGGCAGTGTTGCTCTTATAGGAATAAGGTAATCGGTTTTAATGTTGAGTATTGGATGTACAGAGCTTTTCTAATGCAGTTTGTAAGTTGTTGTTATTGCCTCTGCCTGTGCAAGTTTCCTCTGGTTGCTCCGTTTTTCCTCCATAGCTCAAACACATGTATGTCAGATATACTGCTGAAGTAATCAGACATTAGAACTGAGTGTGAGCATATATTGTGGTTTGCCTCCTGTGTTTCTGTGTTGGCTCTTACAACATAATGGCAGTGTCAGCTCTCGCCCAGTGAGCTGAGTCCAGCTCCAGCCCCCAATGAAAAGAATGACAAAATTAAAACTCATCCAAAATGTAACTGGTACTTTATATTTATGTTATGTGGGAATTTGAGGGTTTGTGGTTTATTTTGCCTCAGCCACTTCCCAGTGTCATGCTTTTCACTTCCTTTGCTGTTTCCAAGCTTTGTTTTTGTGGCACATATGTTTGATTAATTAATGAATCTCTTGTGCAGTGAGTCTGCAGTTCCTCTGTTCCTTTGTTGTTGTAAAAGCTGTGTTAGCTTCTATTTCCTTACTGTGGTTAAAATAAAAGCTTGGGCATTAATGTGATTAGCTGAATGTGACGATACTAACAATTTCAAGTTTCAGTTTTTCAGCTTGTGTGACAGTAGTTTCTTTTACACTGTAAAGTAAACCACGGCATCCATCCTTCATTTTCTGTTCATCCAAGAGCAGGTCTGAGAAGAAAACCTGGTCGTCCCACTCCCCAGTGATTCTTTCCAGCCAATTCTGGAGGCGTTTCCAGATTAGAAGGCAAGGGAAGTTTATTTGTAACACACCATTTATATACAGGGTTATTCAAACTGCTTTATAAAAGCTGAACACTAAATAACTTGGGAACAATGAGTAGAGAGCTCTCTGATGACTTGAGGACGCGGGGGAAGGTGGAGGGGGGGGGGGGGGGGGGGGGCTACATGGTTCATACCTGGCCAGCAACTCAAACACATATTTAGGTCAAGACTATTCAGTTATTTGTTGAACACTGACAAGATTTAAAATTCTTTTCACAAACAAGGAGCCAGTGTAGTCATTTTACAGACTGATGTAATGTGATTCATTATACTGGTGGTCGTCAGGACTCTGGTACTGGTATTTTGGATGAGCTGCTGCTGCCTGATTGATATTTTTTACAGCCTGTATTTCTTCTGTCTGGACAAGAGATGTTTATTCTGGTAATTTTTAGAGAGCAGAGAAGCCGATTTAGTGATAGATCTTATGTGGTTGTTGAAGGGCAAATATCATGATACTCAGATGGAACTGAGCCCTTGATCAGATGACGTCTCTGGGCAAATCCCTCTTTATTACGGGCAAAGATTACTGAACCTTTGATCCTTGAAGTGCTTCGTGCAAACGAGGAGGATTTTCACCACTGAAAAATGATATCTCCCACGAAAAATAAAGTTTACCAGGCACTTCTTTGACAAGGTTCTGATAATGGGGGTTGGTGGAGCGACTGTGGGGGTTAATACACCCAACAACTTTTCCACTTACAGCTTCAGCATCCTTGAGTTTGGACTACAAAATCGAAGTGACAACTAAACATGGCAGAAAAATGGTGGGATGCCTATTATCTTATTTAAACGTTCTGCAAAAAGAGCTGTGACCTAACAGCAAATAAAACGTAACAAAACTGAAAAATCTTACAGGCTTGAAATTATGACCCAAAAAGAATCTAAAAATATGTAAACAATTCATTGGAAGACTAAATTCAACTATTAAGTACTTCCAGAGGCCCCAAGTACACATCAAAAGATATTTAAGGACTGGAAAATGGGTTTTGCATGCTATGTCCCCTTTAAAAGTCTGGTCTGAGTTCATAACTACACATGGTCTGTGGTCACTAGTTTCATAGGGTCTGGATGAGTTCTGATTTATAACCTTGGATTTTTTTGGATAAAAAAATAATGACTTTTGCAGTTTCTGCATTAAGCTCAAGGAAAGCTTTCACATTTACTCATGGACATTTTGGATACAAAGCCTAAATAACTGTAGTGGACTATGGTCAAATGTTGAGACTGAAGCATAACATTGTATGCCGTCAGCATAAATATTGTAGGGTATGTTTTCGTACTACATAAATTGAGCTAAGGGGATCAAGTAGATGTTGAATAAAAGTGGCTGGACAATAAAGCCAGAAGGGAAAAACTCTCTCTCCAGTGAACTGTTGGTCTCTTCTCAGTGGGATGTGCCAAGAACACCTCCAAAGGGAGGCAGCCAGAAGGCATCCTGATAAAATGCCCAAACATCTCAACTTACTCCTTCTGATGCAGAAGTACAGGGACTCTGCAATATGACGGAGGTCTTCACCCTATCCCTAAGGCTGAGGTCAGCCACCCTACAAATAAATATTATTTCATACGCTTGTATTTGGGAACTGTATATGTTGTGTTTATGTAGCACCTCTCATCCTAAACAAGACAAGGTTAATGAAGACACTGACATCTACCTGGCGGTGGTCAGAGGGCCCGGTGGCGCCGGTGCATGGCAGCCTCACCTCTGTCAGTCTGCCCCAGGGCAGCTGTAGCTACTAACATAGCTCACCACCGTCAGGGTGTGAATGTGTGTGTGAATGGGTGAATGACTGAACTGTAGTGTAAAGCGCTTTGGAGGTCGTCACGACTAGTTAAAAGCGCTATACAAGTACAAGCCATTTACCATTTACCTAGGTTTTACCTTGGAGCTGTAGTTGGAGCAACCCCCTGTAGGGCGGTTGTGAGTTCAACATCTGACATTTTTATTTGCCAACAGCAACATAACTAAAGGTAGAGTTCTTCACAATAAATACAATTTGAAAATAAAACACCATTAAATCCTTCTCTGAATAGGGTCTTTGATCTTTTACTCACTCTGTAAAACATTGAGTGGGAATTCCCATTTCCTGGGGCATCTGTTCTTCTGGATGGTGTATCTATTTTATGTAATGTCTTTCCTTCTACCTGGGTAGCACTAAAATGTTTATGTAATATCCTATCTGTGCTCATGGAAGGGAAATCATGGATCTGCAGTCTGGGAGAGTCTCACAGTTGGCCCTACTGCTCTCCCAGCTGTTCAGTCTTCCAGGGCTCAGCTCACCATCTTGAAATCTTCCACCCTCAAACCAGCATTTTGGAATCAGTCTACACAACAACGCAGAACAGTAAGCATACCAAGTTCTCTCCTAATATGAGATCTCATCAATTTTAGTTACTCACACAGAGCAGCAATATACTACCAACGGCTATGGTCTTAAGTTAACAATTTTAGCTTCAAAATAAGACACTTGCTAATTTAACAAGCATTTAAAAAAATACTTGTAAGATCAATTAGTGTAAAGGCCACAACAATATTCAACACGCCATGACACAAATTATTTTCTCAGTTAACAAACTCATGATGCTTCATGCTGTAGTAACCACTGAGCTATATTATACACTGGAGTGCTGATTTTGCCGAAAAACTGAAGTCACTGGCCGCCATCTTGCTACTCCCTACTCTCACAGAATCCCATAGGATTTGGTTGCCACAACAAGCAGTTTTCTGGCTGTGTGAAAACGTTTCATAGGTAATTTTACAGTCAGTGGATGTACTAACACTATCAACTACTAGGAAATTAGGTGCTGAAATATTTTACATGTTATTCATATTAAATATATATATATAAGTATGTGTACATGTATATATATGTATACATATATGTAAAAATATGTTTTTGTATATTATTTATATATTTATAAATGTTATATATCTATATATCTATCTATCTATCTATCTATCTATCTATATATATATATATATATATATATATATATATATATATATATATATATATATATATAAAAATAAAATGCAAAATATTTCAGCACATGACTTTCTCAGTACTTGATAGTTTTAGAACATAACATAAAAGTATATGGCATTTGACATTTTAAAAGTTTTAAGCCCCCCCTGAACATCAGAAAGTCCTCGTTATTCGATACTGTGGCGCACATATTCCCTAGTTACTGGGGGAAAATAGGGAGTACCAATATGGCGGCTGGTGGCTTCAAAGCGACTCGTTCTAACAGCGGGCTATTGGCACTCCAGTGTATAATATAGCTCATTGGTAGTAACGTTCAATGCAGCCTTAGCCATATTATTAGTCAGTTTAACGGGTATTTAATGTCATAACTGCTGTTTATGAAATAAGACAATACAAAACAGAGTAACAGGCAGAAAATATACTTATAATACCTGATTGTTAATCTGTCCCACTAAGAACCACTTTAAATGTATGTACACATGTACATAAACTTGCTATATCCACAGATACCAGTTAGAATTTACCAGTAAGCAACTGCTACATGCAAGGCTCACTAGAGCTCCAGAAAGCATTAAACTCCACAGAAGCGGTCTGTGGTCCACAGATTTCAACTATAAAGCAATGGTTCTCAACCCTGGTCCTCAAGTACCACTGTCCTGCATGTTTAGGTGTCTCCTTGCCTCGACACACTTGACTTTAATGAATGGATGATTAAAGGTCTATTGTTCTATTTTTGTGTCTCTAAAGCTCCCTCTAATTGGAGATTAACAAAAAAAATCTGTTGAGTTTGATTTGGTGATAGAGTAATGTTCCCATAAATGTGCCTCATTATACAAATAATTTCAAAACAAGTAGGCTGGCACAACTGGAAAAAGATCCATTATCATCACTGATATGAGCTCCATAATATGAGCCTCAAGATGAAATGTGCTGCTGTAGCAACAGAAATCATGTTTATCTAAAAAACATCACTGACTGGGCTGTCTGTCAATGGTTGTACATTTTATTTAGCCACAGACTATTTGGTAAACATAGGCTAAGAAACATCATGTGGAACCATAATTTGAAATTAACTGACATTTCATATGCTGTTGGGGAAAAAGGGATATGAGGAATACAATTATATGATGTACAACTGAAAGAAATGTAAAATCACAAATGTTAAAGATAAGTTTGTGATAGACTGAATACAAGAAGGCCCAAACACTGTTCTCCATAGTCTGTTGTATCAGACCTTTTCTGGAATAATTACTTTCTTCTTGAAGACCGATTGACCTTATAGGAACCAAATTTCTGCCCTAACGTAGCAGAATCCCCTTTCCAGGGTTCATAATTAAGGTTAGAAATACTGTACCGGTAATGTTTAAGGCTAAGTTTAACCCCGGGCTTAACTAGCTTGACTAGTGTAAACAAAACGGCAACACAGAAACATCAGCAAACAGAGGGGCTTTTGGAGGATGAAATAGGATATTTAAGCGCATGGATAATGAGTTTTGCCCTAAAAAATTAAAACAATGGCTGTTTTTTAATAATTTATGAGGGATAACAACAGAAAGGACCACATGAACTTCTGTTCTTGTCAGTGCCTTTTCCGCAACAGGAGCCACAGCTGGCCAAGAAGCAGCGTGAGTCGGGGTTTGCGGAAAACCGGAACTGGATCAGGATTGCAACCTGCACCGCATTCAATGTGAGTCCGGGGTTAGGTTTGGGCACAAATAGAGTAACTAAAATAAATTAAAGCTGATACAAAGTCCTAATATGGCACAACATACAAACTTGTGTTTATATGACTTGTGTATAATTGTTCTCAATGTTTTTGTACCCAAAGGATCAGTCTGTTTTTTTCAATGAAGTGTTTATTGCCCGTAGCGCCACCTGTAACAAGATTGTTCAACTTAGATTACTCTTTATACATTTGTTAATTGTATGTACAGACTGGAGTGTGCGAACTGAAATCCATGCCGTGGTTTTTAGATAACGGCATAGTTACAATATTGCAAAACAACAGCCAATAAATACATATAATTGGCCTTGTTCAAGACTAAATCAATGACAAAACAAGTTGTTTTTATAATTAGTTGATTTCATGATTTAGGGGGTATAAATATTTGTTAAGACTATAGCTTACCATAGCTGCAATTCATGCTAAGGAAGATGATTAAATATCTATTTTATCAATTTCTAAAACACTGAAATAACAGTTGTATTGCCTAAAATTCATTAATAGCATTTATTAGTCTCCCCTTTTGCATTTTTGAAAGCACTGCTATGTCAAAACCAGCTGCTTCAAACATACACATTCATAGTTTAATGAGGGCTCGGGCTGCCTAACACTTTAACTCCTCTAATTATTCTCAAAGTGCTTGCTGTTTGAATATGATCTGATCTTCAGCAGAAACATTCACAGGTTCTAGAAGAGAATAAGACCTTAAAGGCGCTCAGGCTCTTCGGGGGAAAGAGACTTAACGAGCTCAACAGCCTTTGAGTTGCCTGGAGACAGTGGCAGGGTTATAAAAGCATTAAGGACGGAAATCAAGTCCTTCTCAACACATAAAAAAGAAAAAGGCAGCATGGATTCTGACTAAGCTATGGACAGCAGCTGTAGAAGGTACAGGACTGCGAGGACAAATGGGGAAGAAAAAAGAAAACTTGATATCAAAACATAATTGACAATCACTAAGGTAGTGACATTTAGATAAAGCTGATTTAATGCTACATTCTAACTTAAATCTTTGGGCAGAACTCCCTATAAGACACTCTTGAGCAAGTTGAAGGCTTAACAGTGACATTTCCAAGCACAGAGCTGCCATGCAGTCCATTTCCTTTTCTAATTACAGAGCGAATCTCGGCAGTGCTTAATATTATGCAGTGTCAAGCGTTGTCAAGAAGTACATTTCTATCACTAATCTAATTAACCTTTTCTCATCTTTTCTCTGTCTTCCACTTTAATTTTCCCTAACAACATCATTTGCATTGTGTTAGGCCCCGATTCAACTTATAGTTTAGATTTTCCCACTTATAACATACCGAATGAGGTAAACTAAATAAATTAGTTAATAAAAAAACACAATCAGAACTGATGATAGGCTTGAAATAATTTTTCCTCTCCATGCTAAATATATGTTAAATGTAACCTATTTTATAATAACACCAAGGAGCAGTCTAACTTGAATATGGTTCACAATGGTTTCAGTTAGGTTTCAACAATTTTTCTTTTTTCACTTGACCTATTAATTAACATAACAGGAATTTGCAATTTTAAGTCACTTTTTGGCTCGATTAGCAGGACAACTTTAACCATGGCAACAACAGTCAAATTTTTAACACTACTGGTCTTTGCAACTCACAGTTTTGACCATAATATACGATTCTTAAAACTAATCCATTTGGCTTCATAGAAAAATGTGAATACTGCTTCATGCATGGACGTTCATGGATAAAATGAGCCATCCAATGCTTTTGGTTTCCAGGGTAACAAGTCCCGCTCTCGGCAGCGTGCATGAAACCTCTGTAGACTTGTATTTGTTGGCAAAAAATATGTATGCTGGCTTCCATTTTCATGTTTTATGTGATAACTACATAACTGAGGAAAGACATATGTTCACTAATTACAATGACTTAAAAATGTATAATCCCCCCCCCCCAACAAAAGTTAATACAGTAAAATATTGCTGCACAGTTAACATAAATCCATCCACACAACATAATGTATATAGATGCTCAAAAAGGCGCCAGAAGAAGTAAAACTTATTGAACCCAACCCATTCTTCCTAGAAAATAAATGTCCGCCCAAGTCGTAGTTCTCTGAAAAACTGAATCAGATTATCCTCAATGATTTGGCTGCAACTTTCTGACATCATGTGTCCTTCTACCTTTACAAGTCTTCCATGTTATGCAGCTGATTAGCATCCCCAGAACACGATGGTGCCACAATCACCCTTCATGGTAAAGATGTTGAGTTTCTGGTATGAGGGCTGTTTGGCGTTCTCCAAACATAGGATGTAACTTCATTGCCAAAAAATGTAATTGTTTTCTCACCAGACCAAAGAAAATTTTTCTTGGAGTTTCCCACATAGTCAGATGACTTCCAACTGAGATGAACTTTTATACTGACTTGTCCCCCAGACAGCTTTTGGCCAGTGAAAAACCTATACAACAGCTGCTGTATGTAAAGTCTCTCACAACTTAGCCACTAAAACTTCAAACTCCTTCAGAGTGATTATAGGTGTCTTGATGGACTCCTCACCAGTCTTCTTCTTGCCAAGATGTTTAGTTTGTGAGTTTGGTCAGCTCTTGACAAAATTAGACAAACGCCACATTCCCCATTTTCTTTTGATGGATATAATCAAATTCCATGAGATGTCCGGTGTTTTGGAAATATTTTTATGTCCATCTCCTGGCATAAGCTTTTCAGTGATACTTTCTCTGGAATCCTCATGGACCACACTCTGTATCTCCCAGATGAAAGTGTTTTATATTGGAGTTATATGACTTAAATACACTGCTTATAGATAATCTCTATATCAGTAACTGTGAGACTGCTGGCATTGGCAACTGATGCTTAAACTCCTCCACTTGGGGCAGGACACCCTGCCTGAGACAGAATTGTTTGGTGTTGCCTTCAGATGTTAATGTTGAAGTTTTTAGTCCAAACTGGCCTAAAACTTAGTCTGCTGCTACTATTCCACAGCAATGTTCCTCTGTAATGTTTTTCTTTACTCTGATGCTTTCTTTTTTGTTGTTCGTATACAGCGCTTTGGATCGTCTTGTTACTGAAAGATGCTTTAGAAATAAAGTTGCCTTGCTTTGCCTTTAAAATTGTGATAAGTACCATTTGTACATAAACATTTATACATAAGCCTGCAGGAGGTATTGACCTGTGAGTTGCCTCACAACGGATGGCAATCATTTATAACATCAAGGAGGACGAAAGCTCGCAGATCTAATTTTCAGCCTTCTGTTTGCAAGTATTATTTTTAGCTAACCCGATTCGACTTTTTGGTTTTAGTGTTTCTACAAACACAATGTTGGAAATGTCTTTAAGGAGATGAAGAAAATTTAATTCAATCTGAAAAACTTACACAGAAAGAAGAGACAATTAGAAGAATTTATTGATACAATATTTTAAGACTTTGGCGCTCAGACCTCGGCAGGAAACATTCACGCTGAATTATACTTCAATATGCATAAGCAGGTGTATGAGAATAGGAATGATCCCCCCAGACCTGAAACTGGTGGTGGAGTGGAGATAGAAGAAGTTTGTTCAGTCCATATGATGATCTGTTTGAGCTAGATGTCCAATTTGATAAACACAGGTTTGCATGACTGTCCATGATGAGCAAGCTTGAAGCGACTGTGGAGAGGAAAAACTCCCATTTGGGAAGAAACCTCTGGCAGAACCAGGCTCAACATAGCGGTCTTCTGCCAGACCGATTGAGATATGACAGGGAATTCTGTAGAGTCCAGGAGGAATTACACTCTAATAGGAACAAGGTTCTAGGAGCACATAGGAAAGCCAGATGGAGCTGCTATGATGGTGGAGAAGGGGATGGAGGTGGGTTGAATCCAGTCATCAGAGTCCAGATCAGACATCGCACAGCGACTGCTTGCTTGCTGGGTAGAAGTTGAGCTGGATTTAAAGTTCTTTTAAGACGGATACAGGACACTGATTGGCTTCGAGGAGGAGCAGTTCAAAGCTGATTGGCTTGCGTCGGAGGCGAATGAGTCCCTGATTGATGGAGGTAAGCAATGAGTTTCTTCAGTCTGAATTTCCACTTTTAGCTCCATTTTACTGGTAAAGCAAAAAGATGATGAGGGCTTTGATCTGAATTTTGGTACATAGTTATGTCTTTTAATCTATACTACAACTTGTTAAGACTTTAATTTGTTTGTAAATGTAATTAAATACTTAAAGTGTGTTGTGTACCAGGTCGTTTAGATGTCTAAACCACATCTTCTTTTGGCCATGCTTAACCGCACTTCATCAAATTTTCCATGGTGCTCACTCCAACCAACTTCAGATAAACCCAAACCAAGCAGTTCCTTAAAGCGACAGCAAAGTTCAACTGGAAATTAAAGCATCAGTTATCAAATCAGGATCTCTTGATTGTAAGCTGTGCAAATGTGCACCTCCACCATCATACCCTCCCAACTCACAAGGTATGATTTGATTTGTCTTGAAGCTGCTAACTGACCTTGCTTTTGACACAGTGTCCAAGGTGCTGGCATGTAATTTTAACACATTAAGTATCGCTAATGTGCCACACTTAGCTCAAAGTGTTGCTATTAGTAAGAACCCTGCAGCCTTGCAGACTGAATGCATTCATTCCTGATCTGTTGAGTGTTTATTTATTTTCAGCCTGACAGAAAAGACTAACTGCCCATGCAAATCCTGGAAGCATTTCTCTTTTTTCATTACATCTCTGGAGGCAGCCTGTTGTCATGCTTGTGCTTTCCAGGAAATGCCTCATCATATATTTAAGACTGATAAGTGAAGGTGAACCTCTTTATTTGGGTGTTAATATTTTATAGGATTAGCTTTAATGACAGCATATTGTAGACAGAAGATGAAACCCGTAAATCAGGATGAAGAAAACAACTTGAGATGATTACGGTCTTCAGGGAGAAAAACAAGGGAGAAACACAGACCTTGGCTAATTTGATTGGCAGCTATTTTGATGGCTGCTGAAGTGTCCAGGTGCCCTCTTATCTAATTCTCTGTTCAGCTGGGAGGCTGCAGTCTATAATAGCCTCGTTATGGAGGCTTGTTAAATTCATTACAAAAAAAAAAAGAAAGAAGCTGGGGCGTCAGTGGGGGCAAGAGCTCAGTTGTCCTGACATTTTTCAAGCGCAGACTCGGCAGGGGCAAAAGTGTGCTCATTTTCATTAGAATTCATTAAAAAACATCTCTCTTTTCAAAAGCAGTTTAAAAGATGAATTGCTATTTTGTGCTTTCAGTGCCCACTGCCCACACAGTGATACTTAGAAGTCAGGGCTATCGCAGAAGGGGGAAACAATTAATTAGATGGAAAATATATATTTTACATGATTCTTAAGAAGAAATGTAATTTATTATAACGTTAACCACCCAAAAATATGTTCAACAGACTGTATGTTTCCCAGGCAAACTAATTGCACTAGCATGGCACAGCCGCCCACATTGAATCACTGAATATATGCCACTCTTAGCCTGCAGCTCCTTCCCAGACACTGTATAAATGATCAAATTATCAAACAGATAAAAGTGAAACAACAACTTGCAAACAAGGAAAACAAAATGTTCCATGTAGGTACACACACAGGCACTATTACAAAATAATGATAGTGTTGTTCTGTCAATTCCATATGTAAGACTTTTTTCATATTTGTACTTTCATAAGCTAACTAAAGAACTGTTTGTGGATGCAAACTCTGTGCAAATCATGCCTTACTAATTCTGAAACTAGATGCTAAGACAGATCTGATCTTAACATAGCTCTATCAAGAAAATAATGTATTTCTGAACTGTAGAGAGTGCAGCCATTTAAATGAAGCAGTATGCATGCATTTAGGGGAAAGTCAAACAATATTAACGGATATCTGTGCAAATCATAGCAGTGTGGCAATCTCAAAGAACGCCGTTGTTTGAGACATGCATCTTGAATGTAAAAATAGCATTTTTTTATTTACGATTAGAATTAAC
The DNA here is from genome assembly GCA_037039145.1 of Fundulus diaphanus. Taxonomy (NCBI): domain Eukaryota; kingdom Metazoa; phylum Chordata; class Actinopteri; order Cyprinodontiformes; family Fundulidae; genus Fundulus; species Fundulus diaphanus. The sequence goes on along the minus strand of CM073133.1, from coordinate 28,924,963 downwards.
AGGAAGGGATCAAGCACAAGTGTTTCTTATAAATGTATCATAAGTTTATACAGTACATTTTGTCTATGGCATGCCTCTGTGAATTATAAATTCAGCCAGTGCTTTTTATTTACTGACTATTTAATGTAGTTGATTTATTCCACATTATTTTATTATCTGTAGTGGCACATTAGAGACATTCCATTATTCATCAATTTAGATATGCCATTCCTATCATGATCCCTCCCTCTACATATCAGATGTTGATCTTACATTTTGAAAACTGCACCTTCTGGTAAGGACCTGGTGATTTTTTTTGTTAATTAAAATTGTGATTAAAACAACCTATAAAACATTTTCTCAATTTATTTGATCAATTTGGCACCTGCCCTGTTGTTGCCCGAAGAGAAAACTACTGTGGCCAAATGTAAAAAGTGTTGCAGGTTAATATCCAAAAGCTGAATGGATTTTACCATCTCTGCTTTGTAAAGTAGGCAGATGCCGAGCCATACTGGAAAATAAAATCAACATATACATAAAACTTGTTAGTAAAAGGAAACATGTAGTGTTTTAAAATTTCCCGGCAGATTTCGTGGCCTCACCTGTGATCATGACGTGAAACACTAAAAAAAGGATAAAATATATTTTATCTACAAAAATCGCTGAGTTCACACAATGCCTGTTGAAAAACATGGGAGACTGACAAGGTGAGACAGTGATGCGCTGTGGCTCACCTAGGATGGTGCTGTGCCGCACGCACTGACTGATGCTGGCAGTTAGCAAATTCCCTTAGCTGTCTCTCTTTAAATATCTCCAATATACGTTTGATTACACATGTACTACACATGAAGACGTTCCACAATTTAATACATCTAATTAAGATGCATATTAGCCTTTCTGGTTGGCCATAAATGTGTGGCAAAGAAAAATCACAGGACTGTATCACACTGATAGGGGGAAGTGCTGAGCCCCATAGGAACAATGGGCAGGGTTGTGGCTTCCACAAGTCTGTAACCTTTCACCAATTTGAATTTTTTCTGACAAAATGGAAGATTACATCTCAAAACTAAAGGATTTTTCTAAAATGGATTTTAAGTTGAGTCAGGAAGTATTAGAAATCTGAAGGCCAACTCCGGAGCTGAAAGATCTGCTTCTAACAAGTGGGAGAAAGGTAACCGGCTGCAATTTTAAGCCAGAGTGGTACACCCAAAAAGACTGACTGCGTGACTGGTCTGCAAGAGGCCACCTTTTCTGCTTTCCATGGCTTTTATTTTCAAAATGTGACGATGTCTGGATTAACGCAGGATATTGTGACCTTATTTATCAAGGAGTCACAGCAAACATAAAAGACGTGTCAAACATGTCAGCTACTGACATTCAACGCCAGATATCATTAAAAAACATTTAGAGCTTAAAGGGTTTGATTTGGCTTTCAGTGAGCAGCACAGACTGAACATCAGTGTCCATAACGCAAAGGTGAGGGAGAACAGTGAGTTTTTAAAAGATTTGATTAGCATATTTTGCGACCATGAACTTCATATACAATTTACATAATTGTATGTGATATAATTTTCAATTGTAATAAAAAAAAAGAGATCTAATTTGACCTTATGTTAATTAATCCTTTGTCTTTCTTGCTATGGTATTGTTGAACAGTGTGGTATTGATTAAAGTATAATTAAAAGCTATTAGAACGACTAAATGTTTCAATTAAGATCAAAATGGAAATATGAGCTTCAATTTTAGATTCATAAATTATTACATCCAACTCCGAGGGGAGTCAGTGCCTCACCAGTCGTGAATATAACTGCTTGTCACTGCAAGAGAGCTTTGGATTACTGAGCAACACTCATCTTCTTTCACACCTTAGCCCAGGTAAGATGCAATGAACCTTCATTTGAATCTTACCCAAACTTTTAAATGTGCTTTGCTTCAAAGTCCTCTCAAGAATCTCAAGAAAAACCTCAGTCTGGTAAAGAAATAAACAAACAACATGTGTAAAACGGCAATGTAGTACTTTGAATTGTCTTGTTACCGAAATGTGCTACACAAATAAACTTGCCTTTCCGTACAAAAAATGCTGCAGTTTTCACTTATTGTCTGATTTACCTCCTCAGTGTTCAACAGGTTTATTTCAAAATATATTTTTCAAGGTTTTTGTGGTCTTCTTTTTCTCCAAATCACCCGTCAATAGCACACAGCTAAATATCAATCAGCCTAGCTGTGGCACACATTGTGTCTCTTCAGCCCAGTCTAAGCAATCAGCTGATTGTTCCTCGGCCTCTAAACCATTTCAAAATCACTTCAAAGTCTTCAGCTGAAATGTCAACCAATTTACAAACACACTACCCCCTAGCATCCTTTTAAAATGGAAAAGGCTCTCTCACCTGCAGCACTGCTACCACATAAAGGTAGGATCTACAGTATACGGGGCAAAAAAAGCAACACCAATAGCCTTCAAAACAAATCCTGACAAACTATTAATGTCAAAAGTGTGCTCATTTGAAACTCCAAAAAACAGCAACACTGCTGTAGCATGCTTCCTCCCTGCCAGCCTTTGTGTGTCCCCTGATGTCTTTTCTTTATTCCCTTTTGTGGTCTGCTTGTGGCACCCCCTGCTTATTATTTATTATGTTATTTCTAAAATCCGAAAGTCCAAAAGACACCAGAGCTGCTGTATAATGACACATCCTCCGTGCCAGCCTTTGTACATTCTCTGATGTCGCTTCTTTTTAATCTTATGTGAGGATTGTTTGAGGTGCCCCCTGCATAATACCTATTCTGTTTTGTTATTTATTTATTTACTGCCATGCTTTGCTATGCTGCCTCAGCGGGGAGCATTCTAGACAGCAGAGCCTTTCTGCCGAGTCAAAGTGTGTTTACATGTATGTTTGCAACATAGCGTGAAGGTTACTGACAAGTGAAACGATTGTAGTCACATACCACCTGTCAAGAGGGTTGCCTTTTTGCAGAAGAAAAAATAGAAACACATAAGAAATTATTTCCCTGCATATATTTCTTTGGCTTCTAGATTGATGATATTATGAATTATAAATAATGTCTTATTGAACTCATATACTATTCATCTTAACCTTTGCCTTGTGAGAGAACATTAAGATTATTTTAATTACCCGACCTATAACTTGGTAAGTAAATTACAGTAACTGGAGATTTTAATGTGGAATATACTCTCCCAATCATCCGGTGAAGTGGCTTCCTTTGTTCTATGCACTGCCACCTCTACTTCAAATCTAACCAGAAGGTCACATAGGTTGATGCAATTTATTTTAAGCATGATTTATCATTCAGTGTTTCTTTGGTTTAATGTTACATTGTGAAAGGTGACTTAAAAGTGTGTGAGACACATACAATTTTTTTCACTTCTTTATCAATTGGCCAAGTTGCTGCAACAGATGCTAATATATGCAGTATTGATAAAAACAGAAAAATAATCAACAGTGAGCTTGATCTGATTTGATGTCCTGCTGTGAGTTGCAGGTGTAAACCGCAACTTTGCACAAAGCCAGAGGCAAATTCTTCGCTGTTCAGTGAACCTGGTTGCATGCAATCAAGGAGCATACAGAGTGACACATGCAAGCTGGGGTTTAATTGTGTTATCTAGCGGTACTTTATTAAACAGAAAAACTCACAAGAATCTAAAAGAATACCCACCTGGACATCCCGGTGCAATGTAGAGCTTAATTTCAATATGGCACATAGAAAGTTGCAGATATTAACTCTTGTGACTCATTAAACCAGTGGTACACAAAGTTAAGCCCAAAGTAATTTCCATCCCTTGCAGACTTTGATTAAAAAGGATTTTCATTTAATCAAGAAGTTTGTTTCTGATGCAAAATGAAACAAACATTCTTCAAAGAATAAAAATATAATGTAATAGGAGTATTACTTCTGAAAAAAGCTAATCAGTTTTGATTTACATATTAACAGAAAATGGCATGCCAAAAATTCTTAATAGCTTACTGAACAATCATTATCGGCATTACAACAACAAACCCTTCCTATAATGGCTAACCAACATTTTGCATTCTTCCCCTGGTCTTTTGATTATTTATCTTTGGTGATGAGCTCCAAGTCTTTAAGGTTGATATGCCTTCTTGCCATTATTCTCTATCAGTTTTATTCAGGAAACTGGCTGGGCCACTGCATGCTATTTCCATTCTGAATGAATTTGTTGTTGTAATATGTTAAAACCTAAATTTGCTTGGAATATGAGTAACTTTGGACTAATCTGTAGCTGTACTGGAGAGAAACAGGTTATTAGCTTGTATTAATAGCAGGTAGCCTTAGAACAACCAATAAGAAATTCTCCATATTCCCGAACTTGCAACAAGAACAAACTTAATTAGAATATGACATCATTCCCACAACCGAGCTTTGACTCGGTTGTGGGAATCAAGTTCAGTAATTAATACTACGTTTGGCTGAACTCAACTTTTACGATGCCACAACCATTACAAGGACAACATGGCCACTGCATACATTACAGGGAGAGGGAATGATAGCAAACATAGATACACTAGATTGGGAAACAATCTAGTATTTTTCAACAACCCCCAAAAAACTAAGTTATCTCACCTCATAGTCTTTCTTACTGCCAACAGATTCCAGAGAAAATTATATAGGAGATAATTTCCTGCTAAAACATTTCAGATAAATAAAACATATTTAACAACTTGTCCTCGGGTACAAAATGATCTCGCAGACAAAACAAATACTCTGCGACAAGTTTGTGCCAAAAGTTGCATGGTAGATCAAATAGGAACAGTCATGGTCCTCCTCCAACAGGTCTGTTTGTGTAGGGGTGCATCCAAAAGTTGAAGGACAGTGACACTTAAGGGCTGGAGTAGCAGATCACTGGTCCATTATATCCAACATTTACTGGGTTTAAGTTTATCATGGTTCCCACATAAGGTTTTCAAATAAGAAAATCACTTCTTCAGGTCAGGAAAATGTATCTGAATTGATGTATTAATAGATGTACTCAAAAATTAATCAACAAACATGCTCCCTGGACTCTAATTAAATTCAAGGGTCAACATTTACCTTGGATAAAAGGAGATCCTATAACTTATTTAGACGGAGAGATAAAGCATGGAAAAAGTATTGTGTAACAAATGATCCTTCTGATTTGAATGTTTATAAAGTGTTGAGGAACAAATGTAAAACTAACACTAGAAAATGCTAGAGCAAGGACTGTTTATCAGCTAACTTAATAATGTAAATAATAAATCAGATAAAAACACTACTAATTAAGATAAATAATAAAATTGTTAGTGAATCTTCATAAAATTATTCAACAATCACTGTTCTTCTTAAATGTACTTATCTTACATTTACTAATGACATAGAATCAGCTTTTGACAGTAGTGTTACATTTTGTAACAAGACTATTTATTTGTATTACTTCATTTGTATTACTGTTAATATTTATGTTTTGTCAGGATCCTCTTAAAAATGAGATGGTACATCTCAAGGGGTTATCCTTGAAATAAAAATAAAATAAAAAATGGGATGGGCAGAATATTGGTTGATGTATATGGTACTGTAGAAACATATTGTATAATGCTGAAGTTATGAAAAAGGGGGGCTGTTAGTAAAATTGAGTGAGAATGTCTGCATTGGACAAATTATGTCTTTTGGCTTCCACATTGTATAATAAACTAACTTTTTATGGTTTAAGTCTATTTCTAAAAGGACTGATCAATTCTTGTTTGGAATCTTATGACAATGTACAGTCTAGGCTATTCAACCTCGGTGTTAAGACGATTTAATAATAGCATAATTAAGAGTTATCAACAGCATGCAGCAACAGTTGCAGATCAAAGCGGTTAACATCGGGATCTGAAATAGTTAATGATGATAATACTATAAAAAAAAAACAGGTCCAGATCCTGTGTCACACATTGAGTCTTTCTTAAATGTTGAGAAGAGTTGGTAACCTGGGAAGACTTCATGGATTGTTTCCACTGTGAGGGTTTACGTAGGAGCCTCCCATCCAACCCAGAACTTTGAGTGCCTTCAGTTCATCAGTGTATGCAGCAAAATAGAAATAGTTATGTATATGTAAATGCCTTAAGATGATGATAAAGCATTATGCTGCTCTTAATAGTTTTCAATTGACATTTGATCATTTCTATGATAAAGCCAACTGGACTTTGCATGAAAAATACTGGCCATGTGGCCATTGCCAACGCTAGAATTTATCATAGCTAGATCCTTAATTTTGATGATATACACAACACAAATTGCCAGTTTGGCACTTGTGACTTCATTCTATTTTAAAGAAATTAAGGAGTTACAAAGGTAGTAAATATATTCCAGATTTAGTGTTATACACATTTCCTGTACCCAAATGTGTAATGTGTTAACGCAAGTGAATATACCATTGTTTTATGAACTGACGAACTTATCATACACAGAAAAATCATCATCTTCAGTCATGGTAAGCCAGCTGATGTGTTCCAGAATGTAATACACAAGCCATCCTGAAAAAGTAACTGTCCTTAGGCCTTGATCCTGTTTTAACATTTTTTTATCATAACTACCAGTATTTGCCTCTGGGGTGAACACAGCACTCAGCTCCTAAGGGAAAATAATTGGAGCCAAATCTGGAAGTTCACTGATCAGTGGCCACAGCAGAGTGCCTTTAAGTAATTTTCTTATTTGATGTGTAAGCCTCATGAATTGATCAATTACCTACTGAGAAGAGAAACAAAAATCTTTATACAGTTAATGGTTAAAAAATGTGATTTTGCTTAGTTTCAAGAATATTGCATTACTGGATAATGGCGAAGCCTTTCAAAGATAATTCTTCAGTTGTCACTTGTCATCGCATGGAGGTCCCGTGCAAGACACAAGTACTCGACCATGTTCCTTTCCATTACTTGAGAGTTCAAAGCTTCCTTCACACTTTGGGACACTATATACACACTTAAAAGTAAAAATGAAAGTAAAAATGAAATATTAAAATATAAATTATGTGCTGTTTGCAGTATGCATACCAACAAAATTTTATCCCTCACATCAACTGTCCAGACAGTGATTGCATTTGCAGGTTTCCCCTGACACACAAAATGTAAACAACAGCAGGACTAATGCCTGTCAGTGAAGGACCACCATGAGAAAAAAGCAATGGCCAGTCTGGCTGCCATCAAAAAGAGGTCACAGGTGACAGAAAAAAGCAAACAAAGCCACAAGGTAGTCTGGCTCTCCATCAAATAGCCTTGTTACACAAGCATTTTCTGAAACTGTATGTACATAGTTTAGCATATAATGTTTCATCAGAAAAGCTTTTAAACGCACCTGTTAGCCGTGAGATACTGGGATAACATCAGCCCTCCATTGGTCCAACGCCACCTATTTATGCTTCTGACCAGTTTCACTCATCTCAATTCAATTCCATTTTATTTATATAGCACCAATTCATGAAACGTGTCATCTCAAGGCACTTTCCAAAGTCAAACTCAATCAGATTATACAGATTGGGTCAGATTATACAGATTGGTCAGAAAATATTTCCTATATAAGGGAACCAGTTGATTGCATCAAAGTCTTGACAAGCAGCATTCACTCCTCTTGAAGAAGCAGAGAGCCACAGGGAGAGTCGTCTGCATTGTCCATGGCTTTGCAGCAATCCCTCATACTGAGCAAGCATGAAGTGACAGTAGAAGTGGACAGTGGCATCACCTGCTGTTGATGAAATTAAATGGAATAGAATAGATTAGAATAGAATAAAATGGAATAAAATGCCCTATATTGTCATTATCCGGTGTATAGTATAGCAAGATTGGAATAGTTCAAAGGTACTGTTAACATTTAAAACAGTAAATATTAACAACACATGAACAAATATAAAATATGTCAAATATTATAAAATTATGTTTAGATGGAAACAGAGTAGCAGCAGTAAAAACATGCTGTATGGTTAAAACTGCAAAAACAGACAGTAGCGTCAGTGTCAGGGAGATTCTATATTACACATTGTACATTATGTTGATGGATGGGGTTGTTTTATGCACAGGAAAAATGACTAATCTCATTTGATGTATCAGGTGTCTTTTGGAACAAAGTTTCTGCGGAGGATGGATTTGTTTTGGAAAACAATGTTTCAAAGGTTAAAATGTGAAGAAATTAAGCACGTTTTGTGTAACATGAATTCCTGTGTCACTTTTGTTGTGCTCTCATTTTGTTTTCCGTGTACTGAGAACAGAGGTGTAAAATTCACTGCTGCATCAGGATGGGGTCTACTAGCACTGGGCTGCTGACAGGTACTGGTCCAAGACCCGGGGGGTAGGGTTTAAACTATAGTGCCAAGTAGTTTCTGGCTTAGAAGAAAAAGACTAAACATATTTTTTTTATTTCCATTGAAATTCTATGGTAATCACACAGAGATGTTTTCTTATTTTTTTAAACTGGTAAATATGTTTGTTGTTAGCTAAATTAATCAAGAAGCAGGTCAGATGGAGCTACTCTAACTGTTCAGCATCCCAAGGTATGTTGAATCAGTGCAGACTCAGCATCTGCATAATCCCATTAGGCAACTTTGCTATTGGGGCTTTGCCACCATATTTCTGTAGCACTTGCATCAGTTCTGTATCAGTGCCATATCTGTGCAGTATTTACATCCCTTACAGATGTGTTGCTCATGTGATGGAGTTTTTTTGACATGTCCCAAAAAAACTCCTTAAAAGCCTGTCTTATCTGGTGATCAAATTTTGAATGCTGGAGTGTCAAATGTGTAGGAATGGGAAGCAAGAGCATAGTGGAAATTTACTCTCAACTGCATTCTCGTGTGTTTGTGAATGCACAAATACCACGAGAATTCATCTTGTAGGCAATGTTATTGAACTACAGAAAATATGGGAATTTAAAGTTGTTGCAATTTAATTAATGGCAATGCCATTCTTGTTAGAAATTAATAAAAATCTAAAAATCACCATCCCTGAACCATATATTTGTGTTGAATTTTTAATTTTTGTCCAAATTTCAAAACTGAATTAGTTAAATTAAGATAAGCAACAATTAGTTTACAGATACTTGTCAGACCAAAATTACTATAATTTTCCTCAAATGGGAAGGGGTTATGAATGTCTGACCAATCACATGTGATACAGTATGAAAAGCAGTTGTTCTGCAGTCAGGCGGCTCTTGGTTTGATTCCAGTTTCCTTCCCTGCCACACGTCGATGTGTGACTGATGTGTGGCTGATGTGTGGCTGATGTGTGACTGATGTGTGATTGATGTGGCCCAAGTTCCCTACTGATTGGGTGTATGAACGTGTGTCTGTTTATGAGTGCGAACGGAGGAATATAACAAAAGGTTAACACTCAAGTCAGAGCCAATCATAATGAACATTTGAAGCTTAGCTATCTATTGGTTTTAGCTTTGTTTTCTGGGATGGATCCAACCTGCTCCTACGGTCCTTGTGCAGTTGTTTTTTCAATCAGCCAAAATGTATTGTTTTTTAAATAATTCTAACTAGCAGACACATTTTCTATGATTATACTATAATTGTCAAAGGCCCTGTTCAACCCCTTCAGTGTATCATGTCTAATCAGCAATTTATGGCACGGAAAAGTCACAGGGTCGTGCTTCTTTAAGAAAAATGGTCTTCTCCTTTCATCCATTTATTTCTAATCTTGGCACACTACGCAGCCGTTCTATGCAATCCTTGTTTTCCACATGTGCAAACAATGCTATCCTAAGGCAATTGTTTCCTGCTGTAAAGTGACTGACAATCTGTCCAGACTTGTGTTCCTCACAAACAGCAATTTCTTGACACAACTCATTTAAAATGACAGCCATACGGCTTAAATATCAAAGCTGCTATCAGGATGTAAGTTCACAATAACAATGTTTATACTCCCGTCACAGTAGGAAACAAAACCTTTTCATGTTTTGTACAGAGCTGTTTATTGCTCTTCCATCATAGGAGGCATAAAAAGTGATTTACCATGACAGTGACTTCAGATTAAACTACCGGCCTGTTGAAAGCTAATTGCCCTAAATAATGTACATGTAGTTCTTAAAAGTAGAAAGCATGAATGAGAGCTATAGGTAGTTGTTGTTTTTCATTTTTCACTTTATTTCATCTTTTATTTTTGCAATAGCAAACACATCTCCCCTGAGGGACGGCTCCCGGTGCTGAGTTTGAGCCTTCACTTGCACAGATTTATCTTCTCCTTTTATCCATATGTTCTGTAGGTGGATATCAATTTTACAGGTACATTTAACAATACAATAGAGCACATCGCCCTTACGTAAAGGACATTATTGACTGTATTTCACAGACCAGGATTTGTAGGTTTCATAACCCATTTTTCCTGATCAATTTATGTGCAAAGTGTATTATAAGAGTTTACTTTTCCTGGTTGTTGTGCGTTTCACATAAATATTTGGCTTCCTGCATTTTCTCTTTTTTTTTTCAAAAACTACAACTCCGCACAACAAAATATATAGCCTTAAATCTTATGATGTTGGCTGATCTTCCCCACTGCTGAGAAGGAAAAGAGTCACCTTGCATTAAGGTGTTTATTTAATTGCACTGCTTTTAAGGGAAAATGTCTGATATGCTGTTTGTTTCCACAGGAAGGTCAGCGAAAATATTAACAATGAAGGAAAGTCTGAGACACTGAAAAGACAAATGAAGGCTATTTTAGAGAGAAGGTAACAGTACACTGTATATTTTGAAAATATACTATACCAATCTATTAAACCGAGTGCTTGAGAAAAATTAGAAAAAACAAAATGGTTTCAAACGATGTTGACTTAGTATCTTATTTCAAATTTTTACATCCTAAACATGTCACATTCAGTTGAAAATCAGATTATAATGCCACTTATTTTCATGTAAATTAAACATGCTTTCCTGAGTGTCTAAAGATTAATTCAGCAAACCAGTTGCCTTAGAAAACAATAAATAAAAAACAAAGAATAATAACCAGGTTTCTTTTTAAAACAAACTGAGCTTGTAATTTGCCCAACTCAGGTTAATATCAGCAATATCAACAAATTGCACAATTAAAACTGATTAGTCCTTAGCAACCTTTGGTAAAGCAAGCTGTAAAGAATTTTTCCACAATCTATTTATTTATGCAAACTTGTTGGACACATATAACACATAATACATTAAATCTTGAGGTAGAGGTGCTTAAACATAATTTAGCAGTGATGTACAGATGGTAGGGTCAATATGTCAACATAATCAACATAAAAGCATGGATCTGCCCTGCCTTAACGATTAAAGCTGCTGGTGGTGTAATAATGTGGGATAATTTTCTCAGCATACTTTGGCTACCTTTGTGCTAACTGAGTATCGTTTAAACACTGCAGTACTACCTAAGTACTGTTTCTGACCATCGCCATCTCTGAATCACAATATATTCGTCTTCTGGTGGCAAGGACAAAATAATCTCGAAAGGTTTTACTTTAACACAACAATGGTTACACTCTACCCCAAAAGCCTCCAGAATGAGAAGACCTAAATCCAATTGAGCAACTTTGGGAACTGGCAAAATGGGAGACTGACAACATGACAAATCTGATGCAACTATGTGATGCTATCATGTGAAGATAGAACCAGAATGTTTCTGATGCCTCGTTGAGTCCTTTTCACAATAACTAAATCCAGCACAGAAAGCAAAAACCGTCCAACCCGGTACTTGCAAGTTATGCCTGCCTTGCCTTGCCCTTGTCGGACAACTACCAGGTTTCTGCTTTCTGGACCTTGACCTGGACTGTTCCATGACTAACGAGCCTTGCCTGGCGCCTGGATTTTGTCTGCAATCTCTGTTCTGCATCACCCTGGCCTTTTCTTTGGACTCTGAACCAAGCCTTGCCAATCTTCCTGACGCCGCTGCAGTGAGTAATCCAACTCACATCACCACCAGACCTTCAGCTTGCTCCTGCTGAGGTTCTCTGAAGGTCTCCAGGTTTCTGACAGTAAACTTTTTAAAATGTGACATTGTGTCTGGCTTGAATTTTGGGTTTCCTGCGTCTCTGGTTATTGACAGCATGTCTGTATTTCATTCAAGTATCTAACCAAATTTAAGCAATTAGAGACCTAAATAAACTTTCAGACTGAATAATGTATATTAGAACACCTAATAATATAAAAAAAATAAAAATAATGTTTCAGGCTCTGACGTTGTCAGGACCCAGCAGGCGGCGCCGTGCAGTTTTCTGCCGACCCCGCCTGATCTGCTTTCTCCCCAGGTGGCTGGAGTTGACAGGTGGGCGTGGTACACACCTGCGGCTCGTTCAGCAGCGCGTTGCTGCTATAAAAACCGCACTCGGACTGCTGGATGACGCCAGAGTGTTAACCTTGTTTGGTATGCTTCAGTGGCCCCTGTCTCATGAACAAGCTATTATTCCCTGCGTAAATCCCTGTCTCCTGTTCCTCAGGTCACCCCTCGTTTCGAGTGCTCTTCTGGTCTCAGACGTCCCTCCGTGCTCAACTCATCTGCCGAAGCTTACTTGGTGTTACCAAGCCGGGCTGAAAACTTCAACTAAATAACCCTGGTTACTCCAGCTGTCTCCGTGCCACCCATCCGCCCCGCTGCTGCTCGGGCCCCTCACGGACCCCTCCTGCCCGCCCACCGGTCACTCCACCACCTGTTACCACCTCGGAGGGTCTCAGATCGGGTCCGTTTCTCCGCTCCATTCCCCCCGGCTAGATCGCGGTGCTCGGCGGTAAGCGGATCAACAACATCACTTTTCTTCTCTCTCCGTGAAGAAATCTAACACACTCTTTCTTATCCACAGACCGTCCGAGCCCGGCCGTGCGTTCTCTCTCTGGCTCCGTTTATTGTAATTCACAAAGATCGTCTTGAGCTCCCTTGTGTTCAATAAACATCTCAAACTGCTCTGCGCCTCTCGAGTGTATTCTGCATGTGGGTTAAACAACTCAAAACCATGACAGACGTTTTGGTCACATATTTCCTACCATCAATTTAGTTATACAATTTGAACTTAAGTAACCTGCCAGGAAAACCTTACGCCCCCAGATTGTGAAAAGGCCTTCTGCTTCACTCACATGTGTGAAGCTCAACTTTCTTCTTCCTTCCATCAACATTAAGTTAGGTGTCTGCTTAACTCACCTAACTTACTAATATAATTAAATCATCTTAAAAGCGATAATTACTTACATCAGGTAGTTCGACTAACAACATATTAAAATGTAAGTAAATGAGACTGAGGAAATAAAGAACAAGTCTTGGCTTTAACAGTTTATTTGCTCAAAATATAGAAATAAAATACTTCTCCAAAGAATGTGGTCTCCATTTACTTTTGACACCTCTTTCTGTCTCACTTGTGCAGCCATGTTTGTCCCTTGAAAAAGCATATATAACTAAGAAATTATGCATATAATTAAAATATTTCATTTCATAGAGATGATATTAGATTTCATGTAATTTAAATAAATAATACCAAGCCATTGACATTTTGTACCAAATTGTAACCATTTCCAAAATCATCAATTGACAAAAAAAATGCATATAAGAAACTAGTGAAATGTGCCTGTGGATCTACCTTATCTGTTTTTGATGTCACAGTGTTGTGTTGTGTTATGTCAAGGAGTAATGCATGTTGCCAATATAAAGTCGTCCATGAAATTGCGCAGAGTGGTACAAGATGCTTGACTTCAACAGTATGAATCTATTAACCATGGGAGAAAGGTGTATGTAGTAGATGTGAATATAGAAACGTGACCATCTTTTCAATTCTGTTTCTCAAATGTCTTTGCAAAGTCAAGGACTCTTGTAGCTATGTGTTGCTGAGGTAATGTATTATTCCTATGTGCAAACAGAAGCTCAGCATGTTTCAACAAGTGGTCACTGGGAAGTGTGCAAGATTTCCCGCTACAGGCAAATTGAAGTTCGCGTTGAAATGATGCAATAAAGAGTAACAATGTTTTCAGTTTCAGTAAGTGCTGAGATCGAATCTACTGTATGAAGATGGTGTGATTTCCAGCAAATACTTTCCACACAAAAGAGCCTGATTAGTAATCAGGACAAGTGTTCTGTGCTGATAAAATAGAAAATGATGCTCTGCAGAATACCCTACTTTTTTTTTCTTTTCACCCCGCACTGGTTTATGCTGGGACTCCCGACAAAGTACCGCTATTTAAATCAATACATTCCCCATTACAGAATAATGAATATTTCATCAGTGAGACTATTACTTCAAATGAATAATTTAACTGTGTTATACCAGTCAGGGTTGGGGGTTTTGTGGTACCCCGGTCCCCAAGCTTTTCATACCCAATCACTCATCATGAAGCTCTTTAAAACACTTCATAACCCCATCAAAATGGTTCCAGTGGCTACAGAACTCTTTCCCCCATAAAATGTCACGGTTACAGTTAAAACAAATGACCGTAAAAACACCCTTAGCTCCAATTATGCACTATCCAACATTTTTTTCAAAGTGTTTCTCTTTTTATTAATAGCCTCCATGCTTGGTAGGATCCTACGTATAGATAGATGGCCTTTGTACTTGTTATAAACATTAACACATTTCATGACCTGTTGGAGATTTACATAAGTATTCCCAGAATTGGGGAATTATTTGGCAGCATCAGCGTAACGTACATAAAACAGACAGCGGAAAGGTCAACATGAGACCAAACAAAATCTGTAGTAGAAAAATAGAATCCAGAAAATATCTTTGTGTTTTTACATCCCATAGCTACAAGGGTGGTAACTCTACCAATGAAATGAAAAAAAAGTTTGTAAATATACTAGCTATACAGGGTGATGGCATGTGGCAGGAAAGATTTCCTGTATCTGTCTTTTCTACAGCGTAGCTACAATGGTCTATTGGAGAAGGTGCACCACTCTCTGTCCAGCGTGAGGTGGAGGTGGTGGTCCAAGTTGTCCACAATGGATAGGTTTTTTTCAGTTTCCTCCCCTCCACCACTGTCTCAAAAGTCTCCAGGTTGAGACCAATCACAGAGCTAGCTCTCCTGATAACCTACAGAATTTGTGTTGCATTTCCAGTCGAGTCTGTATATCAGTCATGACGGACTGGGAGCATTTTGCTGTAATTTTTTTATTCCTTGCTGTTTAAACCGAAATAGAAAATGATGGCTCATGCAGTTTAAAATTATTTACTAAAATGTGATGAACACATCACACAACTGAATTACTCTTTGACATAAGTCAGTCTACAGTCCGCACTAAATTTGATATAAAAGCATTTCATTTTGCAGCACCATCGGCCTGGAATCTGCTACAAGATGAACTTCGTTTGAAAGAGCAGGTCTTCTTTTAAACCTCCAAGGGTCTTATAAATGATTTAGCAGAAACTAAATCTATATGCCACTGTTTAAATTGATTTTAGGAGAGTTGGTTTTATTTAATGATGTTATTGATATTGTACTGTGTTTTTGTAACTAACTGTTTAAATTTCTCGTTGTCAGGACACTCTTGTAAAAGAGATCTTTGATCTCAATGATTTAGTCTGATTAAATAAAGGTTGATGATGATGATAATGAACTACTGTACACTTATTCACTTATAGCTTCGGCATGTTTCAGCTCGGTCTACAAAATCATTCCAACAAACAAAAATGGTGGATTCGCGAGATTGGTAAACTGGACCTCCCTGACCGGGTTTAGCAGCTCTGCAGGAAATAGTGTGACATAATTGTTTAAAAAAACGTAATGCAAATTAGAAAAAACTGAACGGCTTACAAAATATGACCCCAAAAGAACATAAATATATTTATGTAGAATACACTGAAATTTTAAAGTGGATTTTGCACATGCCCCCTTTAATGTAAGAGAAAATCTGACTTTTTAATGAGGTCATATGTTTCTCATATTTTGCACATCGTGACAAACCAACTTGCATGGAATAATAGGTTATTTGGGATAAATTTAAGGTTTTGGAAGAACATTTTGAAGGAACCTAGAAGAAAGCCATTCTAGTGGGTGAAAGGTCAAATAAGTGTTTTTGTGTTCTGCATGTGGTTTTATTGATAAATCAGGATATGGTACAATTATTTTCTGTGACATACTTTTTACCTTTCTTCAAAGCATGACTTTGACCAGCCCCTTATTTCACTGCCTGTCAAGCTTACACAGTCATTATAAAATATGGCCATGTCAGCTGTAGAACGGCTCTATGATGATATAACTGTTTAAGAATAATTTTGAAGCTCTAAAATACACCGGCAGTGGACTAAATTTAAGTCATTTTAACATGGTAATACTACAAAAAGGATATCTTTGTTATCACCGACATGAAATTCACTATCATACATTAAATATCAAGTGAGCAGAATTTAACCTTCTGGATTTCCACAGGGAAAAGGGATAAATCCACTACCCCTTCTGAAATTCATCAAAATGGAGATAAGAGTTCTTTCAAGTGTTGAGCTGTGCTGGGTATTAAGTAACACAAGGTCAAACTGTGTGTTCATATAAGATTATGGAAATGTCAGTCTACTGACTTCGTCTTAACTCCATTGCTGAGAAGAACCTGGAGTGCAATGCTTAGAGTATCATGCACAGGCAGACATGTTGATTGTATGAGTGGCAACTATTACTGTCACCTGCCACCCTCATTTATAGTCTTTCAATCAGACAGGTTATAATTTCTGCGTAATGACTTCCATTAGCATGAAATGCTCTTCTGAAGCTTGAGTGTGTAATGACACAAAATGTGAATACAGATATGGGAGCCAGGGCTTCAAAAGCTTCAAAAGCTCCAAACTCTCATCTTTCAAAAGGCTCTGCTAGTTCCCTTAAAACAGGGTATTCAATGACTTGACCACTGACTGATGAAAGGGTCCAAAGGGCCCTCTATTGAGATATACCAAACAAAAAATAAAGGAGATATGGTTTTACATGGAAATCAATAGCCTTGACTCTATTTTCCTCATTAAAATGAAAAAAAATACTTCATTTTTATGGCACACTATACTCAGCATACAGATCTTCATTGCTGCTGATCTGTGGATAACAAAATATTTGTCACAATATACCATACCATGCCAACTTTAGAAATAAAGCACTTTAAAACAGCCACAGCTGAAACAAAGTGCTGCATCCCCCGAGCTTCCTTCTGGGCCGTGGTACCTGCAGGGGCTGCTGTTCACCGACAAGGTAAGTATGGATAAAGAAGGACATAGAGGTAAGGCAGGGCAAGATCATTCAAACATTTAAAAACGAAAATAGGAATTTAAAAATGAACTCTGAAATGCACAGGCAGCCGGTGAAGAGAGGTCAGAACCGGGGTGATGTGCTCTTTTGTTTACATTCTGCAGCATTTTGAAACAGCTGCAGCAACATAAAGGCCATTACAGTAATCCAAGCGGGACAAAATAAAAGCATGGATCACTGTTGCAAAGAGTTGCCTGGACAGTAAATGTTTCACTTTTGCCAAGCACCTTAAATTTTAAAAGAATGATAAAATGCTCTCATTTTAGTGTCTATTTTAAAATCTTAAAAGCCAAAATGGTAACTGTTGTAAACACGTAGACTAAGTCATAAATAAATGAATACTGTGTGTAAACACAGTAGCTGTAATAGGCAGTAAAATAACACGCTACATTATAACAATAGGATCTTAACATGTTCAATCGTCTAGGAAGATCTTAAAGTTCAAGATCAGCATAGGTATGGTGAAGAAAGGGAACTCATTTAGCCTGAACTGAATATTTTAGAAACTACTGATGTACTTGGATTTTAAGCCTCAACCATTACTTATTTGGTTGGATGGTCTGAAAAAGAGTAAATATCCATCGTATATGCAATGATAAAAAGGCAACAATAGCTCACATAACCACTGCATCAGAAGACCACTGTGATATTAAAATAATAAAAAGTGGATCCTTGAACAGATAATGCAATTCCTGGTTCCAAACCGGAGTACTGATCCCTAATTGGGTGTCAACCTCTGGTCCAAGACAAAATTACCAATCAAAAACCTGCTGCCTGAGTTAACTCTTATAATCTGTGATTTTTTTTTTTTTAAATAGTTGTGCAGAAGGAGAAACCACACACCAGAGTTCTTGCAAAATGCAGAATTGATAACAGAATCTACATACACCACACCACATGATCACAGTGTATCCTCTCTCAGCCAAGGGCAGTCCTTAGAATCCGTTTAATAGTATAAGCACAAAGAAACTAATCTCCCCATAAGTAGAACCTGCAATAAAGTGGGGTCTGTGTGCCGTAAAGTTCAGAGCATAAATTCCAACGCAGGGTCCTTGAAAGTTCGTTGGTAAAAGGCCCAGCGACCCTGGTGGGTCAACAGATCAATATCACTATATGTTAGGAAGGCCCAGCACCCAGAACAGACATGTTTAAAAAACATTATATAGAGAGAACATCTGCACTCCTATCTGTGAAACTTATTTTATCCTTTTTTTCAACATGTCTTACAAAAATGAATAGAATCGCAATAAGAATTTAATAAAATAACATTTTCAAATATTTCAACCACATCACTTGGGTGGTAGTGGTGGTGTTATAGCGTGGGGATGTTTTCTTAATTGGTCCATTTTAGGACTCTAAGTAACAGCGGTAACCTTGCCTGCAAGCTGAATTCTCACAGTATTTGTGCATTCACAAACACACGAGAATCCATCTTGTGCCGCTCCCACTTCAACCGTTTGGGACAGAACCAAAAACGGTCCGGGCCAATCACATTATAGTATTATGGTTTAAGGTGGGACATAGCAGCTGTGATGAAAGCAAGAGCTGCATGCTTAGCTGCTGCAATCACAACTGTTTTGTAAGAATCCACAATTTCATCTTTGAAAGAAGAACAGCAAGAAATGGGTAACTTGTTGTGGTTTGTCATTGATACCGTTGTTGTGGCCATTTTTGATACATTTTGTGGATTGTAGTTTCTACCAATTTAGTTTTCTTCTTTGGGTAGTTAGAATATATTTAAGTTAGTTTAGAACCAAAATTTGTAATGAATTTTTATATTTGGAATTGTTTAGATTACGTTGTTAATTGTTAGACCCTCCCATTAATTTGAGTAATTAAGAACACACCGGGTGCTTGGTGCAGGGCTATTTTTTGGTAAATGTCTGGTGTGTTGACAGGAGGTTTTGTAAATGATTTTTTGACCACTTTTAGAGCTTCAAACAGCAAATTGAGATTATTTTTCGTTTTCAACTAAGTTGCAAGACATTTTTAGTAATTATTTTGTCTATACTTTTTCAAGAAATAAATCACATATTTTTACAAATCAATGAAGTCGGAAGTGCGTGCAAATCCAACCACCTGTTACCACCCACGGCCTATGTTGGAAATTTTTGGTTTTTGGAACATGGAAGGCCGCGACAACCGTGATTGGCTAAAACCAACCTTTGATGGGCGGGCACTAGGTGTCGCTTCGTCCAATCAGCTCGGAGAGGTCTGCTGAATGTCCCTCCTTTCCACAAGCAGATTCGATGGCAGCAGTTCCAGATTGATAATGTGGAGAACAGAGTGTGCTACACATTATAAATCTGGCTGGCCAGGTTATACCAATGGAGCATTGTTTGAAAATGTAACTGTGAAATTTGTATAAATGTATTTACCATAGGCATTTTCCAAACATGCTTTAATGTAAATGCTTATGAAGTAAACAACTGAGAACCAAAACTTTACATACCGTAAAATCCACTTTAACAGACCTTTGTTTTCTTAATGTTTTCACTTAAAAAAAAAGCACAGCTTGTTTTAAAGTTCTTAAGATCGTTATTGCAATTAACAATGACTGGTCACTTACTGAACGACCGTTCAGCTTATTTTATGAGTAGGAAACACTGTATTTAGTGTAAATAGTAAATCCATGGAAGGGTGACTGATATATTTTCTCTCCAACTGGATGTCCTTCGGGACTGTAGTGTCGGTTAAAGTAACTGATATAGATCAATCTCATCCAGGACTCCCTGGTATCTCACCATCCTCTGTCCTGGAGATGCACTAAATGACAAACCATACTGTTCTCTGTGGATCAATTGCTCATAAGTATAAACAAATTTCCGTTACAAACTGCACTCTGGGAAATAATCCTGCTCACTGCCCTGGGAGCCTGACACTGTATGAGCTTCAGCATCCCCCATTACTCACATTAATGTTGTGGACATTTGATAGATATTGCAAACATTGGAGATAAGACTAACACAGTTGGTCTCGCTAAACTTAAACACATCAGATAATGTTTTATACAGGTGGTGTGAGGAGAAATAACAGATTTTAAGCTTGCTGGTCTTTTATCTCTGAAGATATTACAAGGTGCTAACTTTGCAAGCCCCTTAGTTAGGCAATCAATTTTACTGCCGAGTGTTTCCAGGTATTACTGTATTTTAAAGTCTGATTTACAGTTTTCCATTTATTTTGAATTTGAAAAGAGAAATATATTTTTCTTTAGTATCTCTGTAGCATGTATTCCTATGTTGTTCGGTTTGGGAGCAAGAAATGTCTCAAAGAAAACACTGATCAATGTTGACATGTCTCCATCAGTCAACACTTCTATTAAACAATGTCCTCTGGGACTATCTTTAATTTAAAAATATGTACTTTTCCTTTCAGAATATGTGGTTGCTCATGTCTCTATTACTGTTGTTAAGATCTTACTTACTGTAAACATTATTTATATTTTCATGTAATTGTAAGGGTGATGAAGCTGTATTTTGACCCATAAGAAACAGAGGAGGGTTTCTGGGATTTTAGCTCTGTACAGGCATTCTTTGCCTTTATAACATTTCTGAAACATCATAATAAAAAGGTTGTACACTTGCTAAAGCTGTTTTCCATCCACCCACCTGCCCGTCTATTTAACCATCAATTTTTTACATAATGGTTAATGTTGTGCAGGGTGGCAATATTGCTGGTGGTGTTATTTCCAGTGATCAATAGGCAGGGGTGGGGCAAACCCTGGACAGGTAACCAGTGCATCATAGGGCCCAAAGATTTTATTTTTTTTCATATACCACGTTTAAGGTCATGATTTAACTGAATTAGGCAGATTTTTCTGCAATGTTGAACATTTCTAAAATGTTTTTTTTGGAAATAATACGTTTAGCAGTCTAGGAAAAGTTATCTTGTTCTGCTTTTATTGAAATTAGGCATTTACAATAGTATATTGGAGTATAATATGCTGTCACATTACAACTTGAAAGCTATGCAAGAATGTTTATAATCCAACAAAGCATTTTGGTATTGAACATTTTATGTAATTTTGCTGTACACTTTTTCTATCAATACGTTTCCTATGGGTTGAGTGTGGATGTCCTTGTCTCAGGGCATTGCTGCTTTTTATTATTTTGACGTCCAATTACAAAGATCTGATCTTGTGAATGAGTAGTTTTCCTGTTTTTTTAAGAGTAAAGTACTCCTTTGTTTATAGAAAATAATTATGAGGTCTTTAACATCAAGACAGTCTTATGTTCAAAGTGCCATAAAACAAGCAATATATATATATATATATATATATATATATATATATATATATATATATATATATATATATATATATATATATATATATATATATATATATATATATATATATATATGTATGTAAGTTTTAGACCAGAGAGTCTAAGCCTGCCCAGACTGACAAGCTGTGTAATGAATACACATGACGTACCGGTAAGTCAGTCAGGCTGCCCAGGCTAGCGTTGGGCATCATTTACACAAGAAGCAAAACTGAACAGGATAGATTTTAAAGAAAGATTCGGCCTTTAGTATGACATTCCCTCCACTGGCCTGTTTCTTTTTTCAACTGTTCAACACTGACACAGCACATTCAGTCCGGGTTTAGAGAAACTCACTCCTGACAGTTTATGTATCTACAGCTCATTTGTATTCAAGAGGGATGCATAAAGAAATCCTTAAAATGCTATTAAGACTTGGCAAGGTGACATCATTTGCTGGACTTCTATTAGAGTGTGCTTTAGACAATTTCTTAACCTCCCTTATCCTTTTCACTGGGTGTTGTTTATCACAGCTTCAGTTTCTAACTTTTTTTTTTTACTGATACTCAAAATGGCTTAAGGTCAACATAGATCTGCCTGAAGGTCATCTTGTCTTTTCAATTTTGAACAGCAGTTAAATAGAAACAGACCTCTACAGGTACATCAAAAACACATTAGAATACCATGAAATAGTTCAGTATTCCTGTCACTCATTTTAATATCACTCTGAAAATGACACCCATGTATTATACAGCATCGCTACACAAAAAGTGAAATATTTCAAGCCTTCAGTTCTTAGTGTTGATGATTATGGCTTATGAAAATCAAAATTCAGTGTGTCAGAAAATTAGAATATTACATACCATGAGTCTGACTTTCTGAAATGAGTGACAAAAAAACAACTATTTCCACAAATTTTTTTTTAGCAGTATCTGGATGTCTGAATGACATTTTGAAATAGCTCTGGGGAACAGGGAGCCATTTCCTAAACACTTTGAACCTAAAAAAGTAAGGTAGAAATTACACAAAAGGCCCCAGCTACTCTTATTTTTGCCATCAGTTGTGTGTTCTCTATCCTGTCTGTCTGGAGGACTGGCAGGATACAGATACAGCTACTGAGTCTGTCTTTGTCTGTTTGACCTATGCTGCCTTCCAACTGCTGGACTGGAGTGGTACTGCAAGTGGAAAAGCATCAACCTGAAAAGGCCCAGGCTTTGTTTTACCCCGGGAAACCAAAGCCTGAGGCTTTAAATCCAAGCGATTGAATGGGAAAAAGTATTGAGCAAGTTTTCAAATTCGAGGGATTTTTCTAAAAAAAAAAAGAAGAAAAAAAGGAGGAAAAGTTTTGCTACTGCAATAAAATATGAATTCATTGTCAATAATTGTGGAGGGTGCTGTTCTCATATTGAGTATAAATAATAAGAAGAAACAATCCCTGTCAAATCAAAGCAGCATTTAGAATAATGCACAATAAACAATTTAGAAATCTTTGTTGTGCCTTGCATTCTTCCTCTCTCTGTCTTGTCCTTTTCTCAAATGGTCTCAACACCTACAGGCAACTTCACAATCTTCAACATCCCTTATCTTTCTCCTTTTAGTTTCAAGGTTTTAACTGCTTGTGCTTCATTTCATTTTGAAACTATTCAATACTGCTGCTGCTAAAGTGAACCTTGTATTAATATATACAAGCCAGTGTCAAATAATAGTCCTGTTTCTTATCAAGACTTAATTATCTCCATATTCAGTATGGATTTCTGGTAATTGCATTGTGGTTGACTGACAGAAGATTTTGCCCGCTGATTGAATTTGCTCTTTTTCACAATTATCAAGGTTATTTGTCCAAGTTCATGGAGTGGTAGTGAAATGTTAAATTGATTTGAAATGGTATCCCCTTTTAGCTGGTCGTTTCAGAACTTTTTGTTGAGTAATTTGGCTATTTGAAAAATGATGAAATTATTTTTGTGCATACTGAAAAGAAACATTATTCCTAAAAAAAAAGCCCCATTCTTCCAACATCTAGCTTCTAATTTCTAAATAATTTTCAGTACGTTTTTATGTGTTATATTTTCAATCCTATCTGTGCTTTATTAATGTGTAATTGATCTTTTGTGCAATGTGCACACAAGGGATCGTCTGCAGCATGTGCAGGGGTCTAGGTCTGAACTTTCTCTGCAGCTGTCCACTCAAACATGCACTTCACAGTGAGAGGTTCTCTGCATGAAACATGTTTTCACAGCTAGAAACTTTCTTGGGCGAAGATATAATGTAAGAATTATGTAGTGGAACTCTCTGTGTTTTATTTAAAGCTAAATGAGAACAGCAAAAAGAAAGACATGTTTTTTTCTTATTCTAGGGTGTTTCCTCTTAAGGAATTGTTATGGCCTGTCTAGGGGTGGTCAGACCACAACATAACTATGATTCATCATCCCCAGACCTCAAGTAGCCACAACATGCAGTTGTACAATTTTATAATGATTTATTTATGATATGGGATTTTATTTATTTACCACTTTCCTCTAAGAAAAGCATTCCCACAGCATTATGCTGCCAGTGATGGTATGTTCTGGGTAATGTTTGTTTTCCGCCATAAATAGCATTCTTCAAAAGATCCCATTTAAGTTTCTTCTTACCATGGCCCTTTATTTTCATCCCTGTATGTGTTGTGTCCCCCACATTAAATGTGGCAAAAAATACAAACAGGCCTTCTTGTGTCTTTTTTTCAACAGAACTATCTTACAACCATTCTTCAGTATAGGTCAATTTGTGGATTTCATCCATCCATCCATTGGGGGTGCTGGTGTCTATCTCCAGCTGTCAATGGGCGAGATGCGGGGTACACCCTGGACAGGTTGCCAGTCTATCGCAGCAATTTCTGGATTTCACATCTAAAACTTGTTTGGTCAACAGATTTCCCCACCTAAGCTGTGGATTGTGCAAATCCTCCAGAGTTACCCTCTCACTTCTTGGCTGTTCTTCAATGATCTCCAAAGAACATTCTTTAGCTTTCACAGAAAATCCATATTTATATTCATTTATATTTGAATTACACAGAGGTGGACTCAATTTACTATATTTAGGTGACTTCCTAAAGCCTTTTGTTGCACAGGATTTTATTTAGGCGCACCAGTGTTAAGGGGACCGATGAATTAATGAATACTCTCACAAGCCACTACATCGCTGCTGAATCAGACTTAGGGTGTATTGTTTGGTGCAGCTTGCTTTCACATTGTACTCTTTGCATATGTTTTTAGGTATCCATAACTATAAACCTTGACTAGTTGATTATTAGCAATGTTGCTGCTTTAATGCGGTCTCTTGAGAATAGGAAGAATATACTGGAAGGCAACAAAAACTTTAAAAACCGTGTGTAAAACATTAAATGTCCTAAAGAAAGACATAAATGTGAGGCATTGTTCTACATTATGATCAAATAAAGTCCTTGACCATCAAATTAATCAGCATTTTCTAAGCCTAAGGAAAATTGATTTGTTTATGAAAATACTGTATTTAGCCTGGAAAAAGATTTTCTGTGAATTTGCTTTTGAAAGAGATCCAGAGAAGCTTCTAAAGATATCAGCAATGACCCCTAAAGTGCATATTGTCTGAACGGGCTTTACTTAGGCATCACTAAAATATAGTAGATGTAATTCTACAGAAGGTTGGCCAGAGCACTATAAAGCTAAAGAATTGTTGTTTTTATTTCATCCACAGCTTCCCCAGTCTTAGTGCAACTGTCTGCTTGCACAATATAGATTTCCCTCTCCATCTGCCAACAAATTTACAGCAGCCTTTCAAGTCCTTTTTCTCTGCAACTACTACTTCAGTGCTTCCACTCAGTTCTGAAAAGATTTTTGATTGCTTTACACCACTTACTTAAGTTTTTACTTGATGCTCTAGCTCCAAACTAAATTATCAACAACAAAAATCCCTGTGTTGACAAAACAAGAGCCACTTCAGCTATGCAGAGGACAGCTTGATGTTAAATCACAAAGTGACATAGTGTATGATTCATCTGCAGCCGACATTGTTTTTTGGGGTTGGTTGAGTTCAAAACTATTTTTGTGCATTTGAAAGCAAACACTGAAAACATTTCCACTGCCGTGACATCTGCCTTTTCAGCGATGCCATTTCCATAACTCAGAAAAGCTTCGTTCTCATTTACCAACCGCTGCTACAACTGAATGATAAGTGTCTCTCTAACCATGTTAACCAAAAGCAAAAGCACTTGCACACTTTATGTGTGAAAAGTAGTGTTTACTGATTTGCAGCTTTATGCCATAACTCAATGATCACAAACTGGAACTTTCAAATGCACCATGGTCTGACTCATGAAATGTAGGTGAACTGGTATTCCTCTGAACATTTCGACCTATGCAGCTCAGTAAGATATAAGTCACGGGGCGACATGGCACAGAGGTTAGGGAGTTTGTCTTGCAATTGGTGGGTTGCCGGTTCGATCCCCCACACTGACTGTCAGCCTGCCCCAGGGCAGCTGTAGCTACGAACATAGCTCACCACTGTCAGGGTGTGAATGGGTGTGTGAATGGGTGAATGACTGTACTGTAGTGTAAAGCGCTTTGGAGGTCATCAAGACTAGTTAAAGTGCTATACAAGTACAAGCCATTTACCATTTATATCTCTCAGTAAATTTAAAGTCTATGGAAAGGGATTTGGGCCATTCAAAAAAAAAGAAAAGAAAAAAGAAGAGCCATTCAAAAAAAGTATATTTATTCTAGTCAGAATTCTGAATTTTTTTCTCAAAAGATTAATGTCCGAATTCTGAGATTAAAGTCAGAGTTGAATAGATTTTTTTTTTGAATGGCCCTTATCCTCTTCCGTAGAAGTCATATTATTTTTAATACCATAGATTTTTGGGTTTTAGATGGTGCATAAGTCATTAGAAAAATTTCAAATGCTTTCAGTATATACAGTTAAAACCAGTTATTTGCATATACTTTATATAAAGACACAACATTTTTTTACTCACTGTCTAACATTAAACCAGACATGTCTCTTTTTGGTCAGCTAGGATTACCCAAATTTGCAAAATCTACCAAAATGAATGAGACATTTTTAAACTTTACTTAGTCAGAGGTTTACATACGTTGAGTTGATATATTGATTAAAAGCACACATTTTTAAATTTGCTTTGAAAGTTTAGCTCAGGGTAATTTGTTTTGTGTTTTAGCGTGTTTCATATATTATTTCATACAGTTTGGTTGATTTGATGTACTTTTTTTTGTAAATTGCCTTTGAGTAAATCTCACTAAAATGTATTATTATTATCCATCCATCAAGGCAAGGCAAGGCAAATTTATTTATATAGCACAATTCAGTACAGAGACAATGCAAACTGCTTTACATGATTAAAATATAGGAAAATAAAACAGAATAAAAGCAAGTAGGAATAAAATGTAGTAACAAAACAGAACATTAAAAACAGTTGGACTAAAAAAGTTGAACTAGTGATGTTTCAGTAGAACAGTTTAACTAGAACAGTCAAAGGCAATCCTAAACAAATGTGTTTTTAATGTTGATTTAAAAGAACTCTGGCTTTAGGCACTTTTACAGTTTTCTGGAAGTTTGTTCCAGATGAGTGGAGCATAGGAACTAAATGCTGCTTCTCCGTGTTTAATTCTGGTTCTAGGTACGCAGAGTAGGCTGGAGCCAGAAGACCTTAGTGGTCTGGATGGTTGATACACTGATAACAAGTCGTTGATGTATTTAGGTGCTAAGCCATTCAGGGATTTATAGACTAACAGAAGTATTTTAAAGTCTATTTTCTGAGACACAGGGAGCCAGTGTAATGACTTTAGAACTGGGGTTATGTGCGCTATTTTGTCTTAGTGAGGACGCGGGCAGCAGCGTTCTGGATCAGCTGCAGCTGTCTGATTCAATTTTCTAACACGTCTATCCCTTGTGGGGTCGCGAGGGGTACTGGTGCCTATCTCCAGGTGTCAATGAGCGAGAGGCGGGGTACCCCCTGGACAGGTCGCCAGCCTATCATAATAATATTATTATTAATAATAATATTATTATTATAATTATTATATCTGGTGGCAAAGCTTTTATGAGTTTGGCCATGGGATTTAAATGTCCTTCCACAAGCTTCACACGATAGTTTGCATTAATTTTCCCCATTCTTCCTGACAGACAGTGCCAGCCATTTTTGCGGTCAAGGCAAAATTACAGTGTGGCGCCCCCACCACAACCCCCACACCCTTTAAGTATTTTAGAGAACCCTCAGTATATTATACACCGTGTATCATTGTTCTACAACACACACGGATAAATACAGCTCTATGTTGGACGCAACAAATTACCAAAAGGTAAAAACAGTATCAATAAACAAGTGGCATGGTTCAATTTCATTCCAAACAAAGAAAAATGGTGAAGGCAATAACAATGAACAATAAATACTATAAAATACGACATAATCAAAACATATGCAAAATTGACACAAAATGAACTTCAATGTAAACAATCTCCTTATTGCACAAAATAAAATATAACAGAATCCATTGCAATGGACGTCCAAGCTTCTCCCTTTCATCTCGAAACGTATGAAGGACAAAACAATCATGGCTGAACAGTTAAATTTCAGTGTCATTAGACCAAAAGACATATCTCCATAAACTTTTTTTTGTCAGTACATGCTTTTACAAAGTGTAATGGGACTTTTTACATTTGCTTTTGGAGTAATGGCTTGTTCTGGACATTTAGCTCATGTTGTTACGACTTGTTTCATTGTGTATAACACTTAATAACATTCTGTTTCTAGATTCATCTGGTAATAGAGTAACTAGCTTTACAATTAAAATTAGAATTTCACATCATACAAATAAAAAACGAGGGTTGTTATTTTCAAAAAGTGATTTCAATCTGACAATCAAGCCTCGTCGGAACAGATATTCTAATTTATTGAATATGAATATGAAAAACTGCATATGATGACAGTATTCATATGGAAACTGTGAAGTCAAGCCAAGTTCTAGTGTGTTACATTTTATTTCTGTGGATTTGAAACTAGCTGCCTACCAAGGTCTGATTTCAATAGCACCCTTTAAAAATAATATGCTTTATCCATCTTCAAGAAGGCATTATCAACTAGCTTAATTTGACTTATTGTCCATCTATTGTAGAAATATGGTATTTCTTGAAAAACTTTTGATTTAAATTACCAGTATGTAAATCTAGAAAGATGCCATTTTCAGCAGGGAAGGAAACATTTTCCCATCCTTTAATTTAATACACACACCAAAGCAACACAATAATTACTGATGTAACATTAGTATGCTGTGCCTTGAGAAAACGTTTGTCTCTTGTTTTGCCTGGAGCATTTTCCCTATAGTTAATGTTGCAGGTCTTGGGTTTGTTTGTTGTTTGATTTCTGAAAGCTGAAATGCCCCAGGCCATTCAAGTATGACTGACGCCCATGTTGCACAATCAACTTAAATTCTTATCCCAGATTATGGATTATGTTAAAGTATGTTGTAAGACATTAAAAGACATTAAAATAATTTCCCTGATGAGAGGTGGTGGACAGGAGCCGTAAACAGAGATTTTCTTTTAGAACAAAAAAACTTTTGGTGTCTTCTGAGTAGAACACCTTCTTTACATTCGCCACAGCCTCAACATTTCACATAGCCCACATGGATGCCGGTCATTTCTCCGTTTCGAACTGCAGGTTTGGTCTTTTTATACCCAACTTTTTCTGACACAAAAACAACGGTCAGCTCCTGAACGTTTCATATCAGCTATACGGCACAATTTGTACAAGTCTTAAAGGTTCTCTCATACCTGCATTGAGAATCAGATACTAAAAGGAAGTGATTATAATCTATTTATAGTCTACTGCAAGGTAATGGGGTCCTCTGAAAAAAAGGTTGCTTATAGTAATATCATTATATGCAGGATTAGCCCAAATGGGGATCAAAATTACATTCAGTTGAAGTAGGCTGTGTTCTCAAAATCTGCAGAAGATAAGAAATAAAATAAATTAATTATCTTGCATTTGAAGCATTCTACACGTGTTGTCTGTTTACAAAAAGGCAATGGCTGCCTCTTTAGAAACAGCTCCAAGTCAATGAAAATCACTCATAACTGCATTTCTGCAGAATGTTAATTGAGTCATACTAATATGGAGGGCACTTAAAAAAAGCCTTTACATGTCAGGAGTTTCAGGCTTTTCTGATCATATAAAGGTTCAAAGAGGAAAATAAAAGGTGCTCATTATCCATTGATTTAGAAGTCATACAACTGTTGATCCTGGCCAAAATAAGGGTAGTATATTCTGTAAAAAGGTTTTTTATAATGATGTGAAAACGTACTTCAATGAAGATGCAGTTGCAGTTTTTCAACATGCTATATGCTGGTCCAATACGTAATCTTTTTGCTGCTTTACTATCAGTGTGCACCGACAGTCAAAGATTTAAAACCAGCTTCCTGTGAGTTCACATGCAGTATATTTGCTAAAATCGTTTGTGATCATTTTCAAGTTAAGTAAACTATCAGACTACTACTCTTTGGAGTTGTAGTAGCCAGACTTTTAGAGACGTCCAGTTTTGTAATCTAACAATACCGGTTTTAGCCAATTCTAATTGTTCTTTCGGAACAACAAATATAAGAAGATTTAAGAATATAATTTAAAAGATTTGTTTTGTATTGTTCCTGCCATTAGCTGTAAGTATTTTGCAGATGTTACCTCACATGACTGTGAGGCAGTAAAGCAGAGTTTTACTATTACTATCGTTATTGTTGTTTATTATGACAGCCTATTGTGGCTGAAAACATTTCCAAGTCCCGCAGTAGTCTTGACAAACAGAGGTTGCACGTTCGAAGGATAAAAGATTGGATTTTTTTTAGTTTTACACATGGCGGTCAGCTACGGTGCTTTGCAAAGCTATTAAACCCCTTGGCATTTTTTATGTATTGTTGCCTCACAACCTGGAATTAAAATGTATTGCTTGAGAGTTTGCACCATTTCATTTGCAGAACTTGCCTGCAAATTTGAACATCTATTATTTTCTTCATTGTGAAGCAAACAACAAATAGGACAAAATAACAGAAAACGTCAGCGTGCAAAACTATCCATCTCCTGCCAGACATAGCATTTTCCTTGCTGGCCGAAAAGTTCAATTTTAGTTCACATGCCCTTTGGCAAACTCAAAATGTGCCTTCTTATTTTTTAACACTAAGTAAAGGCTTTTTTTTTCTGGCCACTCTTATATAAAGCCCAACTCATTGGTGTGCACACCTTATTGTGGTCATATGGACAGATTCCCCAGTCTCTGCTGTGGAAATGTGCTTCACCTCCTGGGTTACCTTTATTCAGGTAAAAAAATCAAGGGGGGTGATTGCTTTTACAAGGCACTGCATATGAGCCGATCAAGCTAAACTTTCATCCAAATCCAGTCACCAGCCGAATCCTCTGTGCATTTCTAATGTTAATTATAGTAGGTTTTCCAACCAACGAGGGGATAATAGTTAAAGCACTGAAAGCTACATGATCACACATTTCTTGTATTGAAATGCAGATTTCCAGCACACTAAAGTAACAAAAAAAATCTCTAGCTTCAATTTCAATAACTATGGAAGTTCACTGTAATTAATGTGGTTCTAGTTTAGAGCTGTCAAATCACAAGTGAGAACAAATTTAAGCTTTGCACATATTTTTATTTATTTATTGGGACTAATGAATAGAAATATACACTGTGGGTTAACTCATGAGCCAAAAATATTTAAGTTCATTATTTCTTCACAGCTGCACTGGTTGCCTTACAGCATGACGGCTGTGGGTTCAAATCCCTGCCTGGGATTTGAAGTTTGCATGTTCTCCTTGCAGTCCAGTCATAACATATTACTGCTAGGTGAATTAGTCTATCTAAGATAACCTTAAGTTTGTAGAGATTTACTACCATGCACACACGGGCATGGTGGTGAATCTCTGTGTTGCCCTCTGATGGACTGGCAACCTCTCCATGGTAACCCCCACCTTTCACCAGAGAGCCATGACCCTGCAACGATAAGCAGGTATAGACAATGCAGGTATAGACAATGCAGGTATAGACAATGCATCAATTCCTACCTACATTTCACAGTTCTTTTTCCCTTTCCTATTGTTTTGCCTTTGCTGTTAATAGTTGATTTACTATATTTATCTCCTAGGCTCTAAATTAATATAATTTACCGGGACCTTGGCAGCTGCCAATGACCAGAAGCGGTATTCAAGTTTTAAATGAAGTCTAATTCCAATAAAAAGAAAAAGATCAAGTAACTTTTTAACGTAGTTTATTTTAATGAAACCTTGACCTTTGCTCAAATTTCTACTTTTAATAACATTTACACTTATGAACACAGTGAAGTTGTTATACCTATCTCTTGAGATGTAAACTTGCACATAGCTGCCCACATGAGGAACTTTTAGTCTATGATGTGAATCTACAGCTACAGTATCAGATCCTTTTTAAGAATTATCAACCAAATCGTCTCTATGTGGGCTCTTGCAAAACTGTTTATAACTCTTTAACTTTTTTCCATGTGTTTCATGCTATATGATATCTTTTTTAATTTTTTTCCCCAATAGAACAACACAAAATGGTGCAAAGTTTCAAAGTTGAAGGAAAAATTAAATATGGTTTTCCACTTTAAAAACAACTGTTGTTGCCAGTACCATCTTCTTTTCTGTCTCATGCTGGGGCAGCGGGCTGAGGGTCGCTGACAACAACACACTAAACAAACTGATCAGGACGGCCGGTGATGTCTTGGGGGAGGAGCTGGACACTCTGACGACCGTGGCAGAGAGGAGGATGCTGTCCAGGCTCCAGTCCATCTTAGACAATGTCTCACACCCTCTCCATGACACACTGGCCCAGCATAGGAGCTCCTTCAGCAGAAGACTCCTCTTACCCAGATGCACCACAGAGTGCCACAGGAAATCATTCCTGCCTGTGGTCATCAATCTTTACAACGCCTCCCTCAGTGATTCAGACACCCCCTCTCTGTAACTGACATTTATGCATTCTCTGCACTGTTCTTGCACAAGTCACTATCACTTTATTTGGATCTATAGTTATACATATGTATATATATACACATGTATATATATATATATTGACTTATATATGTATATATTTATTTTACTTTGTGTGGAATGTTGTAAATATATATATATAAATGTTTGTATATCTGGAGGGTGTAACAAAAGTAATTTCCCTCTGGGATTATTAAAGTATGTCTGATTCTGATTCTGATTCTGAAGTCTGAAAAGTGTGCTGTCTGTTTTATCCTTATACCAATAAATGCTACAATGCAATGCAAACAGTTTCTAAGCTTTCCTATGAAGCCCTGAGAGTTTTTTTAGAGAACATTAACAATCGGCATAAAGACCAAAGGGTCAAGCATGCCTTGTCAGGTCTGTTGAAAACCAACACGAGTGAAATAGAGTGGAACGCGGCTGTGTAGAACCAACCGGACAGATTAGAGTAGGATTTGTGTAAGTGTCTTTTGGCCTCCGTATGTGGGCCAACCCCTGTGCCACTACCAAACCCCATTTTTCACTGTGTTGATATGACACTGAAAACTGCACGATAGTAGGCCGATTTCCAGCTTTGAAGAAGGGTGCACATACATAAAAACCCAGGATGTTTTTTTTTTTACCTTATTGTTAATTATTATACTGCAGTAATATAATGAAATCAAGAATACAATTTAAAATTCTCTTTTTTCACATATAAAGCCCTTTATATTCAAGCTCCATCATACATCAGAGATCTGATTACCGCATATGTTCCTAATAGAGCACTTTGCTCTCAAACTGCAGGTTTGGCGGTTGTTGACTCCTCACAACCACGATTGAGCATTTTTCTTATGGATAAGCCTTACAAGTGCACTCTCACAAACACCTACAGGTGCTTCGATTTAGGTGCTTACAGATTCACTTCTATACAGAAAACCCCTATTATTAGCTTTGGCTGTCACTTTACACATCTTGTATTAAATAATACTATGTATTTTTCAGTGATGTTATCAAGGCATTGGTTGTTTGTACATGTAATACTTTATCGGTTGGTTTTGCTGTTCTTTTTATATCTTTCTATACATGTGTAGAAACAGACGTTGTGGATGTTATCTTGTACTCTCTTTTTCCTCTACTCAATTTTTGTCACCTTTTCTCCCTTTTATTCTCCCATTTTGTTTTCATCTTCTTCTCTTCCTTTTTTCTGTTTTACTTTTCCAATATTGTGTCCATTGGATATGAAATAGTCACAAAATAATATCCAATAATATCTAATAAAGCAACCGTATTTTTCAGACCATAAGGCGCACCAGATTATAAGGCGCATCGTGAATTAACGTGTTTATGTGTGTCTTTGTCCACATATAAGACGCACCGGATTACAATGCGCATTACATATTCTTCCCAAGTGTGTAATGTCACTCTGCCCCTCCGGTTTGGTGACTCGATGTCCCCGATTTTCGGGGACAGGCCCCGTTTTGGATGACCTGTCCCCGGCAAAAGATCTCCCCAGGAATGTCCCTGATTTCAGTGTATCATGATGGAGTAAACAAATTTTAGCGCAACAACAGGTGTTTACCCGGTCCTGATGCTGTCCCAATGTAGTAGAGCTTTGCACACCTTAAGGGAGGCCTGGCATGCCCCACACTTTGAAAAACCCTGGTTTAGATCAAAGCATACTCAATCAGTCTGACAAAGCTGGTCCTATTTTGAGTGGTCAAAAAAACGTAGCTTCTATCCCAAAACCTGAACTGTAAGTTGAATGAAAGGCAGTTCTACAAAACATTGAGTCAGAAATGCCAAATACATTTTCCTGCTACATTTTTCAGACTCTAAAAAGAACTTTGATGACTTGGAATCATTTTCCTTCTATTTCACAGTTATCACTTACGTTGTGTTGGTCTAACACAACCCATCCATAAATATAGGTTTATGGATATTATATAACTAAATGGGGAAAAAAGTTTTTGTTTCAAGTCACTGAAAGTGTCTTATCCTCTCTTTTTTTTTTTTTGCTTATTTTTTTTTTTACCAGTGAGCATTTTGTTGCAAACCTCCTTCTTTCAGAACTTTGCTTTATATGCAGCAGGCAGTTCTAATCAAGACAATAATCACCTTCAAATTCTCATAAAAGCAAAACATTTCTGGTCATGCATCTGTCATACAAAAACACTGTAAGGATGCAACACACTCAGATTAGATATGACAATCCAAACACACCACTAAAGGCTTTTTAATCTCTTGTAAGAGCCATTTTTTTCAGAACCTCTTATTTAATGTTTTGCCAGAGTTATACATGTAAATGCTCTGCACATTGCCTCTGAATTTAGAGAGCTCTCTTTTGCAACTGATTTGTCAGAGTGGTCGGATTAAATTCTTTGGAGATGGTGATTAACACGTGTATTCATTTCAGGTTATGTGCCTCTTTCATTCAAGCAAGGGTGGTGGTTGGGGGGAGGGCAAAAGAGGAGGAGTAAAAGATGTGTTGGGAGAGAGATGAGTGTGCAGGGGTGAGGGGAAGATGAAAGAAAGAAATACAAATAGACAGACAAAACCCACACCGGGACGGGAAAGACAATTCCCTCATAATCATCTATTACTTATGTGCGGTAATGTGCAGGGAAGAGTCATTAACATTGTTGTTACCAAAGCACAGCATCGCGCCAAAGCACAAAGAGCACTTTTCTCCGGCAGTCATTATCAAGAAACATGGAAAAGGCTGGAATCAAAAGCAGCAAGCATGCATTGTGCAATGAAAAAAAAAATGTTCCCTATTTGACAACATTGCCTTTTCTTGATGTCAAACAAAAGTCGTTTTTGTGAATTTCTGCACGCAGTCGCTATCGAAAAATGAATATAGATGAAGAAATTATGTACATAGAAACATGTGGAGCAAAGAAAGATATGAAAAGAAGGTCGGGGGGACGTACAGCATGAGAAATGTGATGGTGCCTTTGTGCTATAATTGCAGGATTTACCCATTAAATGGGTTATTTAGATAGTCATTATCCCCCTCATAATGCCTTCAGCCAATCTCACACTGCATGGAGATATGTTCATCTTTTCAGCACTCCTAATATGCAAGCACCTTCCTTTGGGTAAATATCTCATTGTTTTTAAAGGTCATGTTCCAAATACTGATTCATAGCTCATGCAGAATGGCAGATGTTCTTGAATGAGAGGTCATTTATACGGACTAATATCCATCCGCACACTGTTTCTTTTATCTGGATTTTCCCAGGCATCCATGTGCTTATCTGATAGTGATTTTATTTATTTTTTTGTGGATCAGCCGCAAGCTCCAGGTCGTGGTCCGATTCCGGCAGCTCACACGAGGTGTATTTTCAGCTATGATATGCAAAGTACTTTGTTCATTCTATGGTCTCCTGTGGTCAAATATCTAATGGTTGTGTTTTTCTTATTATGCATATCCTGGAGAAAAGGGCTGTTGCAGATGTAAATTTGCAATTCAAAAGTACTTATTTCACTGCAGTGCTGCTTTAATGCAGGAGGATAAACAATTTGTACAACATACATTGTCTACCTGCATTACCTAAAACAAAAGACAATGAATCAGTATGGGACTTTTTCCCTTAAAGGCATACTCTCGTCATATTTAAAACAACTTGTGTCCTCACAATTTTATGTAGATGGTTTTTAAAACCTGATTATGCATAGTGTCCCTGATAAAACATAAACAGACAGAGAGCTAGTATGAGATATCTTTATAGTATATCCATCATTCTACACAATTACTGGACCCTTTGTAAAAATGTGACAAAATGCTGAATAAATTGTTCTTATGAAGATGTGGTGCCCTCAAAGTGCCACTCATTGGTGCAGTTCTCAAACCTCCCAATCCTTCTTGAAACCTCGTTAAGCACTCTTTGCCTTATTTCCAGTGGTTTTACATCTTTTAATAATTTCTCTAATTGTACCTATACGCAAATTTAGGCAAGTAGATTTACACTTAAAGGAGACATAAGTAAGAAATGTACAGTAAAAATATTTAAAATCATTCTCATTTGTCATACAGGATGGAAGTAACATCCCCTATAAACAATCGGTCCTCTCGATGTCTTGTCTTAGTCAAGTTTGTCTCCTTTCTACCTAGAGGTATGGTGCAGAACTACTTCGGTATAGCACGTAGTCCGTGTTTACTTCCTAGTTCCTGAGCCAATCATATTGGAGTTGCCAGGGCTGCCAACACTGAGTGCAGCGTTCGGTATCTTATGTTGGCAAAAGAGCAGCATCCTGCTAACATGGAAGCCAGTGAGAGAAACGGACCAGAATACCCAAGAAGTCTCGGCATCCTTCAAAAAGGACAAATGATCTAAGGCTGGGTAAAACAATGATTGATTAATATTGGGGACTTGTTTGAAAGATGGAGAAGTCTGATAGACCATATTAATTTCAAAACAGATATAGAGTTGGCAAAGTTTCTCCTCGACATGTAAGCACCAGTTGTTTTGATCCCGAAGAATCCAATCAATTAATTAGACTACAGGCATGTCTTGATGACATCAAAACCTGGATGGCTTTAAAGTTTCTGCTTTTAAATCCTAACAAGACAGAAGTTGTCTTTGAACCCGAGTCCAAAGATGACAACTTCTTAATCAATCACTTAATCTGGATGCCATTAAATTGGCCTCTGAAAATGAAGTAAAAAACTTTGGTGTTATTTTTGAGCAGGACATGTAATTTAAATCCCATATTAAACAGATTATATTCCGTTAGGAACATACAGGTTCCTAACGAACCTCTTTGGTCTCAGACTGCAGGTCTACTGGTGGTTCCTAGAGTCTCTAAAAGTAGAATGGGAGGCAGATCTTTTAGCTATCAGGCTCCTCTCCTGTGGAACCAATTCCCAGTTTCAGTCCGTGAGGCAGACACCCTGTCTACTTTCAAGACTAATCTTGTCAAAGACAATCCCAAAGAAATCTGTTTTTAACATTGATTTAAAATGACTCAGGCTTCCTGCACTTTTACAGTTTTCTGGAAGTTTGTTCCAGACAAGTGGAGCATAAGAACTGAATGCTGCTTCTGCTCGAGCCAGAAGACTTTAGTGGTCTGGAGGGTTGATACACTGATAACAAGTCTGTGATTCTAAGCGGAGATCTGCACAAGGAAGTGTCGGAAAAGGTGTGTCCTTTTCTGGAGGAGCATGTAGTGTTTGCAGTGCAAATACTCCACATAAATCTCTGTCAGGAGAGGATGATCAGACCACGATTAAATGTCTTATCATTTCTGGATTAAAATGTTTTCAAACATTACAGTTTTTCATCGCTATCAATGATTTATATTAATATTCTCAGCCCACTCATCACTCTTAAAACACAACGAGGGGACAATTTCAGTTCTAAATAATTTCTGTGCCAACTTTGTTTTTATGCCAATGGCAGCTTTTTAATAACGTAGGTGGTGCAGAAAATATTTCAGAGGCAACTGTATGTTGCGCTGTCAGGAATGTTACTGTTGCACTCAGTTATACTAGAGTTTAATGGTGTTCACTAGTCAGAGACCCACAAGATTAATAAAAGAACTACACATCATGAAAGAAATAATTTACTCTGTATCTAATTCCGAGACTTCCAGCTCTAATTTTTCCATTTGTATATTTTAGTTTCCTACAATTGTACATCCATCAATCCATTTTCTGACCCGCTTAATCCCTCTTGGGGTCACGGGGGTTGCTGGTGCCTATCTCCAGCGTTCACTGGATGAGAGGCGGGGTACACCCTGGACAGGTCGACAGTCAATCGCAGGGCCTAATTAGTCCAGAAAAAAGCAAACAACCATTACAGCACATTTTTTCCCTTCAATAATGCCACCTTCACGTCAACTTAAAATATAAATATAGCCTATATGACATGTAGCTAATATAAAGTGAGGTTGGCACAAATCACACGCCAACGAGAAAGTCAGTGTCAACAAATTTTTTTGAAGGATGAGTGAAGTCAAAAGCTGGCAAAAGTTTAATGAACATATCAGTTATTTCAATAACTCGCAGCATCTCATCATTAGTTGCATATGTTGAATATATCCAAATAATGCTTTAGTTGGTTAAGGTTAAAAATCACATTAGCTTTTAACACATTCAACACATGGTTCTAACCTGATGAAACTGGATTTTTACATTTCATCTTGATTTGCTTCTGTGTCCTTTTTGTGTCTGTTGGGTTGCGCTTAGACATGTAATCAATACCCCCCTCCCCCTTTTTGGATGTTTATTGAGTGTAACGTGAGAATACAGCTTTAATTCTCCGTCAAATATCACTATTGCATTGACTTGTTGAGCAATTCTCTGCCACTAACTCACGCTTTTTTTCAGTAGCAACAGCATTGTTTCTTTTAGTTAAAGATTTCTAACTCCATTGCCAAGAAATGCGCACTTTGAGGATTCTTATTTCCTGCCATTGACTTGGTGAATTGCATTATCTGCGTTCCACTGATGAAGGCTTCTTTCATGCGCGTGCTCTTGCTTATCAGGGTTGATTGGACACTGAGTTTAGTTACCTGACTGATATAACCTGTTGTAAAACCGAAAACGCTGAGTATGACAGCGTGAGGTAGAACTACTCAGAGAAGCTGCTTTCTACCCAGGGTAGGTCGGTCATTCTTTTTGAAACGGGGCCCTGGACTAGAGACTGGACAGGAGATGCTACTCTGAAGCTGTCAACAAGAAAGGACGGAGCAGACTGTACTTCCCAAGAAAGCTTTGGTCCTTCAGGGTTCGCAGCAAGATGCTGCAGATCTTTTATAAGTCTGTTGTGGAGAGTGTGATCTCCTCCACCATTATCTGTTGAGGTAGCAGTATCAGTGCAATTGAGAAGCTGAACAAACTAGTAAAGTAGGTCGGCCCTGTTCTGGCTGTTCCTCTAGAACCTGATCTTGTACGTAGCCAGAGTGTCTTCAGTCAGAGGCTTCTTCAGAACCGCTGTAAGACAGACAGAAACAGGAAATCAACCATCAGCATCTACAACAACTCGTTGAAGAAACCCCTATGAGTTACAGCAGCATTTCATTTCTCTTTGGGATTAATAAAGTATTTCTCAATTGAATTGAAAAATGGACACCTGTGCCATGTTATAATTATATTCTAGGGAAACAGAAAGTCATATATAATACATATACTACTGATTAAAAGTTTAAAGAAGTAATGTATACATTGCAAAAACAGTATTTTGGCTACATTTGTTTTATAAGAATAGTCAGGAGCCAATAATTCTGATGAGTGAATTTGTTTAAAACAATTCCTTATGAGGTTATCATGACCCACAGGAGTTTTTTTTTTCTTTTTTGACACTGGTTTTGAGCTTTGAGACAGTTTTTAGTTATTTTTGTGTATTAGAAGTTGTGGTTTGTTTGTTCTGTTTAATCTTTCCGTTTTCTTTCAGAGGTTCCCTCATGTTTCATTCATAGTCTTTGTTTTCTGAGTCTGCATGCATCAAAATGTGTCTAGTTCATGCTGTAGTCCTCTGCTCTTTGTGTTTTCCACATGTGTACTTGAATTACAGAAGAAAAAGACTTGTTGGATCAACAAAATGACGTGGCTGGCCATCATTACAGTTTGGCAAGATGTGCATACTAAAACCGGTAATGATCCTTAAACATCTGTTGTGTATGGCACAGCAGTGAACTGGGCTTCTCTTACACGGATGCTATTTTGATGCAACCCTCTAGCTTTCAATGCGTGAAGTTTCATGAGGAATAATTATACCAATCATTTAAGAATGTCTTGATTGGGACCCGGCATCAGATTGAGACATCCCTAATTTCTGCGCATTTTTAGAAAGGGCGGCAATCATTTTGCAGGACACTATACTTTAGCTCTTAGTATTAAAATAATAACTTTATTTCAATTCCTAGCCGTATAGAGTGGTTAGTGTAATCTCTACAGTTGATAGAAATGACTAAATGCAAAAAGTAAGAGAGAACCTCCTAAAATTTAAGGTGGACTCATCATAACAGCTATTGTAACCTTTTCACCACCTTCTTGTCGGTGACTAAAAGCTGGTTTAGTATTTGCTGAAGAAGGATAAAGAACCCTAACTTTAATGGCTGTGTGGTGCATCTCTACTCTGTGGGTATAAATTTCGTTCTTTGCTGTGGGTGTAAGAGCTCAGACTCCCAAGTTAACATAATATTCCATAAAACAGCTTAAAAATGCCCTCCAGTCTTGTTTGGATTAAAGTTCCTGCAGTGCAGCTTTTCACCTCAAATGACTCATGCTGAATAATTTACCATCGTGTTCAGTTGAGCTCTAAATTTTACAGCTGGGGCTTTGACACTTGATCATATGAATATTAGTTTGGTACAATCAACAAATGATCCTACAGCAAATCTTTTGTTGATGACATGAAGATGTTAAAATGTCTTGAATCTGGAAGTCACAGTCTGCCTAATTTGGTACATTTTGCTGTAGTTTTTAAAGAGGCACTACAAAAAGCATTCTCTGTTGTTCAACTCTTTTTTTTTTAAAGGCCTTTTAAATTTACACACAGAAGGAAAATAATTTGGAGTGCTCCTTCTAGTGGGACAAAACGCTTTGAACCATACCAGTTCTTTATAAATTAAATTACCCACTGTCCTTGAATTATGGCTCATTCGGAGTGTTACACTACAGCAAGTATTTGTTGGCAAAAGAAATCCATGCTTAATTTCTTTATTATGTTAGTAGAGAGAAAATCTGATATTTTTTCATGAGCAGTATTTGTGTATGATGGAATATAAGATTACACCGCTGTGAAAAACGATATAGCCCATCACAGATAAATGCTAGAGATGATCAAGCACATTTTATTATTAGGCAAACATCTATTGAATAAATACAAAATACAGTTTTCAAAGATTATATATCTTTTAAGATAAAAGAGCCAACCTGGACCTTTGTGATAAACTAATTACTCTCTCAACCTAACAACTGGTTTATCCACCCTGAAATCAATAGCTGCCATCCACAGTGTGTGATAAATGACAATCTTTTAAATCATTGTTGAAGAATTTTGCCCCATTTTTCTCTACAGGTTTTTTATTATTATTTTAAATTTAGCAACTTTGGAGGATTTTTGAGCATGGCCGGCCTGTTTAGGGTCATGCCTATGCATCTTAATAGGATTTCAGTCTGGATATAGACCAGGCCACTCCTAAACCTTACTTTTGGTTATTCTTGAGCCATTCAGAGGAGAAATCTGTGGGGGTTTTATTGCTGAATGATCAAATATTAATACGAGCTGAGGCAAGTGGGGCCTGCAGTGCTTTAGATGTCGTTAACAGTCCTTTTGTGACCAACCAGAAGAGTCATTGATACATTCTTGTAATAGTTTTCATAGGCTGGTCACCCCTGCTGCAGTTTATCATTGTTTAATGTTTTCTCCATTTGTGTAAAATTGGTCTTACTGTGATTTGCTAGGTTTCCAAAAGCCTTAAAATGACGTTGAAGCTCTTTCCAACCTGATAGATGTCAAAGACTGTGTTTCTCATCTGTTCTTGAATTTCTTTAGATCGGATGTGTTGCTTTTGAAATTGTTTAGCCTACTTCAAGTTGTCAGACAGGTTATCTGCTTTGTTTAACTACTCCGGTTTCCTTCTTCTCATATTTGAATTTTTTTGCGGCCACGAAACAGAACAAAACAAAACAAAACACCCCAAAAAACAAAAGGGTAATGGAACAAATAATTTTTTGTGGCTGTGTATGCAGAAGAAATGAAAAAAATGGGCTTGTATAACGGGAGACGGGTTATGTTATAGAGCATCATAAAGACCGTCAGGTCACTATTTGTGTGGACAAATTGTATACCAATGATGGGGGACAAAGGAGGCAATTAGCTGAACAGAGCACTCGTAATGCCCTCTCAGGGGTGCAGTAAGTCAGAGAACTCAATGCAGCCGCCAGGTTCTCGGAGCAATTAAGCAAGCTGAGAGAGTCAGAGTGGCTAAGCTGATGCTCTGCAGCTTTGCATTGATGTTAAGATGAGATCGAGGTTCACTTTCAAACCCTAACCGTCCACCTGTGTCCTAACGTTCCCATCCACACTGGCTCGTGAATCTGAAAACAGAGCAAAATGGACACGTGTGGACAAAACATTACAAGGGAGTAATTATCATTTCCTCCATTCCACATAGCTGTGTCTAACATATCCTCTGGCTTCTCTCCCAGATCCCCTGCATTAAATATATATTTTTCTTTACACCCTTTTATCCCCCTCTCTTGATGAATTATTTATATTTTAGAGAGTGAGGGAGTAGAGAGCCCTTTCCATGGAATAAACACACCAATAAAATGAGTGATGACAGGCAAAAAAATGATGTGGAAGCATCACTTGCCGCTTTACCAAAATGGGTTTTCAAGTGTTGCAGGCTATACACCATTTAAAACTTCATAAAGTGGTAAACAATTTAGTAAATCTTTTACAGGAAGCAAAAGGACTGAAACACGGAGCTAAATTCATACTGTGGGTGCCCTTTTTCCCATAAACTAATTAATTTGCAATGCACAAACAATCACTGTAAACTGTAATAATCCTTTCTGCTGCATAAAACTGAATCGATTAAATCCTCTTAAATATTCCATTTTCTGATGCTGTTTGACCTCCACTGAGAAAGAGTGAACACAGTCATTAAACCGCTTCTCCACTTTTCTGGTCCATGCCAATTTTAAGTGAACACTGAATATTACACTGGCAATCAAGAACAACAGTAAAAGATTTGCTGCCCTGGAAGCATTTTCACTATAAGCCTCCCTTGGCAATCCTCAAATGTTCTTATTTTCTGTTTTCTTATTTTCACCATGAGCTGAGCAGAAAGTGAAGGTAGTAGAGAACTCACATCTCTTAAGGGAACAAAGGAGAATCCATTGCCCAGTTACCATTGCCCACATATTTTGATAAACAGCAACCCTGAAAGGAAGAATTTGTCCTCCATAACAATTCATTGATTTTCAGGAGCAAGCTTTGCCTTTATGCAGAGATCATGGTGGAAAGTTTTAATTAAATCAATCTCCTCTAAATAGCTACACATTTTTAAGTGGGTTGTTTTCTTATCTGTTTTTATTTCTTTCAGACACACACATTTACCTGCAGAGTTTGGGTCTTTCACATCTGCAAAGGGAGGCCTCTTGATACTGTAGGTCAAAGCAGAGAGCCTGGTAATTGAAGTTGTACATAATAAAAGAAGAGGCCGGTAGTGCGGGTGGGGGAGGTG
The DNA here is from genome assembly GCA_037039145.1 of Fundulus diaphanus. Classification (NCBI taxonomy): domain Eukaryota; kingdom Metazoa; phylum Chordata; class Actinopteri; order Cyprinodontiformes; family Fundulidae; genus Fundulus; species Fundulus diaphanus. The sequence goes on along the minus strand of CM073133.1, from coordinate 28,881,315 downwards.
TTCATTAATAATTGATCAAAGACCCGTTAAATTGAAATGTGTTTGCATCAATTAATCATCCCCCCAGATGCCACTAATCAGCCTTTTCCATTGTAGCATCATAGTATTCCTGGAGACAACACAGAAGCCGTCATACATCATCTTTTACTGTTCACTTAAAGCTGGCCTCCAAGCGCGTGACTGAGTGATTAAAACACTATTGCAACTGAACACCGCAGGCTTTACTTACGATCTGCTCAAAAAAATGGTCTCGCAGACAATGCTGTGTATAATACTAACTGGAAACGGCTGATGTTTGAGGTCTTACTCCTCCACAATACAATAAATCCAATGCACTTTTAAAAACTAGAATTGGGTGCGGTGGATTTTGTTTTATTACCATAAACTTCAAATCACACGTACATACTAAAATTTCACTTTTCCTGCCACTATTTTGTAGTCCTAGCTCAAGGGTGTCAAAGCTAAAAGTGGATAAGTGACAATGTTCTGTTCTTTACATTGTCCCCAAGCATACTACAACAATGGCCGATCGGGGTGAAGTGGAACACTCTGCGACCTGGAAGGAAGCAGTGTGTTTAGAGCCTCCTTTAGATTTAAAGAGATTGCACCAAAAAAAGTTGCTCTCAAACACGCCTCAGAACAGGGGTAAAAAGGGGAAACTTGGGGATAAAATAACAAGCAATTGAGACCAAAGCATTGCAGTTGCACTTTATATAGACCACAACTGAAGGATTTCAATGTGAAAAGGAAGCACTGAGAAGCATGATAATGATGATAATGATAACCCTTAAATGTTAATTGTGTTGTGTGTTCCAGAATCAGGTTAGATCAGTGTTTGTTATTCTTTGCGCTGTACTATGTAGCAGTACCACTGGCAATGAACCACCCCTATACTTGACAGCTGACAGAGGATTCTTAGATTTGAAAGTTGACCTTTGGCTCCACCAAGCGTTATTCAGCATTGTTCCCAAATAATTAACTCTTATTCTCATTATACCATAAAACTTATGAAATACATGTGAGCAGCTGTAAATGTCCAATGGCCCAAAAGCAGGCTTGAGTTTTGGTCGGGACCGTTTCACTCTCTGCTGATGCTAACCTGCCTTTCCTGTGGAAATTACATTAATGTTCTGGATGTTTTTTAATTTAAGGTCCGGTGGTTCCTGGGTTTTACCTGATCAGTTTAACCGATTTTACTTCCTCTGTGGCAGAAACTTAGCATTAGATGTTTGAAACTTGGACACACACGGTTTTCCCAACAGTAAAGGACTCCAAAACACACTTGAAAATTGGTTTTAGAATAGATAAAGTAAGCTAACATTAAGCTCCTAGGATGGCACCGCTCTCAACCCTATTATAAATGTATGGACTGTGGTGTGCCTGTGTTATCCCAGGCCCTGAAGGTTAAAAAAAACTGTGGTTTCTTAGCAGCATGCTAATGGAAATATGTTCAAACATTAATGGAAATTGAAGTTTATATTTGAGCTTGTATGGGATTTGGACTCTGTGTTTCAGACACTCAATGAACTCTTGCTTATTTGTCCAAGTCCAGTTTTTAAATATCGCTGATTTTTTTCTTTATTAAGCTTTCCCCTCTGAAAAAAGCACAGTTTAAATGCACCTTTAAAACACATATGATATATAATATATATTGACAACCTTATGCAAGCCTATCAAGGGTGCAGAAACAGGCTTTTAGTGTGGATTTCTCAAATAAGGCTCATTGGCTCTTCCCACCAAAGTTACTGGAAGGTCAAGACAAATTTGCTGTGTTCCAAAGAGTCCCCTCAATCTGATCTACACGAAATATGACCTCCATCTTTAATTAAGATGAAAGCACAAACCCTTCCTATATTTACTACATCAGTGAGCATCCAGGGTAATCCAAAAGGGATTATTTCCGCTCACTGAGAGTGACCACTTTGGTGTAATCAAATCACTAGGAAGGCGACTCGGTTTCTGCATACCTCTGACTTCACAGGACGGCCCGACAAGTCACAGATGTCAGACCTACTAAGCTGGATCAGAAAACTTCCCCGTCATTTTTATATAAAGTTAAACTTTCTGTCTTGGGCCTGATGGTGCTGACATGAATATGATCAATGGCAGTGGATCAGCCCCATGGGAAGAGCAAGATACACATCACATGATTAATGGCTTTGCCAGCTGTCATGAACTATACTGGACCAATACACTGAAGGCTTCATAAATCATAAGTGTTCTGACACGTGAAGCTTTTTTTTCAACTTATACAGGCCAATATTTGAGGAGTCCTGAATTTTAACACCTATTACATTTTTCCACATGAACATGGGGTCACTTCTTTTTTTTTTTCTTCTTTTTTTGCTACAGTGGGAGTACCTCTAGTATCATAATGAATTAATCATGGAATTTGATTAATTCAATTTGACAATTTGACAATACAAATAAAATATAACTCGAGGTGATCTCTGGTGGACTGTTTTATACCAATAAATGTCTTCTCAATCTGTATTAAGAGAAAAGAATGTCCAAAACAGATTTTCAGCTACAGAGCCCTGAGATATCTGTCAGCTTATCAAGTGCTTAGGGCCAAAGTATTTGTTGACATTCGACTGTTTACAAAACCAGCAAACACTTCTGCTGCTACTGTTTCCCACTGGAGTGTTTTTTTCTACTCACCTGTCAAATGTGAGTCTGTTATTAAGTCACATTTCATCCGTGCAGTCACTTGATTCATGACCCAGTAAAAAAAAAGTATGCTGCACTGAAAATGAACCCAGTATAAAGAACCTTTTTTGTGCTAATCTTAGGTCTTTATAGCACTTTACATCCAATTCTGAAATGTTCAGAAATCAGTATTACACACAAAAGACAAGGGTGCAGCACCATTGCAGGATGCATGGGAATGATGCATGGGAATAACTCCTGATATTGCCCAGTATCCAGTGGCTATATTAACTCAACACACTCCAGTATATATATATATATATATATATATATATATATATATATATATATATATATATATATATATATATATACACTCAGTCATATTTAATACATTGAAATATTATTTAAAAGTTTAGTTATTTCATTAAGCACGTTATGTAGATTAACACAGAGTGATGTTTTAAAGCCATTAATTTACTTAATTAGGATTTTTTCCCCCACCTGTAGCAAATAAAAACAACATTTATGATTAAAATATATCTTCAGACCAATAGAAGACCATGCCGAAACAGGGGCTTAGTGAAAAGTATGTCTAATACCTGCTACCTTGCTTTCTTTCAAAAGATACTTTTATTCTAAAAAACAAGCCTCTTAAAAATGCATATTCTAATTTGTTTATTATGGCTGTATGTCTTCTGTTGTCATATCTATATATAATATACATATATATATATATTCAAACAGAATTTGGAGGTGTAAAACCAGATAAAAAATTACAGTTGCTTGGATCCGGCTACTTACATACTCATCAATTTTTATCTTCAGCTACCACTTTATACATTTCATATTGATTAATAATGTATATAATTCAGTGATGGTATCAAGGTGTTGCTGTATTGTATCTGTAGTTCTATTGGTTGTGCTGTTCTTTTTACATCTCTCTTTGCAGGTAATGAAGCAGACTGATGAAGTTTTGTCAATCTCTCTCTTCTGTCTCCTTTTTCTTTCACCTTTTCTCCCTTTCTTATTTTTTTCCTTCTCATGTCTCTCTCCTCTTCTACTTTTTTAATGTAGTGTTCACATAACATGAATTATTCCCTACATAATAAAACTATTTACATATATAAATCAAGCAGAGCACTATGGTGAAAGCGATAATGCTCCACTTGTGAGAATAAAATCTGTTGGGCTCTTTCTGGCATTATGATTAACAATTCTTATTGCCAGACAGGACAGAAAAAAAAAGATAACTTAAAGGAGCAATAAGCAATTTTTCACCACTAGGTGGAGCTTGAGCACTGTCTCTAGACCAAAACAAAATGTGTATTAAGCCACACCTCCCCCTACCTTGCTCCGACACTCGACATCTGTTTGCCCTTCTCACCTATCAGCTTGTAGGAGTCTTTTTGCAAAGGATAAATACACAGCAAAACAGCATTTACTTTCAGAGGAACATGTCTAGTGAAGAACTGACTCATAACTTTATACTGCTGTTAGCAAGAGAAAGTTTTGATCTGATGCGCGAGCTTTCCACCCTTTGGGGCCTGGCGGGGGCATTTTATGGGCAGGGAGGGGCTAATATTGCATTCTATTTGTCTTCGGGAGTCAGGATTCAGGACCTCCGGGTCGGAAAATTTAACTGGAAAGGCCCTAAAGTCGGTATTACGAGCCGGAAAGTCGGGGCTGCAGCTGTGTACCCGAAATCGGCATTCATGATGGCTGCTACTCGCAGCAACTTTGAGTGAAACCTCATACTTTGACTGTTTGTAGCAGCTCTCATTTATTTATGTAACATTTAGTCAGTCGTACAGGTGTTACCTTTCACTGTTCATCAGACGGGATGTTTCAGCTCTGTTAATTTGCACAAAATATCACCTAGAACAGCGCTATTGTCATTGTTATTGTTTTAACAACATTGCAGGCATCCATGTTTTTTTTCCTACTGTCTGACGGAGAGAAACTGGAACGCAGCAAGGCAGAGATGACGTAATCTGCGACTCGTGAGTTCCGACATCCGAGGCAAAAGGAGCGTAACCCTTGAGTAGCAGCTGTTTACGTGCACGTACATGCATGCACGGCCAGCCCGGCTATGTAAACAAGGGACTGGAGAACAGTACAGAGAAATAATGTGTGACGTTTAACCATAGTCCATCTCAAAAGATACCTTTTGTTCTTCTTATAACTATTTTTTAGTTATTTCTATCTAAAATAATGAAATTTAGCTTATTTCTCCTTTAAAACAGCACATAATTAGCCCCCTGTCATATCCACAGGGCTGTGCACAGGTTTTGTGTGTGCTTTACCTCTTCCATTACAGGATGTGACCAATAGGTGACTCAGCTGCAGCCCATCGAGGCCAATCAGGAGGAGCTTAAGGGGAGCGAGAGGTCCCACATTGTTTCTTTTTACAGTGGTAAATCTTGTGATCTTCCTATGTCTGTTTGCTTACCTCCTTGTGTCCTCCCTTGTAGACATCCTTGTATCCTCTCACTGGTTGGTTCTGTCCAGGATGTCAGTCCACTGCTTCCTGGTTCTCAATGTTCTTGGAAAAACTCATCTCCCAATTTCCTCGACGCTTCTTTCCCTGCTGTCCTGGACCGTTGTCCAACTGTGTAATTTGTCCGTGCTCTACCAGCACCACTCACCTACCTGTCTGCCCTCCAGTGCTCCGCCGCAATCACCACCTGCATCTCGAAACAAAGAATCATTACTAACCTACACCGCTCGCCACAATCTGCCAACTTCAGCCTCTGTGGATGTACTCGCCTCCCTCATGAATCATCTCTATCTCCACAAACAGTAAGAATCAGTTTTCACCTCTTTATCATCAGTTACTGAACTCTTCAACTCTTTGTTACCACTTACTTCTCTTCCTCAGGACCATCCAGGATCCCTTTCCAGAGCCCTGAAGAAACATTGGCTTACCCATCGTTAATAAAACATTTAAACCTTCTTCAGCTGTCCATAGCAGATTCTCACCCCCTACTTGTCATATATTGACGCTTGGTCAGGTTCCCTCAGAGTCACAAGTTGCTGCACGGAGTACCCCCTTTTCGTCATTATTTGACATGCAGGGTGTCCTCTTAGAATAGTATATCAACCCAGCCGACACTAAACATTTAAGTAAAACAATTGCATTTACTTGCATTCTAACGACATTTCTAGTTAGAAGCATGTATATTATTTTCAGAATCTTCATTCAGGGAAAGTAGACAATTTTTAATTCATTAGTGTAGCCAAAGATTTTAATGTGTTCTTTCTCAGAAAGACAAGAGGAAGTGACGTTTCCTACCTACGTCACCAAGTTGCTCCAAGAGTCAAGGTCCCCAATTAACAACTTTTAAGCTAAACATCTGCCATTATATGCATTTTGATGACATCTAGAGTGAAATGTATGCATGGTGTATTTATAATTTTCGTTCAGGGAAGGGAGACAACATTTCCTTTAAAACATCGCAGTTTTATGCATTTTGATGACATCTCTAGTGAAAAGTATGCTTCATATAGTTATAATCTTTGCTCAGGGAAGGTAGACAATCTTTCCTTTATTAGTTCTGCTGAAGGTTTCACGTGTTTCACCGCGTGTAGACTGACAAAAGCAGGCCACGTTCCAACAACTCTCAACCCATCCACCATACTTATAGATGGAAATGCAGCATTTAAAGACAGGATCTGCAATTTGTTACAATTTGATGACATTTCTGGCAATAGGATGCACAATATTCTTTCAGAAAGTGTAGACAATATTTCCTAACCTCTAACCTATTTGCTGTTTCAATGGACGCTGCTATCTTTTTTGTCTCCAAAACCTTTATTGAAAATTAGAGGAAATACAGACCAACAGTCTGTTCATGAATCATGAAGTACATTAATCAACACACAATCATAACAAAAAAAGTAAAAAAGTAAATGCATCTTTTTTCTTGTACTATTATACTGTACACCCTGCTGCATGTAAATCAGAGGTTCTGATAAACAAAATATGATGTGCAGCATCAACTGGCAAGTGAGTATCTAAGTGACATTGTCGACACTATCCCACCATGTGGATAAGTGCGGTCAGGTTGGCAGGAGCGGTGGAATAAACCGTGGTGGTACTAATGAACAAAAAAATGAAAGGTCAAGCAACTTTGAGGTCCTCAGTTTCCGTGTCCTTTTTATTTACAATTCAAAAAAATCCAAAAAGTGCAAGTGCAGTCAAAAAGTGCATGGAGGTTAATGTTTTAAGGTTTTACCTAGTAGCAGCAGAACAGAAGGTGACTCCAAACTCTAATCTCCTCATGAATCAACAAGATGGCTTTTTAAAGGGGCCACACCCAACTAGGTAAAACCACTTAAAACCACTAGGGGTGTACAAACATTAGTTCTTTTAAAACCAATGTAAAATTCCTCCATAAAAAAACACCAATAATTATGTGGAAAATAACCCATCAATTACCCAACAAAATCCTAAACAAAAACAATTATAATAAATAATTATCCAATCAATTCTAAAACTATTAAACAACTCCCCCCTGCCTTCTTCACTCTTGGTCTGGCCCGGAAGGTTTCAAATAGGGGTCTGGTCTCTGGAGAATGTTTTTGCCAGACACAAGTAGAAGCTTAGAAAAACAAACATTACACCACTCTAAAACCCTTTAAAACATAACACATACACTACACACTAAGCAAATTAGTAAATAACTTTAAAGTGCAGTGTGCTATCAAAAGTGCTATGTGCATGTTCCTTCACCAGTAACGAACCGGGTCTTCGTTACAGCCATATTTTTTAAAGGAATACAGGTCATATAACCTGATACATCTATAGCCATGGGGTGGCCAAGGGTTCTATGTAATATATAATACTATATTGTCCTGTGAACCAAAGTGTAATGGATTGATGGGACAATCCATTACACTTTTCCTGATGCAAAGCAGTCTAAAGGTCATTTAAATATAGTGTCTACAAGAAGGAACAGAGCAGACTGGACATATTGAAGATGCTTTGGTCAGTGTCTGTAGCAAGATGCTGCAGATCTTTCTGTTGTGTAGTGTGTTATCTCTTCTGCCATTACCTGTTGGGGCAGCATCAGATGCAATGCGGTACCGCGCACGTGACGTCACGGCCTTAAGAGTAACGCCCCTTTTGCCGCACCGGTAGGGCAAACAGTCGTAGAACGCACATACAAACCAGCCATTACAAGCGCAACAGAACCAGCGATATGACCGACTTTGCAGCCATTAAACTTACCCAAGACGATGTCCCAGGCGCACGGTTTACTGGTCGCACTGTGGAAGAGCACACCAACCTTCAGCTGAAACGGTGGCTTGAGTGTCGAGGGCTCAAAAAAACCGGAAGACGGGCCGAGTTGATTCAACGGTAAGCTTTGTTTTTTTCCCTGCTCGGCGTTCATGCCTTTGTTATGATTTCCACCGTGCTCCGTTCACGTCGGCCTTTTTTGTTTGTTTGCAATCAACGTCCAGGAATCTGTATATCTTGCCAATAGGTAGCTACAAAACGATTGTTCACATCTCAGAATCTTTCGCTTAAGAGATTCAGGGCGTTTGTTTTTGAGTAAGCTATCCCGGTAGCAGGGTACCATGTTAGCGCCTGCTAACATGCTAGCCTTTAAGCTATCATGGCAGCAGGCGCTTCATTATTAACCTAGGGGCCTAAGTCAATATCGCGCGGCAGGATAGACACGCAGACATAACAAAAGTGTAACAAAGGATAGCTCGTTTCGTCGTTAGCTCTTCGACGCCTGAGCAGATTTAAGCTTCAGTAAAACACCAAAATACTCTCACCTGTTCACTGCTTGATGTCGCTGGAATTGGGTCAGGATGTTCTTCAGTTGGGCCCTTTCCACCGACAAAATGCTTGTTACATATGTGGTCACTTTTTCCGGGTTGAAATGTTGTGTAGGCCGCCCGCACAAGTGTACCCAACGCAGACACTTCTCCTTGGCACTCTTGAGTTTCGGGAAATTAATGAAGAAAACATCCTTCATATGCGGCCGATGAGCGTACCTCGAGTCGCTGTTGCACGTCCCATAGCAACATGGTCTTAGATGTTGGAAAAAGCAGTCGTTTACCGAGTAAAACCTAGGCTAACGCACGTCTCTTCCACAGCAAAACAGCGGGGGGTTTGGGAGTTTGTCCTACTGCGTACCACGTGATGTGACGTAATCGTGACGTTGTGTTTCTAAAAATAGCTCGCGCGCGGTACCCCATTGACTTGAAGCATCAGAGTAACTGACCTGAAGAAAGCTTGTTGAGCTTCTTCAATAAAGAAAGCAGGCTCTGTTCTGGGGACTCATCTAGAACATCAGGAGAAGATTTTACAAGGAAGTATTCTTCATAAAACAAGAACATTATGGACAACCCTGTGCATCCTCTTCATCAGGTTGTCATACAACAACAGTGTCTTCATTGAGAAGCTTCTCCAGATCCACTGTAAGATAGATTGCTATAGCAGATCTCTCCTGCCATGCAGCCATGCATAGCTCATTGAAGAAACTCCAATAAGATGAGTTTTACCAACATTTAATTTACCTCTGAGATGAAGAGTTTATTTTTTATTAAATGTTGCCATTACAGTGATAATGTTATTTTCACACAAAAGGTGATTAACATTTTCACAAAAAAGGTGATTAATATTTATCCTTTTTTCCAAATTTTACCTGCAAAAGTGTTGAGCACAGATTTATCTGCTGTAGTAGCTGTGGAACTCATGTTACAGTTTCTGCTGTTCACTTGAAGTTAACATTAAAGTATAATCCTACTTATAAAGTTATACATCCACCTATTTTACACATTAGAATCTAACTTTACATTTGTAGCTTGGGTGTAACTGACATTCATAAGCATAAGACAAATACACAGATTCTACTCCAGACTCCCAGTGGTAGCTGGAAAGCTTTCACACAGACACCAAATGAGAGCCAATACCACTATGTTTATATATGAGTGTTAAGTTAGAGGTAAGACTCTCCTGACAAGAATTAAATAGATCCAGACCTAGTATGGCTAAAGGATGATTTTGGTATATATCTGCTCGCACATTGAAAGTCAACGTCGAAAGGGACCATGAGAGTCTAGGTGTCTCACATGAAAAAGGGTCTACAATTTGGCCAAATTCAAAAACTAGAAATATACACACACACTACTAGACAAAATCTTCTCTCATCCATCTAAAAAATGGAAATCAGAAGTTCTAACCATTTTCATGGCCACAGGTGTATAAATTCAAACACCAGGTATGCACACTGTTCCTATAAATGTCTTCTTATAACTTTCAATAAAGGTTGAAGAAAAAAAAGATAGCAGCCTCAGTTGAAACAGCAAATGGGTTGGGGTTAGGAAAACGATTATAGAAATATTATCTACACTTTCTGAAAGAATAATGTGAAAATATTATGCATACTATTGCAAGAAATGTCATCGAAATGTAACAAATTGCAGATCCTGTCTTTAAACATTGCATTTCTATCTATAAGTGCAGCGGATAGGTTGAGAATAATAGGAACGTGGCCCGCTTTAGTCACATGCGGTACAACATGTGACACTGAAACCTTCAGCAGAACTAATAAAGAAAAGTTTGTTGATTGATTGTAATTATATTGAGCATACTTTTCACTAGAGATGTCATCAAAATGCATAAAACTGCAATGTTTTTTTTAAATATTGTTTTCTTTTTATGAACGCAGAAGACGGTGCACGTCAGTGACGTGTATGGCTGCGTTGTTGCCAGTGGCAATGAGCATAGCTGTCCAAATTCATACATGAAAAATCTTTGAAAAGAAAGGTTGTCTCCCTTCCCTGAACAAAGATAATAAATATATCATGCATACCTTTCACTATAGATGTCATCGAAATGCAAATAACTGGAATGCAAATAATTTCTCACTAGAAATATCTTTAAAACGCATGTAAACGCAGTTGTTTTGCTTAAATGTTTAATGTAGGCTGGGTTGGTATAATATTCTACGAGGACACCCTGTAGGTCAAATAATGACGAGAAGGGGGTACCCCGTGCATCAACTTGTGATGCTGAGGGAACCTGACCAAGCATCAATATATGACCAGTAGGGAGTGAGAATGTGTTGAACACCCACGTCTTGGACTTGCTACCCAGACCTGCCCCGGTCTCATGAATCTCTTTATTAAAACCTGCAGCTCCTCAATCCAAATACTAAAAAAAATTTTACTTCACAAATTGCAACTTCAATTTTCTCAGTTGAAAGTGTTATGGAATTAGCAGGATATGCACAATGGCAAAATTGTAAAAAAAAGGTGAACTGTTAAAAATATAGCAATGCTAGCTTAAGTGATTTTAATTTGTAATGGGAGGTAGGAAGTCTCTCTCTCTCTCTCTCTCTCTCTCTCTCGCTCTCTCTCTCTCTCTCTCTCTCTCTCTCTCTCTCTGATGCATGAAAAGATAATCCAAATCTATCTAGGAAATGGCAGGCTTCACTGCCAGCTCCAATCACATCAGATTTTACTAAACAGGGATTTAATTACTGAATGTAAATGCCGGTGATTTTTGCTCAAAGTAACCTTTTCATAAAGAACATTAAATGTGGGGATTGATTTCAGGTCTTTTACCTTTACAATTGTTAGCATTATAAGCTATTTGCTCGACTCACAGGAGAAACATTACATAATTAAATGTAATCAAAATATCACTTTACAGAGCTTTAAATTGCCCATAATGTCAGCTGAAAGTAGTAATCCTTCCTCTGTGCACGGTGTTCTTCTGCATATTTTACAGGCGATTACAGTGTCATGTCCAACTTTCTGTGTTACCCTTAGATTGAAGAGAATTCCTTCCTTATTATAAAATGTTTTTCATTCTTATTTTGCAAATTTGAACTCTTATGCATCTTGCATGTGGTTGCAATGACACAGTTTTATGGGCTGTTTGTAAAACAGTTCTTCGGGGAAACAACCACCCACCTACACATATGCATAGCCAAACAAGTCAGTCTACTGTGCATGTGTGTGCACAATCTGCACGAGTGAGAACTGAGGAGGGCAGCCACAGGAGGAGATAATCTAGAGCAAGGGAGTAAGAAAGAGGGAGAGACATAGGTCAGAATCATTAGAACTCTGAACCTTTTATAACAAAGCACAATGGTGGGGCTATTAGGATCATAATTATCCTCATTAGCCTAATACCTCCTCCTCCGTCCTGTAGATGATATGTAACTCTGTTGAGATCCATCAGGTTCTTATGCACTGGGACTGAACATATGCTGCATTTAATGATGTAGAAAATACTAAAAAAGATTTTTTTTTTTGAAAAATAACTTTAAATTCAAAGCAGTAGTAAATTTGTGCTTGCCTTTGGGAATCCATCTGTTTCCTGAAAAATATCAGGTCAAATGCTACGCTCTATTTTGTCTCCAATGCACACATTCCTGAGCAAGCAGAACCAGCAAATTTTGCTTCTTTTGCCTTTTTCCATTAAAATACTAAGAAATTAAAAACATTAAAAAAATATCTTCACTGTGAAAGAAAATTAGAATTATTTCAAAATCAAAGTGTATTACGGGTTTAAAATATCCCTTTTTATAAAATTATCCTTTTATCCTCATGCTTCTATTTTTTACTTCTGGGAAAATTGCCATTAGATGAGGCTTCTCCTTTAGCTATTGCCTCCACCCACCTCTCAGTCTATGCAGCATCTTGAATTAGTTTATCACTTTAAATCTATCATGGCAAGGTCAAGTTGTGGTGGAGAGCAGCTACTATCAGGGAGAAATAGATCTGCAGAAATATTTGCAAATACCCAGGGCACTAGGAATAGAAAACTGGACAATACTGATGAAAAAAACGAGAGAAACTAACATTTACTGATACAATTTAAACTAAGGACAGCTTTGAGGTGCTATGCTTTAACTTACACCTGCTTTGCCATGTTTTGCTTTAGATTTGACCACATTATTAACTTCTAGATTCTAAAACATTATAGTGTAGAAATATAATGTGTCTGTTTGCTGATCTCTAAAAGCGATTAAACAATATTTTGTTGAACGATTGAAAGAGAAAAGTCCAGAAAATAAAAACAAATCGCTCCATCAAAACTGTTGTGTTTCCTTCTTTACTCTCATGACATCTCACATTTATCAGCAGTGACAGGCTCTTTATACACTGATGCTCATCTCATAATGTCTTTTAAAATAATATATCACCTGGAAGGATGAAACTGGTGCACATCTTGGTGTTGTAATTTTTTTTTTGGCAAAGTTAAATTTGCATCCCTTTTATTTTAATACCCCTAAATAAAACCTGTTGCATCAAATTATTTTCACAAGTCACCTGATTAAATGAAAGTATTTCACCTGTGTGTGTTTAAGCCCAGTATAAATATCATTGTTATGTGAAAGGGCCAGAGGTTTGTTAGAGAACATCAGAGAACAAAGCATCATCAACTTCAACGAACACATCAGACATCTGAAAATGGGGTAAAAAAAAAAGACCAAAAAAAGCCAACACATGGTTGTCCACTTCAAATGACCGAGCACGCAATGAGAACACCAGTCTTTAGCAAGAAGAAAACCATTTTTTTTTAGAGAATGTCATGAGATGAAATTTGCCTCAAGTCAGGAAGAGGACACAGCAAATGTTGGAGAATATGCTCTAGTAAGTTGGGACCAAATTGGGACTTTTTTGGTCTACGTGCAAAATGCTACATGGTGAGAAAATAAGAAAAAGAAAAAAGAAAAGGAAAGCCAGTCAGAGTTCATGGGAAGACCGTATGAGTTAGAAAAAAGGGAAATCCTGGAAGATAACCTGTCAGAGGTGAAAAACATTTGAGAATAGGTCAGAGGATCAACTGCCAGGAAAATTATGACCATGAAAAAAAACAGGCAAACCTATTGTATGATAGAATCTGTGGCAAGACCTGATCTGACTTAACTTGAACTATTTTGCAATGATGAATCTGAAAATAGTTTATGTGCAACGCGTTGACAGACATTTCCCGAACGGCGTGCAGCTCTAAATGCACAAAATGGTGATTCCCCCAAGTATGAAATCAAGGGGGCTGCATACAATGCAATTTTAGATGCATTGTATGCAGCCTCCCGCGACCCCATGAGGGATTAAGCGGGTCAGAAAATGGATGGATGGATGTGTGTATGCAGCCTTTGCAAAATGTCCTTTTGACATCTCACTAAAGCACAGCTATATGCTGGTCTATCACACAAAAATTAGACAAATTACAGTTAAATATGTGATATTATAGAGAGAAGATGAAAAGTTCAAAGGCTTTTGCAATGCACTCCATTCCTTCAAAGACAGCGCAACATTACACATATTCTTTTATTATTCATCTGCACAACTCCTTTATCATTACCATGCTTCCAACATGGGTTCTAATTCCAAATGCTCATTGGTTGTTGTTTAGTTCATGTTTCCCTTTGCATCTTTTCTTTGGGCTTTGTGAGACACATTTTGCCTGAGGTTACTCACCACACTGTCTCTTAGCCAATACATAACGGAGTAGATGAAGTTCTTCTGGGACTATTACCAGATAGAGCTGATGCAGACGATGGATGGATGGGTGGATGCTGAGGAGTGTCCCTGCAGAGAGGATGCGAGCTATCTGTCATAAAAATGACAGGCAACATGTTTTTAGAAAGCACCTCCAATAAATAAAAGCTGAATGATTGCCACGAAGGATGCTGGAGAAAGAGCCTGGCTTTTGTAGAAGCTGTGATGAGCAGAAAACAGTGGGCAGTTCTTTTAAGGCAGAAATTTGCAGCCGATACATTGCCTAGGAACAAACCTACTGTAGTGTTATCGAGTAATGATACAAGCAAGTGAGCAAGCATGGTGAAGGAGCCAATCTAGTGGCAAATTCCAGCCCAAAGAACTATCTGGTGGCAGCATTTTTATCTCAAACTGACACGTCAATGAGCAGAAAACTGTCATTTGCTCTTGCAGTGACATTCTGAGGTTGAGAAGTCAACCGCAAACAAATGGAGTCAAGGTGGCTTAAGCAATATGAATGCCAAGAAGGATGAAAATGCCATTATTCTTCCACGAGGCACAAATATTTCACCTACAAATCAACACCAAAGTGTCTTGCTTGGACTCTGGGCAGTTGGCAGTGATGTATTTTTTTTAATGAAAAGCAAACAGCATTACAGACGGTATCGCAGCAAACAAGCAGAGCAGCTCTAAGGGCTGCAGCCTTTACCAGCCGAGCTGAAACAACAGCCTTTGCTGCAGGAATAGATGCTTTGGTTTATTTTTTAGCTGACAAGAAAACAGGTGGGAGCACAATAACAACCAAATTGTGTGTCTGTCTGCGCTATCTTGCATGCATCTCAACAGATGATGAACAAATAATCAATTAATCGCTTTAGAAATACATGTAAAACCTGGAAAAACAAAAACAAAATTGCAGTGGAACCATGCTTGTTTGTTTTCAGGAGACATTAATTAAGGTTGTTGTAATTCCGATTTAAAATGCTGACACTGTTGTAACAGTCAAGATGATACAGTATAAATATGGCTGCTCTGCAAAGGTGTCTGGTTTATTAGAGAACATTAGAGAACAAACATTATCATAAGGAGCAAGGAACAAACCAGACAGGTCAGAGATAGAGTTGTGGAGAGGTTAAAAGCAGGGTTGATTTGTAAAACAATATAAAACAGTATCCCTCAACACGCCAGCCATGGTGAAACACGGTGGTGGCACCATTATGCTGTGGGATGCTTTTCTTCAGGAGGCACAGACAAAAAACTTGTCAGAACTGATGGAACGATGTACGGAGCTAAAATTAAAAGGTTCAGCTCAAAGCATGTTAATGTGTTACAACGACCCAGTCAACGTCCAGCAGTGAATACAATTGTGTGTTTGTGGCAAGACTTAAAAAATTAATGTTCACAGACACTCAAAAAATATCCAAACTGATTGAGCTTGAATTATTTTGTAAAGAATGGGCAACAGTTTTAATCCTGATTGGAGGTGAACATAAAAGGACACCTCTCTCAGGTTTTTATTTGTTAAAGATGAAGAAAACTTTCTATTTCCTTCCAGTTATGCATTACTTTGTGTTTGTCAATTGCAGAAAAAAATCTCAGGTAAATTAATTTAATTTTGTAGTTGTTATGTGACAAAATGTGGAAAACATTGAATGAATATAAAACCTTTTCACAAGTCACTTTAAGAATTCCCTTTATTGAAAATATAGATTTATAAAGTAAACTCTTGTTTTGTGATTAGGTTTTACTGTTTTATTGTATTACATTTACCATTGCTTCAAACTAATGTTTTCTTTTTTATTCTAGCTTAGCATCAAACGGGTCAGGGTGCACTTTGACCTCTACCTTTTTATTTTGAAGATTTGGCTGTTAGCTTTAGCTGTTCATGTGGTGAGCTTTGTCATTTGATGCTCTGGCCCGACAAAAATTAAAACCCATATAATATAAAGCTAAAAGATAGATAGATAGATAGATAGATAGATAGATAGATAGATAGATAGATAGATAGATAGATAGATAGATAGATAGATAGATAGATAGATAGATAGATAGATAGATAGATAGATAGATAGATAGATAGATAGATAGATAGATAGATAGATAGATAGATAGATAGATAGATAGATAGATAGATAGATAGATAGATAGATAGATAGATAGATAGATAGATAGATAGATAGATAGATAGATAGATAGATAGATAGATAGATAGATAGATAGATATGTTAGGCTCAGAACAGGTGGACCCAGAATTCAAGGCAGACAAACCGTTCAAGTTAACAGTTTATTAAGATCAGGTGCGGAGCGGGAGGCGTCAGCGTCTACAGTGGGATCCTCTGCAGAAGGAGACGGCAGGTTAGTGACCACGCTTATCTGAAGGTGTTTGCACACAAACGTGTCGGTCACTAACCTGGTCTTAATGTTCTGTTCAGTCCCAGTGGGTTCCAGTAGGCGGGTCGTCAATTCGCTGCGGCGGTTGCCGCTCATGAAGTCCCAGCGGCAGGTGTTTCGGTGGTCGGAGGACAGGCAGGAGATCAGAACCGTGAGGGCAAACGTGAGCAGGATGAGCCGTAGAGCGAAGCCGAAGTCGGGGACGTGGTCGAAGGTCGGAGCCAGGAGATCAGAGAGCCAGTGAGGTACCGAAGGATAATCCAGGACGGAGTCAGGTCACGGTTCCAGGTTCGGTACACAGGGCAGAGATCCAGCGGGTAGTCAGGACAGGCAGAGGTCAGATCGGGCAAACAGAATCAGACGGGAGAAAGCAGGCTCGGAGGTCGAAAGGCAAACAGGTCAGGATCAGGAATCAGAATAATAAACGCTGGGATAAGTCTCACACAAGGATCGAAATAAACTGGCACTGTTGCCTGGTCTTAGAGCTGGTTATATACTAGTGAGAGCAGGTGGAACAGATCTGAAGTGATGAGGAACGGGCGGAGCTAGAACAGGTGTGTGACATGAGAGATCAGACCAGGCAACAGTGCCGACATCATGACAGAATCCCCCCCCTAAGGGCGGATACCAGACGCCCTTTTGGGCTGCTCGGGATGGGCCTTATGAAAGGCTGTAATAAGAGTCTTGTCCAAAATGAACCTGGCAGGGATCCAAGATCTCTCCTCTGGACCATACCCCTCCCAATCAACCAAGTATTGCAGCCCCCTGCCTCTTCTTCTGGACCTCAGAATCCGGTTGACGGTGTACACGGGACCACCGTCGATGAGTCGGGTGGGAGGCGGGGGTCTGGAGGCGGGCACAAATCTAGAAGTGTTAACAGGTTTGACCCGGGACACATGAAAAGTGGGATGCATCTTCATGGAGCGAGGAAGCTGGAGGCGGACAGCCACCGGATTCACTATCTTAGAAATAGGGAACGGCCCGATGAACCGAGGTGCCAGCTTCTTACTCTCTACTCGGAGAGGAAGATCCCTTGTGGAGAGCCAAACCTTCTGGCCCACCTGATAATCAGGTGCCGGGATCCTCCGGCGATTAGCGTTCCGGGTCTGGCTCTCCACGGAACTGATGATAGTTCTCCTAGCCTTTCTCCAGGCTCGCTGGCACCTCAGGGCAGATAGTCGGGCCGATGGAACTTTAGAATCCCTCTCTTGTACAGTGAACACCGGCGGCTGAAAACCGAACACAATATAGAATGGGGAGAGACCAGTGGTGCTAGAAGGAGTAGAGTTCAGAGCATGTTCTATCCACGGAAGCTGACTGACCCACTTAGTGGGGTCCGATTGACACAACAAACGTAGCTTAGTCTCTACCTCCTGGTTGGCCCTCTCTGTCTGCCCATCCGTCTGGGGGTGGAATCCCGACGACAAACTGACAGAGACCCCCAGCATGGCACAGAATTCCTTCCAGTACTGTGCCACAAACTGAGGACCCCTGTCTGACACAATGTCTGTCGGGATTCCATGAAGACGGAAAACCTCACGTGCCAAAATTTCCCCCATCTCCTTAGCGGACGGGAGTTTGGGCAGCGGAACCAAATGGACCATTTTGGAGAACCGATCAATTATGGTGAGAATGACAGAATTACCCTCTGAAGAAGGTAAGCCGGTGATAAAATCCATGGCAATGTTAGACCATGGTCTAGACGGAACAGGTAAAGGTCGAAGCAAGCCGGATGGAGGTTGTCTGGAGGTCTTAGCCTGATTACATTGGGGGCAGGCTGCCACAAACTCCCTTACATCGGCAGACAGAGAAGGCCACCAGAACTGTGTCCGAACACAACGAATAGTTCTGGTAACCCCGGGATGACAAAACAGACGAGAACCATGACAAAAATCTAAAACATTCTTTCTTAGCTGATCAGGAACGAACAAACGATTATTAGGACAAGACTCTGGGGGTGGAGTCTTACTAAGAGCCCCTCTCACTTCTCTCTCAATATCAAGCATAGTGATGGCACATCTTACAGACTTCGGTAGGATAAAACCCTCAGCACCACTGGTACTCTCTTCGTCCGCCTCGAACATCCGAGAGAGAGTGCATCGGGCTTAACATTTTTGGTCCCGGGTCTGTAAGACAGAGAAAAGTTAAATCGACCAAAAAATAGTGCCCACCTCGCCTGTCTAGGGTTCAATCTCTTGGCTGATTTCAGGTATTCCAAGTTCTTGTGATCAGTCCATACTACGAAGGGGATCTGGGACCCCTCCAGCCAATGTCTCCATTCTTCTAACGCTAACTTGACTGCTAACAGTTCCCGATCTCCGACATCATAGTTTCTCTCAGCGCTAGAGAGTCCTCTGGAGAAGAAGGCACAGGGGTGCATTTTACCATCCCCAGCCTCCTGGGTGAGAATGGCCCCAACTCCAGTACTGGAAGCATCCACCTCCACCGTGAACTGTTTCTCAGGGTCAGGAGAGATCAGAACAGGTGCAGACGTGAATAAGTTCTTTAGTCTCTGGAAGGCTTTGTCTGCCTGCTCATTCCAGCAGAACCTAGTCTTAGATGACGTGAGAGCGTGAAGAGGTGAAGCCACCGAACTGTAGTTCCTAATGAACCTCCTGTAAAAGTTTGCAAAACCCAAGAACCTCTGCAACTGTTTCCGATCCTTGGGGATCGGCCACTCAGTGACAGCACTGACTTTAGCAGGATCCATAGCGATGTGATCAGGAGAAACCACAAAACCCAAGAAGGACATTGTGGACACGTGAAATTCACACTTCTCAGCCTTCACAAACAACTGGTTTTGCAAAAGACGCAAAAGCACTGACCGAACATGGCCTCTGTGGGTCTCCAGATCATGGGAATAGATGATAATATCATCCAGATACACAAATACAAACTGACCCACCATATCCCTGAGCACCTCATTAATAAGATGCTGAAACACTGCCGGTGCATTTGTGAGTCCAAAAGGCATTACCAAATACTCATAATGTCCAGTGGGGGTATTAAATGCCGTCTTCCACTCATCCCCCTCACGGACGCGTACCAAATGGTAGGCATTACGGAGGTCCAACTTGGTAAAGATCTTGGCCCCCTGAATCTGGTCAAATGCCGAGTTTATCAGGGGAATCGGGTACCGGTTCTTAACTGTAATTTCATTAAGACCCCTATAATCGATGCATGGCCGGAGAGAACCGTCCTTCTTACCCACAAAGAAGAACCCTGCTCCGGCTGGGGAGGAAGAAGGACGAATAATTCCTGCTTTCAGGGAGTCTGAAATGTATTTTTGCATGGCCTGGGACTCGGGAACAGAGAGAGAGTACAACCTACCCCTAGGGGGTGTTGTCCCAGACAGAAGATCAATACTGCAGTCATATGGCCGATGAGGAGGTAACGCAGTGGCCCTACATTTGTTAAACACCTCCCTCAGGTCATGATAAACCTCTGGGACCTTAGAGAGGTCCGGATAAACCTCCTCAATCTCGTTCTCAGGTGTATGGTCCTGCTGAGCGGAACGTAAACAAGAACCTGAACAGGCAGGTGCCCACCCAAGAACCTCCAACCCCTGCCAGTCAATGTGAGGGTTGTGCTTGCGCAACCAGGTAGAACCTAGTATAATAGGAACCTGAGGTGAATCGATTATGAGGAAGGATAATTCTTCGTAATGATTACCCCCCACCAACAACTCTACAGGTTCAGAAACAAGTGAAGACTGATTCAGTTGGTGACCATCTAGAGCTAAAACCCTACGAGAGGCTGGCGATGGAAGAAGCCTAATTCCCAGTCGCCTAGCCAGACCCTCATCCATGAACTCGGTATCTGCCCCCGAGTCCACAAATGCTGTCAACTTGTGTCTCTTGGAACTGAACGAGAGAGTTACTGGGAAAAGGAGTTCAGGAGAGCTGGAAAGTCTGGTGCGACTCAGCAGAGTCTCCCTCCTCTCTACTGAGCTTGTACCTTTTAGAGAGCAGGAGCTGACGCGATGACCCTCTCCGCCGCAGTAGAGACAGAGGTTGAGTTGGTGACGTCTGCTTCTCTCCTGTGGTGTCAGCCGGGCACGTCCCAGTTGCATCGGCTCTGGATCCAGTGTACGAGCGGGAGCAGAAGCTGTAGATGTGTTGAACCTCGGATGAGGACTAGCAGACATCGGTGCTCCTCGTTCTCTGCGACGATCCGTCAACCGAAGGTCAATCTGGGTGGCCATCTCCTCGAGCTGTCTCAGGGTCAAAGGGAACTCGCGGGTAGAGAGCACATCTTTAATTCTTTCATTGAGTCCTCCAATGAATGTGTCCATGAGAGCATCCTCATTCCAGGTGCTCTCTGAAGACAGTAAATGAAAGTCAATGATATACTCAGCCACTGATCGTCCACCCTGCTTAAGCGCCTTAAGCCCTCTGGAAGCCTCTCGACTGGGAAGAACTGGACAAAAAACCCTGACAAGTTCTTGAGAAAAAGCCCGATAAGAAAAACAGAGAGCCTGGTTATTCTGCCATTCAGATGTTCCCCAAATCTTAGCCTTTCCTGACAAAAGCGAGATGACATATGCCACTTTTGACCGATCAGTTGGATAAACTGATGGTTGGAGCTCAAAGTGGATCTCACACTGGGTGATAAAGGCCCGACACTGATCTGGATCACCCCTAAAATATTCGGGGGGTGACAGTCGGGGTTCCTGACAAGCTGACCTAGTAACAGATGACGCAACAGCTGATGACGTATGCGGAAGCGCCGGAGCGGGAGCAGACTCGCTGCGTAATCGAGTCAGAATCTCCCTGACGCCTGACTGGAGTTGAGAAATGGAATTCTCTATGCCTGAGCGCCACGGTTTATCTGCCGATGGATCCATGTCGGGCCAGTTTATTCTGTTAGGCTCAGAACAGGTGGACCCAGAATTCAAGGCAGACAAACCGTTCAAGTTTAACAGTTTATTAAGATCAGGTGCGGAGCGGGAGGCGTCAGCGTCTACAGTGGGATCCTCTGCAGAAGGAGACGGCAGGTTAGTGACCACGCTTATCTGAAGGTGTTTGCACACAAACGTGTCGGTCACTAACCTGGTCTTAATGTTCTGTTCAGTCCCAGTGGGTTCCAGTAGGCGGGTCGTCAATTCGCTGCGGCGGTTGCCGCTCATGAAGTCCCAGCGGCAGGTGTTTCGGTGGTCGGAGGACAGGCAGGAGATCAGAACCGTGAGGGCAAACGTGAGCAGGATGAGCCGTAGAGCGAAGCCGAAGTCGGGGACGTGGTCGAAGGTCGGAGCCAGGAGATCAGAGAGCCAGTGAGGTACCGAAGGATAATCCAGGACGGAGTCAGGTCACGGTTCCAGGTTCGGTACACAGGGCAGAGATCCAGCGGGTAGTCAGGACAGGCAGAGGTCAGATCGGGCAAACAGAATCAGACGGGAGAAAGCAGGCTCGGAGGTCGAAAGGCAAACAGGTCAGGATCAGGAATCAGAATAATAAACGCTGGGATAAGTCTCACACAAGGATCGAAATAAACTGGCACTGTTGCCTGGTCTTAGAGCTGGTTATATACTAGTGAGAGCAGGTGGAACAGATCTGAAGTGATGAGGAACGGGCGGAGCTAGAACAGGTGTGTGACATGAGAGATCAGACCAGGCAACAGTGCCGACATCATGACAAGATAGATAGATAGATAGATAGATAGATAGATAGATAGATAGATAGATAGATAGATAGATAGATAGATAGATAGATAGATAGATAGATAGATAGATAGATAGATAGATAGATAGATAGATAGATAGATAGATAGATAGATAGATAGATTTTTCTTCAGCTTTTTGCCAAACTTATTCCAAGCCTTCCCACCACTGACTGAAGTCTGCATTCTCTCCAGTTGTTTGAACATTAACTTCATCAGTACTTTTACAATTATACACCATAAATCTAGTTTTATGTAAATTCAAGGGTCATTTCTTGATTTCAAACCTAACCTAACTCTTTGATTTGCAACAAGAGCCACTGTATATTCTCACTGGTACAGAAAATATTAGTACAATATGCAAAGAGAAAATAATAATTATTTTTATACTTTACATATGTCATTTATAGATAAAATAATTGTTTTGGTCTCCATACTGACCCCTGGGGGACACAAAAAACAATGTCTAAGCATGATGACTGAAAGTTACACATTTGCACAAAATGGTACCTGTTGCTTAGAGGGCTTGTCATCCAGTTCAGAACTACTCCCCTAATACCATATCTCTCCAATTTCTGGATTAATATTTCATGATGTCAAAAGCTTTTCTTTAATTGATAAATGCACCAACTGCAAAGTTATTTTTGTCCAAGGAGCTAGTAACTTCAAATAATTCAAAAACCGCCGTTACTGTGGATCTTTGTGACCTAAGTTCATACTGACTCTAAAAGAGTAGGCTATGTTTATTGGCAAATCTATCAAATCCCCCAACAAATCATTTTTCCAAAATTTAAGAAATGTGGAAGTAAAGAAACAAGCTTGAAACCTGTGAAAAAGTATGAATAAACTGTATATTGGACAGTTTTTTCATATAATTATTAACATATTTAGAAATGTTTCACATGGTTTATTAATGTTATTTTCCTAAAATACTTACTCCCAATTTTGTTTAAAAAATTCATATTCGAATACATTTATGGATTCTTCAGTCCTAAATGTTTTAAACTTTGAGATATACTTTTTATTTTTCTTATAAAGCTTATTAGAAACTACAAAAATGATTACATGATCAATGATATAACTGATTAATATTTCACTTGCACTGTTTTCTGTGAGATTTGTATGTATGTATATATATATATATATATATATATATATATATATATATATATATATATATATATATATATATATATATATATATATATATATATATATATATATATATGACTCTGAGGCCTGCAGGGAAGATTGTGGCTGATCCCTCGCACCCCAGTCACAAACTATTTCAGACACTTCCCTCTGGCAGGAGGCTGCAGTCCATCAGAACCAAAACCTCACGCCACAAGAACAGTTTCTTTCCATCCACTACCAGCCTTATCAACAAGGCCCCCCTTGACACTTGACACTGCCTCTCTCCCTCCCCCGTTCAGGACCTACAAGCTACACCAACGTAGCATTTCCAGACCTTCTGCGTTACATTAACGCACAGTCTACTGTGTATATAGCTCTAGATTCTGTATTTATATCTGTTTTGTCTGCACCATCAACACCAAGTCAAACTCCTTGTAAGTGCAAACCTACTTGGTAATAAACTTGTTTATGATTCTGATTCTGATATATATATATATATATATATATATATATATATATATATTAGTCTTTGCATCTATTAATTGTTAGATGTGATCTTACTGGTTATAGTGATTTTGGGGAAACGGCTAATACAATAAATGGTATTAATAACAGGTTTGTTATTGTTTGAGTTTAGCAGATCAATATTAAAATCCCCACGGATGAAAAAAGACCTTTTGAGTTGTAGGTGTTTATGTTATATCTAACCATTCTCTAAAATAATTTACTTAGAAGTGTAAAATCTGCAGATGAGTTTATTACAATGTCACTCTCCATAAAACAACCTCATATAATTATAAGTTCTCGAGAAATGGAGAATTTCTGTTCCTTCTTGGTCTTGTTGACCTTTTGACCTCAAAGTTACCATACTTCAGCTGTCCACTAGATGGACCCAGACTTAATTTCTACCATGATTACCTGAGTGTCCACACCCTTCCCAACACCTGACAGAGTGTTTTTTATTGGCTATCAGCTTCTAAGACTTCCTGTGTAATATCTACTTCACTGAAGGCATGTTGTGCCAATTATTCATTCATCTGTTAGTTTATTTTCATAATTATTTCCTTAAATATGATTTTCCACAAATCTATGTTAGTTTGTGTATTTTATTCAGTATATGTGATATAACAAACTGTTATCAACCGCACTGACCTCCAAACTTTAAAACAAGTAAAGGTGATATATATATATATATCAAAGTTATGATTACAGAGTTTTAGGAGCTAAATAAGAAAAAGGGAGGTTCTACCAGGAAAGCTGTGAGCTAACACATCATAGTTAAAGTAAAAGTGAAATTCAATGCTTTGTGCAGACTTTGACGCACATGGAGAAATGACAGTCTGGATTTCTCCTCTATAATTATAATAATAATTATTATTATTATTATTGGTTTGAAGTAAAGGCTGAAACTGGTGTCAAGAAACATGACAGTTTAGTTCCTTTTATTTTATTATTATACACTTGAAATTTAGTTCAGAATACATCATACACATTAAAAAATTCTGAACGTATTTAGCTTATGTTTTTGAAATTATATGGTGAAATGCATGTGATTAATTCAAAAAGGAAGATAAAATTTAGGACAATGAAAGTAATTATTTCAATTTATTGTTTTGGTCATGTAGTTGGGCTTAAATGAGGGTAATGCTAAGTTTTATTTAAAACTTAGAAAAGGGTCTGATTGGGCAGGAAACAATTAAGAACTGACATAACAGTATTTAGAATGAAGATTTAAGAATGCCATCAACAAGTAGAATTGTTGTTGTTGTTGTGTTTTTGTTTGTTTTTGCTTTGTTTTGTTGTTCTGCAATAATTTCTGGTTTAGTTCCAGATTTTCTGCGTGATGATGCTGGTTCAATTCTTACATGGGTTTGTCACCATGGCATCATAAGATGGAAACCTAACTTGCTCCAGGGGTGGTTGAATTTCTAAATAACAGATCAAGACTAAAAAGGCAACAGGTCTCTACTAATCAATGCACTGAGAATATAAAAAAACTAAAAAGGATAGCAGTGCAAGGCCAAGCCTCTCCTCCTCACCGAGTTGCACCAATACCGCTTATTTTCACCAGAAAATCTTTTAGGAAGATACCTCAGAATAAATGATCATGTACGTGTGAAAACCAAGACTAATGATGATGCTTAATTTTCATTCCTGTTTGAAGCCAAGGATTAGAAACACATTTTTATCACCTGCAGCATTTCTTACAATAGATTAAAGAAAAGCAAAATGCTTTAAAAAGTATTCATATTGGCTGTGATATTGATAAGCATATTAATTGGTGTAGTACTCACTATTATGATTGCTCTTCTTTTTCCAGCTCAAAAGTAACAGTCGCACAGTCAGTGACACTTGAACTAATAAGTAGATAACCAGATTCCTAGCACTTTTAACACTTAAAGCTGAGTAAAACATCTGCATATTAGGGATGCACCGATTTGACAATTTAGGGTCTGTATCGATAACTGATATTATTATTTATGTTGTGGCCAATAACTGACATTTACCATTATGAATATTATATGTTTCCCTATTTATGCCCTGGTTAATTGCACCAATCCAACCATGTTTTCCTCTTTTATTAAAGTGTAATATTCATATTACAAAAATACAATTTCTATCTACATTTTCTGTCTATTGTGTACTGTTGAACCATATACAGTCTGGTTCCACTTTGTAAACACTGGCAAAATTCTTTCTTGTATGAAGCAACTTTAAACTCATTCTGGTTCTGATTCTACTCGTCTAGCTAACCTCTCTTCTTCAGTTAAACATCCCACAATCCTACCCTGCATCGCTATCAGTGTCACATGTTTAAACAAATACCAAATGGCCAACCCTGTCCTCTGCTGAAACACACACTCAAACTGCAGCCAGATGGAAATAATTACTGGTTATCAACGTCAGCCCAGTTTAACTTATGGAATGTTAAAAAAAGACTAACATTGGCCCATATGGATGTTAATGTTGATTAGTTCTTCAGACTGCAAAGCACAGTCTTAAATTAAGTGATGTTGTAACTGCTGCAATATATGTCACAGCTGCATTGTTTATGCAGCAGTGTAGGATATATTTAATACGTGAGCTATAGGGCTCATAGTGCCATTTTTTGACATGCCCAAAAAAATTTGTAGTAAGCAGGTTTATGTGGTGATCAAATTGTATATGCTACAGTGGAAGTTGTGTTGGAAGCAACGAGGGTGTTATATTTTCCCAAGACATCATTTATTTTATTGTCATTGAAATAAACTTCTGATTTAAGAGTGTAACAGGGGTGTTAGATTAGAATGGAAAATAAATATAATTGATTGTCCCACAATGAGGAAACTCTGGAGCAAGGCGGAAAAAAGGAGCACTCATCACGTCTTAAAAAACAAGGTTTAAGGAGAAAATCTGAGAGCTGAGAGGGAACCGCAGAAACAGGTGTCCTGCTCGTGTGACGCCCAAAGTTTTAGGGTTAGTTAAGAGCCTCATCTCTTAAAAGAAACTCTTTAATCTTTTGATCCTGTTTCATATTGTAGGGGGCAGGTGTGAAGGCAAAATTAATGGAATTAAACAAATGAAAGAACCGAGAATCTAAAACTAAAGTAATAAAATGAAACTTTGATATGGCTAATGAAAACTGAACACACAACCATCAAAAATAATCCATGAGATGAAACACTTGACAGAAAATTTAAGAGAAAAAAAACAACAAAAACACAAGACTGTGATAAATGACTCGGGAGAAGGGGAGGAAATTACATTTTTATCCTTTCAACAGTGAAAAACATCTTCTGTACAAAAAGCTCACCACTGACAGTGCTAGAGGTGACATCATGCCAAAGCACAAAAAAAGCCTGAAAACTAAATCCATTATGATGCAATTTAAGTGCAATCTCAATTGTGTTCATATATATATATATATATATATATATATATATATATATATATATATATATATATATATATATATATATATATATATATATGCCTGTGTCATCGTTTCTTGAACTCGAAAAACACATCAATACTTCTCTATGGTTACTGATTATTTTGCCATCTGTTATGACCATGCACCATCAATGACTCATTTTTCATCCCTTCGTCATTTTTCGGATTTGCTTTGAAAAGAATATTACATCTTGTTATCTGTGACGTCTGCTCTTTGCATATCTACTGTGGTCATTGCTGCCTGCAGAAGGGAAACCAGAGGAAAGAAATGTGTGTGTGTGTGTGTGTGTGTGTGTGTGTGTGTGTGTGTGTGTGTGTGTGTGTGTGTGTGTGTGTGTGTGTGTGTGTGTGTGTGTGTGTGTGTGTGTGTGTGTGTGTGTGTGTGCGTGCGTGCGTGTGTGTGTGCGTGCGTGTGTGTGTGTGTGTGTGTGTGTTTGCACCCCTACCTACAGTTGAGTGAGAACATATTTTTCATGACTTTGATGTAAAGTGAGGACCTTTTGTTCATCCTCACTGTTTTGGGAGCTTATGATCAGGTTTAGGACTAAAGTGTGAATTAGGGCAAGGGTGAGGGTTAGGCCCTACAAAATGAATGAAACTCAATGTAAAGTCCTCACTACAATAGTAAGACCAACATGTGTGTGTGCGCGTGGGGTGGGGTCTCCTAGGCTTATTGCTGTGCCCAACTTTCCGTGTACACTGTTATGAAAGCAGACAAACAAAATTAGATCAAGCCTCTTAAAAAAGGTGTCAAGGCCACTACTTCAGGTTGTTAGCACGGCTGATCCTGGTGACCAGACTCTGCCCTCGGTCCACACACATGGCTTTGATTTTACGAAGTCTTGCAGTTTTTGAAAGCCTATGACCACAAGTGCTTAAAAGCTGTTTTGAATCAAGGGCGAGGAAATATGCTTCCCTAAAGTGTTTATTTTGCCTGTTATGTGGTGCATAGCTCTGAAAGGTCTTAATATGGTCATCAAGGTGCTCTGGAAAGCCACACAGCATATACTGAATGCATAAGGGTGCAGCAGCTGGTTTCATTAAATTTCACTTTTTTGGGAGAGTTTGGTGAGAGTCGTTACGGTAACCAATGTGGAATAAAACTTCAAATAAACTGGCAGGTGGCTCTAAAATGATATATATGTTAATCCTTCCTCCACAGTGAAACATGAATGAATATGAAATATGAATATGGAGTAGTGTCATTGCTGCCTGCTGTTTCGGGACACCTGCATATTACACTGGCACATCGCTGCCTCACATGAAAAATATTTTTCAAGGTTGCTCCGAGCCGCATATGCCCTTGCACACTGCGGATGTTTATTTTGTATTTTTTTTTAGATTATCCGTTAAATAATAGCATATCCTAGTAACTAAATAAGAATAGCAACTTATGGTTCATTTGAAGAGATATATAACATTAATGAGCACAAGCAAAAAAGGTTGCATCAACAGTGCCTTTCAAATGGATTCATACTAATTAAAGTTCTCCACATATGTTTGCATTACAACAAATAAAAACTTAAATCTTTTTTATTGGAATTTTACATGTCAGACCAACACAAGGCACTTCATATTTGCGAAGAAGAAAGAGAAAGATACACTGTTTTATAATTTTTTGGCAAACAAAATGTTTTGTATCCAGCCCCATTTACTCAGATACTGCTAAATAAATTAATTTGACAGTGACCTGAGTAGATAGAGTCCTCATGTGTGTAATGTTAACCCATTATATATATATATATATATATATATATATATATATAGCGATTTTGTAAATGTTTCAAAGTTTTGGAAAGAAATTGATAATAGTAGTGGTGAACTACCAGCATCATGAAGAACAGGTAACATGGCAGACAGGCCAAGGATGAAGGTGTGAAGAGGTTTAAATCAAGTTAGGTTATAAAACAATATTCCAATCCTTTAATATGTTGCTGAACAGTGTTCAGCCCATAATCTGAAAACGGAAAGAATACAAAAAACTGCACTGAGAGCCCAGACAATGACAACCTTATTAAGAGAAGCAGCCAAGAAGCTCTGTGTCAGCCAATCCAATCCAGCTACTGAAAAGCCTAATAGATTATTGTAAATTTACTTTGATCAAGACGTCTTTCCAGAAGGGTGGGACAGATTCTCTATGCACAACATTAAACAGGCAAGCAGTGAAAAATGAGAAAGATAGCTACAATTTTAAAAACAATTATCATTTAGGCCCCAGCAACAGAACCATAGACATCTCTCCACACCAGGAAAGGTGTGTGCAGTGCAATGTGTGGCTAATTTGTTACTCAATCTCTTTGCACTAATCACAAAGTACTTGTTTAAACAAAGAAGAACCAGTTAACGTGATGATGTAAATGGATTACTGGAACATAAACCCTTTTTTTGGCTCAGGAGATAGTCAAATAGCATCCACATATTCACAGTTCATTCACCAGGAAACATAAAAGACACAGATATACACTACCACTCTCAAAACAAATGCACACAAAGTGCAGATACTGGAAATAAACACCATGAATGGGTCCAAACACCCTCCCTTAATCCTGGTGGGCAATTTTGTCATTACTGGCTCTTGTGTGAGCGACGATGCAGGAATGCAGCATCCAGTAAATGGTGCTCTGTAGCTGGCACAGAGAGACCCCCTGCCAGCCTGATGTGTTCTGCTAGCAATCACTGCACACTGAGTCACAGGCCAGTGGAAAATGCCAGATAAACATCACACTGGGAATGAGCTTCCTCCCTCTTCCTCTCTCTTTCTCTCTGGCAGTTTAAGTGGTTCAAGAATAGCACTAGAGCTCATTTTAAGCGACACCATAAGAGTCAAAAGGTCAAATGAAACATACATGGTTAGCGCTGGAGAATAAGGCGATCAGTAGATTAGATGACTGAAGTGAGCGCTGGGTTATGCTGTCAGCTGCACTATGATTCAAACAGCATCCTGTGTGTGATTCTGTTTCATGTATCTGCTGTCATCATCTATTGAGGGCTATGAAAAAGTGTGTAGGAAGGAGAAAAAGGACCTGAAACCTGGGTATGAGCTTAGTGCTCTGTTGACTTGGCCTGCTCTAAACCTCCAAATCACACCTTCACAAAAAAACATTCATGAAAAGCTTGTCGTAATTTCCTGTGAGACCTTAAAAACACAGTCGGGAGCAGGTCTGTTTCTGGCCCTCGTTGTAAATCACCCAATGGCTGCTCTGATATTTCATTTCTGCAGAACATCTCTCCGCTCATCGACCGCTCAGAGAGTAGCCGGGGAAACATCTCTTGCTCTTTGTGATGTACATCACATGCTGTGTGCTGCTGAATAAGACTTAGTGAGGGGACTGAGATGTTGGAGTGCTTTACTTCCACACATCAAAAGCATGGTGGGGGAAAAGATTATGCCATGGGTATGCTTGTCCTTAGTAAGGACAGGGATGCAAGACAGAAGTGATGGGAATATAGACAGATTCAGGACAATTCTGGAAGAAAACCTGTTAGAGGCCACAAAAGACTTGAGACTGGGGGCCAAAGTTTACTTTCTAGCAATAAAGATGCAGTCAAAGCCTTCATGGAATGATTAAGATCCATGTATAGTCATGTAAGAATCGTCCAGTCAAAGTTGAGCTCTGCATCCAATCTCCTACAAGATGGGGATGAGCTAAAGTATGTTGCAACGAGGAATGGGCAAAAAATATTCATTCTCTAGATGTGGACTGTTGGCTGAGAAATACCTCAAAACATGCACAGCTGTAATTTCGGCTAAACATGTTTTTTCTTTTGGGGGAAGAAAAAAACATGAAGATGAATACAAATACACATCTGACTTTCCAGATTTTTTTTGTTTGTTTGCGAAAAGTTTAAACCACATATCCTACTTTGTGTGTGTAAAACTTGTGGCTGTAATGTGACAAATTGTGAAAGAAACTCAAGAAATATGAACACCAACTACTTTCCCAGGCACTGTATGTTTACCCATATATTGTACATGAGTGAAGAATGTTGCTTGAATATTTGTGGTTCACTTCAGGGGGAAACATTGTGCTTTCAGTCCACTACAATCTTTCTCATTTTGTCACCCATGCTGTGCTCATTAAACATCACAAATAATACAGTCTCTCATAATAAAGCACAATCTGATATAAAGCTCTGAAAAGGTCCATTGCAGAAAATTGATTTTTTTTTTTACAGTAAAGCAGATTTTCCACAGTCCCACTCTCTGCCCTTCAAATAGCTTCAATATTGAAAACATTATCTCCTACCTTTCAGTGTGACAAAACCGCACACACTGCAAATGCAATTATAAGGTGTGACCATGCCAAGCTTATTATTTCTATGCATATTCCAATTCCAAACTGCACAATTTTGATTGCCTGTTATATTCAATCATTTACTGGTAGTTATTTAATGAGCAAAAGCGCTGTTGAATATGATTAAAACCTTATGCTCATTGCAATTGTCTTTCAACATATAAAATGGACAAAAAAGAGAATTAACTGACAACGATTATTGAAAGGTTCATTTAAATAGATTTTGGAGGGAATCATAAACAAAACTGAATTGAAATGAAAACTAAAATAGGTCCCCCTGTGGCATTACTGCCAAACTAAAACCCATTTTTTGGAAATGGACAATGTATAGAAAGAAGAACGTGCAAATTAAATGAAGTACAGAGGTATAATCGCCTATGTAGCATGTCAATTTCCAGAACTGTATTCTATTGATGGTATTCAGAAACAAAGGGTATTCAATGTTCAAAGGCATGTCCAATGAAATCACCACTGATGAAGTTTCACAATATGATACTTCAGGAACACTTGAAAGACGAGACTTTTTTATGACTCGAAGAAACCACAATGAGGTTTGTTCCAGCAGATCAACCAATAATGGACTTAGGACATTAAGACTGCAGCTCTATGATGAGATAATGCGAGATTGGAAATGTATTCAGGGTAATGTTCTACGACCGAAAGCCCAACTACACTGCTCTGGATTTATTATTATTATTATTATTATTATTATTATTATTATTATTATTATTATTATTATTATTATTATTATTATTATTTGGGAATACATTGAAAAACATCATAATATCTGCTGCACCCACAGGTGACGATAACCCTAACATTTCTATAAAGATTCAAAGAAGGTTCTATTGAGCATGGCTTAATCAGTTCTATGCTAACGTTTTCTTTAAAGTGGCCTAGTCACTTACTATGACTTTACAAATTTCTATGGCAGTAGAAATGTACAGGGTGTACCCTGGTTACATACAAAGGTTTTCACATTGAATCATCATACCCTGTAGGCTCACTATATTTTATTTCTTTGTTTTACGTTTATTTTTGCTGTATTTTTTAGTAAATGAAGCGCTTTTGCGTATATTTATCATCACAAGACAATGTGACCGGAAGTACGATCCTGCCCATCCGCTCAATGAGTAAACAAGGAGAAGCAGTTATGGGGGCAATATTGTTGCTTTATCATTTGCAAATGTGTGTGGAGAGTTGAGTGTCTGTATCTTGATTTGTGTGTGTGCAGTGGGATTTGAAAATGTGTAAATAAATCTGTAAATGTGTGAGGAGATTTGTGTGTCTGTACATGTGTAAAACTACTTGTGTGTAATCCGTTTTGCAAATGTGTAAAAAATCCACAAATCTGTATTCAGATCTACAAGTGTGTACTGAGATTTGCAAATCTGTACTAAGATTAGCAAATGTGTAGATCAATCTGTAAGCACACACAGAGACACTTGTGTCTGAAGTATTTTCGCTTCAAGACCCAGAAATATAGACAAATGATTGGTTACAAGTCAAGCGGTTTCTCGGTTGGCTCTCTTTACACATGTGATTTTTGCTACACTTCTGCCGTGTGAGATGCACAAATGCGTAAAAAGGATTTGTATGTGTAATTTCTTGATTTGCTGCCCTGAGCGCAGGCTCACAGGCTCACAGGCTGCCTCTTCCGGCTGCGGGAGGTCACGTGACTTTCAAGGATCGTACCAAAGCGTTTTGCTACCGGACGGCTGACAAGGCAACTTGTTATAACTAGATAACTTTCTCGTTTTAACGGCAAAAGTTTCTCGTTTTAATGAGAGTCTTATCTTGCTTAAACAAGATACATTTCTGCTCATAGTAACGCAACATAACCCGGCATCAGCTCGCAGGATATCCTCACACGTTTACAGATTTATTTACACATTTTCAAATCCCACTGCACACACACAAATCGAGATACAGACACACAACTCTCCACACACAATGATATTGCAACAATAATGGCCCCATAAGCAATGGACTCGAGTGAGTCAGCAACATCCAGCAGAGGTGTCAAAGGAAAGAGGTAAAGTAATCCTTACCCTGTAGATCAGGTTGACCTTTGACCATGCTGAGCTGTCACTTTAAAGCGAGGCAATGCAGGACGGTCTAATGGCTCCTACGGTAACTGCATGAGTTGTTGCCATCTTGCTTTCTTTTGGTTCCCCGGTACTGCCGGCAGATGGTGCAACAATGTTTATGGGTGCTGATCGCGGCCAGTAGAAAGTTCTTTTCAAGCTGAAAAAGGACTAAGCAAATACTATCAGGATGAATGCTTGTTGTACATTGTTTTATTTGAGGATGAATATATGTTTTTTTGTGTTTTCTTTTTATGGTCAAAATATGTGACCAGGCCCCTTTAATACTATTTGCCCTCTTCTCTCAGTCATTAATTATTTCAGCTCCCATTTAAAGTTTAAAGAAACACAGTCAGTTAACAGTTGGCAACAACATTAAAATATTCAGTTTTATCCCATCCCACAACATTTCAAGTAAGGGACCAGCAAGGTAATGGTACTAGTACAAATATAGGTGCTAGAATTTAATATGAACCAGAGGGAAATTTAAATAACGATTGGAATTAAAGTAAAATAAGACAGCACATATATTTAGCCTGTATTTCATAATGTTATTTTGCTTTAGTGACAGTCAGTCAAGGACATATTAAGACATTAATAGACCCCATTGTAAGCTCGTGACAGTTATGAAAATATCATATTGAGCATATGTCACATTATATCCCTTTTGCATTGGACATATGGTTAGAAAGGTATAAGAGAGTTAAGAGGAAGCTAGGGGGAAATGACAGTGGTAACACCCATAATGCATCATAACTATCTCTATCTCTATCTCTGAATTTCTCATTGCATCTGTGTTAGCAGCCCGGTTATTAGATAGCCAAACTATTGGTCACACTATTCCATGTAATTTAAATAAAGGTATCCTGGTAATCAAGTAATTTAATGAAACGTTTTCCAACAATAAAAGCTGAAAGATTATAGTTTTGTATCCCACACATTCGTACTGTGCTGACTGGGTGTTGGTCATAGCTGCTGCGGAGAACTGGGACGAAACACTTTAAGTACCAGTGGGTTCCCATCTCCTCTTTCTTCCTGGCATTTAGTTGAGGCGGCAGCCTGTGATCATGGCAACGGCTGGTCTTTGGCGGAACTGCTCAGGTCTAGACTAGTCCAAGCTGGAGTAGACTATTGGCTGTGGTACTGAGGCGCTGTGTTTAATTAGGCCCATGCTGCTGAGCTGCTGCTGTTTATTTCCCCTGTGACACAATGCTGATCTCCACAGACTAGACAGGGAGCGATGGATATACAGTCATTCTGCATGCACTTCTGCACCTTCCCCGCCCATGCTCACACACAATCTGTATGCTGTGTCTATACTTATTTTTGTGTTCATTTCCATGTTGTGCACATGACATGCTTCAGCAGAGAGACACAATTACAGGTGCATTACAAAATCTTAGAATATTGTGAGGTCCATATTTTTGTGACTTGTTTCAAGTGGATTTATTACACATAGGGTGAGATATTTCAAGAAACATTTTCTTAGAATTTTGATGATTATGATGAAAAGCCAAAATTCAGTGTCTCACCGAATTAAAATACAAAATGTGTAATATTGGAAACTCATGGTGTCCTACCCTAATCAGCTAATTAACACAAAACACCTGCAAAGTTTTCCTGATCTTTTAACTCGTTCTCAGTCTGAGTCAGTAGGTTACATAGTCATGGGGAAAGCTGCAGACCTGACAGATGTCTCGAAGACTGTAATTGACACCCTCCACAAGGAGGGTGAGCTACAAAAGGTAATTGTTAAAGATGCTGGCTGTTACGAGTGCTTTATCCAAGCATATTCATAGAAAGTTGATTGGAAGGAAGAATTTTGGCTGAAAAGGGTGCACTAGAAATGCTGATATTTGCAGTTTAGAGAAGATTATAACGCAAAATCCATTTAATAATTTGGGGAAGGATTGGCCTGAGGCTGGAATCTGCACATCAAGAGCCACTATATACAGTATATATATATATATATATATATATATATATATATATATATATATATATATATATATATATATATGTATATATATATATATATATATATATATGTATATATATATATATATATATATATATACATGTATGTGTGTGTAGTAGTTTTTGTTTTTTTGTTCTACTGGTGCTATTTTGTTTTCCTTTTATTTCTACAACACTTTTGCCTCTCTGTGCTTTATAGATTAAGTTGGATTGGTCCAAAGTCCTCTTTTTGATGAAAGTGAAATTTGCATTTCATTTTGTAATCAAGTTTCCGGAGTCTGAAAGAAGGTTGAAAACATACAGAATCCACATTTCTTGAGGTCCAGAATTAAGTTTCCACAGTCAGTGATGACTTGGTGTGCCATGACATCTTATGGTGTTGGTCCACTGTTTTCTAAAGACCATTCGCAACAAAGTTATCTACCAGGAAATATTATTGCAAAGTATGTTTCCTTCTGCTGAAAATCTCTGTAGCGATACTAATGCTATGAAATTAATGCTGCTGGTAAACCCGATTTTCATCGGACACAGAGTTAGGTTTATTGAGGGAATGAGAAATGGCAGGCAAGAAGGACAAGACTTGACCAGATGCAGGTGGAAGCAGAATAGAACAGAGGATTTAATGGCTGAAGGTGCAGGCAGGCAGGGACGAGCAGGGGACCAGAACATGCAGGTAGTGACAGTCCAGAACAGGCGATGTGGATCGGGGAACCACCAGAACGGGCAGAGCAAGCGGCTGGAACTCACGGGGAAATGGGCAAAACTGCAGCATGCAGACACAGGCAACTTTATTTAGAGAAGTGAACAGAAGGGTCTAGCTGGCTGAGCACAAAGTAACTGGTAGAGTCGAAGCACATCACACGAGACGAGATGAGACGAGAAAAGAAGAGACGTTCTGGCAGGGATGAGTTGGCTGAAGCAGGTATAAGGAGACAGGTGCACAGGTGAGCCGAGTTCACTAATGCGTGGCAACAGGTGGAGCTGATCTAGAGTAGAGTGGTGGCTGGATGGAGACTGAGTTGATTGGATGATGAATTTGAGGTGAGGGCAGGTTAAGAGAAAGTTTACTTCGGAAATCGAAACTAGGAGCTAGGAATGGCGTAACACCCAAGTTAGCAACATTCTAGTTAACACAGTCAGAGAAGTTGGAATTCCAAGAAAACAACAAAATCAAAAGGTTGGGAGTCCAATATGGGGATGGCCAGGTAAGCTGTTGTTTTGTTCGTAGTACCTCTTACAAACGTTGTTTAAAGCTGTACTTTCCACATGCAAACGAAACACCACTTTTACTTTGTTCAAAACAAAGTTGTACCTGCTACATGTAGAATTGATTGTAGATGTGCTCTTACAACAGTTTTTTTTTTTTTTTAAATAAACAAGTTTTCATCAAAGCTTACTGGTGTTGTTGCGAGAAGCTGCCATAGGTCCGACAATTGGCCTTAAAAAATTTCTCCCACCTTTCGAGTGGGAAGTCCGATCGGAAGTCAGAATTTCCGAGTACCGACTGCAGCTGGGAGGCAGCGTAATTTTATTTTCCAGTAGGACTTGGTTCCCATACTGCCAACAAAACAAAAGGCTGGTTTAATGACCATGGTGTTGCTGTACTTTAAAATATATTTTCACAATATTTTAATTTCTTTAGATGTACCTGTACACCTCAGCCTGCTTTGTTAGTGATCTCTTTGTCTCAGTTGCATTTCTAGACCATCACCCTGCATCTCTGTGCACCCTTGCACTCCTGAGAAGTCTCCAAACTTCTTGAATTTGAGACAAGAGAGTGTACCGCTTTTATAGAAAGGTTTTCCTTTATTTGGACAAAGGATCAATGATCAAATGAATTGGTGGAGTGCCATGTTTCCTCCGAGGAAATAAAATCATTACTGACAAGTTTGACATTCTGGGGAGTTTGCTTTTTACCCTTCTCTCTGCCATTTAGGTAACAACATCAAAACCACTGGGATATGCGTATACTTTGTGAAACTGTAGCCTGCAGCCACTTACCTTGGATTAGCGCAGAGACTTCAAGGGAAACCATCAGCCTGAGGGGTGTACTACAAAGCGAGATTAACAGGTTTGCAAGGAAAGTTGAGCCTAAAGCCAGAGCTTTCAGTGTCACAAAGGTGGCTCTCTTTAACCTGGCTTGAGAGCCACTGCTATGCTGGATATAAAACTTCTTCCTGCAGAAGGCTGTGTTCAGATTTTTAGATTTGAATGCACTTTGAAATGTACCAATTTCTCACTGGTTCTCTTTAGTTCTGAGCAAAATAGAGCCAAAGATTTGTTTATGGCCTCATTAAACTTTTTTTTCTTCTTTGATGTCAAAGTCAAATGATAAAACTTGAAATAGAAAAGGCCACGGACAAACTGTCTTTCTACGAACCCCAGGTACTGATCATAATTAAGTTGGTCGTAGATTAACAAATAGACACGGCATGAGATTTTGAATATTTTCATTTTAATAAATGTCCTTTTTTTGCTTTGTGGCTTACTTTCAAATGCTGCGGCTCCAGGTGTCAAGGCAGTATGAATCAACTGACAAGGATACCTAGCTTCATCAGGCTGTCACTTCTATCAGTACCAGCAAAGAGAAGTTCTAACACACTACAGCTGATGTGTGGTCTTAGTGTCCTTCAGTATTTCCCAGCCACTCAGAACTGTCAGCCTTTGAATGGGTTTAAGGCAGACACATAGCAACAGCATCTATTGATGCTGCAAAGTTCTTGAACTGACTTCTTCACTATTTTCATCAAAGGACTTTAAGAAAAGCTTGCAAACACTTTAAAAGTTTAAGGACGCCATTTTTCATATGCATTGTTTACCAGTAGATTGAAACCTTGGCATATTTTTCCTGTCCTATATATTTGGACAGGAAAACACCCAAATGGTGAAAGATTTTGACCAATGACAGGCCATTATTTCAATGTATTTCAAAAGCAATCTGGCCATTAAACATAATGATTTTTAAAAAATTACAAAAATTTCAAGTATGTCACCACAGCAAATCTGATTATCTGAAGCATTTGTGTCATTAGACATTGTAAATGCAATGTTAATAGGCACAATTATTCTCCTCAAATCCTCTGAAATTTGAATTATTGAGGTGAGTCCTTTATTGGGCCCTACCAGGAAAAGCGTTGTAAAGTTATTCTGGAATTTGAATGTTTCTTATTCTTCCCTGAAATGAAGTGGGCTTTTGGAGGCCTAATCATATATGAAAACTTATAAAATTTTGCTAAAAATTCAGCCCTTATTAAAAATGATAGTATTTCAATGCAATTAAAAGGCAGAGTTTAGGTGCTCTGCACCACTCCCTAAACTCTGCCAGGCCAAATGTAGACATTTGAAATTTGGTACATAGATTGAAACGTTCAAAACAAGAAAAATAAGTCAGTTTTAAGGTATATGCAAAACATAAAAATTAAAATGCAATAAAAATACATAAATAAATAAAAACAATAAGTCGGCCATTTTGGGTGAAAGGCTCGTTTTTGAGGGTTTATGACATTTTATCCATGTCAAACTTTGACAAACTCCTATGGATTTTGAGGTATTGGCTTCAAATTTGGTCAGTATCCCCTTAAGGCATGGGGGATTAAAAGTTATCAAAATGATGAGTTTTTGAGTATGTCTACAGGCAAGACCTCAAACTTTCCCTCCTCGCTCCAATATTTTAAACACTTTCACATAAAAATACATTATATGGTGTGACAGATCCATTTTGGTTGCCTAGCAATATTATTTGATCATATGCTGACATCACCTAAGCCCTGTCCCATCACTTTTTCACTTAGAAAATTTCCAGTTGGAATTGTGTTAGAAGAGATATAACAAGTGGTTCTCACTTGGTTTCCAAGACAGGTACTTTTTCTTAGAGGGTTTGGCTGTGGCTGCTTGGTGAAGTCTGACGTCTGACACGTTTGGCTATAATTTCCTTATATATCATCAAAACTGCACTAAATTAAACACAGTGGATATTAGTCCAACCACTAAAGGATATTTTAGTGGTTGGATTAATAATACACAGCGCCCTCTATAAGCATTAAAACAATCGGTACCTAGCCATTCTTTGACCGAGGATTATGAAATCTGGTACACATATGTGGTGTCTCAAGACCTACAAAAAAGTATGTTGGAGAGTTGGACTCAATCCGATTAACCTTTAATAGAGTAAGGACTCTTTAGCCAAAGCTGAAGTCCGTTAGCGGTCGCCATGATAAAGGCTGTCCGAATAGTGCAGTCAGTAAAGGAGAAGGTAGGAAAAGTAGCTGTATGCTCCCTCCCGTGACTAGTTTTGCCTAGGAACTCCGCAACTTCCCTTACCAGCGCTAAGAAACCTTAAGGTATCCCACAAACCTTTGCGTGACATGACGTTTAAGCACACTCCCTTCACGGAAATCAGCAAAAAATATCTGGAGAGAAGAAAGCATGCACTTTGTAGTTCATTTTCGGATGGCTGTATGACTGGATTTGACTCATATCGCCCATGCGCGTTCCCATCAGGTAATGACGTCAGCGTTAAAGTCTGTCCGAATTTGGCACAGCAGTCCAAAGCTCCTTTCCTCCCCACGACAGAGTTCTAATTGTTGACCCCATGAAAGGAACAGGAGTGAGGAGCACGAGCTAGAAGCTATTATTAAGGGTATTCAGATGAAGCGTTGGTCCAAACTCTACATGAAGTTAGCCATTTGGGACCAAAGCTTCCAATTTGTCTTTTTTTCACAGGTATCTGAGTTAACTCCTGCAGCTTTAAACTGACAGACTTCAAGATAACACAGTACTTTGTTTAAGGAGCAATAAGCTATATTTCACCACTAGGTGGGGCTTGAGTACGGTCTGTAGACCAAAAGAAGATGTGTATCAAGCCACGCCTCTCTCTACCTCCACTCCGGCTGCAACCCAGCACCCAGTACAGTTCAGTTCAGTTTTATTGCAATTTCCCTTCCTGTTGTCACAAATCGCCTCGTATGCACATATTTCCAAAGGATACATTTACAGGAAAACAGCATGACCCTTTGGAGGACCATGACATAATAATGCTGTTAGCAAGACAACATTTTGATCTGCTGGGTGTGCCCTCTGCCATTTTGTGCTAAGCAACACTGCTCTTGCAGTGCCATTTTACAGGCAGCTGTTCACATACACATTTATGCTTGTGCACACACGTACATGCTCATGCGGCCGGCCCGGCTATGTAAACAAGAGACTGGAGAACAACAGAGAGATGGTGTGCAACCTCACACCACAGTCCATCTAAAAAGATACATTTAGTTCTTCAAAAAGCTTCTTTTTTTCGAGGTTATTAAAAGCTTTTTGCTGTATCAAAGAATGTGGATGTCGGAAAGCCATAAAAGACCAAGATGCAATATCTTTCACACACAAAGTGTTAGCTGTACACTTTCTGAGCGTCATTGGACAACAGTCTTCAACAAATTCACATGGTCATTTGCTGACATATGTAACACCCTGTGAGACAAGGTATTCTCTAGGCCTGTTTACCCTTTGGAAAAACTGTGTGATCATGTGACACTATCAGATTCTATATTATGTGGCATCAGGAAGCCGCTGACAGTGAGGAGGGATGCCCAAACAATTGTAGGAGCCAACTATCTGTGCCGGACCGTGATGTTTGAGCCGTGCGTGTTAAGAAACTGTGGAATCGGCCAGGCTCTTATTGGATCGATGGTGAGCTAAGGAAAGAACCATAATCTCCTGGAAATGTATTCAACTGGAGTGAACCAGGAGGTTCCAGTTGGAAAAACATCCGTCAGAAATGAGGGTGCTGTAGGAACATCCTCTGCAGAACCAGTTGAGCAGATGTTTGTTGTCGCTGGATAGGACTCCTCCTCTCTTGATGGCTAAATTCAGAGCAACTTGCAACTGCTGGAGGTAAAAATAAGGCATTTTCCCTGCATCTTGGTATGTATCCAGAAATTTTGCGTAGAGCTCATCGGTGTCTTGTACTGTGCCATATGCAGAATCGAGGATCTGGAGGTAGACTGCTGGCCATGTTTCAGGTTTTAGATGTTTATCCATGTCTATAGCTGGAGGCAGAATACGTTTTCTTGACCGCTGCAAATCAGAGACAGAGGTCATTCAACATTGATCAACATCAGAATGCCATGTCTCATAATCTGCTTCATTTTGGGGCCAAGGTAACCTCCTAGAGAAAACTCTGAGTCGCTGAGTAGAAAGATGGAGCATTGCACCATCCTCATTCTTTACAATATGCTCCACCACATAACGCTGGACCTCTGGTGGATTTAATTGAAGTGTTGCCGTGTGTGAAGAAGAGGGTACTACTGTGGGTGAAGCTTTGGATCATACTGGCTTGTTGGTAATATCTGACTTGCATCATAAGAGGTGGTGACAGAGGGCAGAATGGCTGGGGGCGTATCAAAGTCTGGCTGCTTGATTTGAGCTGGGATTAGTTCCTTAACGGAGAGACCAATGAGAGACATTACATCATTGACGACCTCCGTCAACTCCTTTCCAGTGTTTTTAGCAAGGTCTTTCAGAACAGACAGGTAAGTATTTGTTTTTAGTTAACCAATTTGAGTAGCACAAATAGTTGAAAGTTCAAAAATTTCATAGCTTACTGCCTTGTCGTGACTAACGTATGTGTATGGCAATCAGTTTATGGTGAAAGGGTGACCCTGGTTCATTAATAAAATCACTCTTTAAAATTGCCCCCTGTTCTGCCAAAAAGTAAAAAACTTAATCATATGCGTTGATGTTTGTAGTACCTTCCACTACAACTGCATTAGGTATCTTTATGCAATATTTCTCACATGCTTTGTATTATACTTTTGCCCACAAATTATCAAAGAGTTCTGCCCACTCTCTCCTGGCTATCTCACCACAAATTATGTAGCCAACACGCTACATATACAAGTAAATATGAAGCACTAGATGCTATAATAACTCTCAATGAAAGCAATGAAATCGTAGTAGGCTAGTGATCAGAGAATTAAGAACAGCTCAGGGAGAGGCGGCAGAATCTGAATGTTGCATTCTCCGCAATACACCGTGTATTAAGGAAAAGTAACAATTATACAGGACATTGAGAATGACTGGCCATTCAGTGTAAATATATATACAATATAAACAAGTTGTTATTTTTTAAGAATCCTTTTTTACAGTCCAAGCACTCAGTAAAATTAACTAAATGCTGGTTAATGCTCTGGAGGGAAAAAAAAAAAAACTTTGGTATCAAACTTGCGCAAATAACTGTTCTTTAGATCCCGCAAAATGATTGCCCATACACAGGTAGTGCCGATACGGAGAACTGAGAATGCTTAAATGAATATGCGTCTGTAGGCTAAAGTTCAAGTGAGTCCATGGTCGGCTGCAAGAGCCTCCTACCAGCCCAAACTGAGCAGGAGGTTCCAGTTGGAAACTTTGGGTGAATAAGTTTCCTCAGAAGTTTAGGGCTCTTTCCTTAGCTCGCCATCAATCCAATAAGAGCCTGGCCAATTCCATGATTTCTGAACATGCACGACTCAAACGTTACAGTCCGGCACAGATAGTTGGCTCCTGCACCAGCAATTGTTTGGGCATCCCTCCTCTCTGTCAGCAACTTCCTGATGCCACATAATATAGAGTCTAATAGGACGCTACGGTCACATGACCCTCAATTTTTCCAAAGAGTAAACAGGCCTAGAGAATACATTCTCCCACAGAGTGGGTTTGACATCTGTGTCATCCAAGAGGGAACTGTAATTTCCCTCTGGGATTATTAAAGTATTTCTGATGGTTACACAAAACAAACAGGAAGTGACTTATTTCACTGGTAGATATCCTTCTTTTACTCTTTGACTTCAATAGGTTTCAA
The DNA here is from genome assembly GCA_037039145.1 of Fundulus diaphanus. Lineage (NCBI taxonomy): Eukaryota > Metazoa > Chordata > Actinopteri > Cyprinodontiformes > Fundulidae > Fundulus > Fundulus diaphanus. The sequence goes on along the minus strand of CM073133.1, from coordinate 28,837,882 downwards.
TGTGTGTCTGATAAAGAGCAAGGTGATATTTAATCCTACTGTGAACAATGACTTGACTGGACCATGTGGACGTGGCAGAGTGGCGAATTGTGATATTGCGCTGTTTGCATACGGTTGGCTCTAAATCCACAAGCATGATCCAATTTGCTCCAAATTGGATATATATGATTTTGTTTACCTACAAGGTCACAGGTCCATTGGATTGCATTGAAATACGAATGAACTCTACCCCCAAGAATCTTATAAATGTTTATATCACCTTGATGCATCTTCAAATCCACATAAAATGTTGTTTGCATTATCATGGACAATTGTTCAACACAATGGTGTGGTATATCGAAGACGTTACTTAAGCCCTGTCCATTGGGAGAAAAATGTCACAAGTTTATGTGTTGAATGACCCTCCATGACAGCCTGTAGACATTTCAAACTTTGTCTAATAACAAATAATGGGTCTTGAAAGTATAACAAAAGTGTTTTTCTGAAAATTAAAATTTGTCTTTTGATCATATTTTTATTATTTATACAGTTTTCTATTGCTATGTCAGACACAGCCAAATATCACCTGTTGCTGGCTTATAAGGCACAGAACATTGTGCCTACACTTTACAGAGACAGTTGAAAAGACTGCCTGTTGGTGATAATTAATATTTTAGTTCAGTAGGTATATATGAAACAATTGTTTCATATATACCATGATATTTACTTATGCAATGTCTGATGACTTCTTGTTTTAAAGTCTTTATTACAATTCTTGTGCAGTGTAATGACACTGCACACATCATATTGACAGAGAAAATAGGGTTCAGACAACAAAAGACTGTGTGCAAGTGCAAATGAGATACCAAACAAAAACAATGTGCAAACCCAGATCAATATCTCTGTTAATAAGGTAAATAAGTTATACATACCCAGGTAAATGTAAAGACAAAAAGGGTTGCTGAGAAGCACGTGCAGTTAAAAAGTTTTACCTGATATTTTTTTGCAAACTTGATGAACAGTGGAGTAAAGCAAATGTGTGCAGGTGCTTGTTTGACCTTCCTTAATCCTTGAGTCCAGTACACTGCCTCATCAGTGAATGTTTTTGAACCTGCCCCAATCTTAAAGAGCACCACTGCAACATGTAAGCAGGATTAAGCCACACCAGCCATGCAGGTACAACCTGGCAGAATCCACCTCAACACTTGCATCAAGAATAACCCGGGGCTTTAGTGGAACCTCCCTCAACCGCTGGGATTGCAGTCCCTGGGCATAAATAGATTTGCAATTAGCACAGAAAAAAAGAGGACATCAGCCATTTAACAGAAATTTGTTCACCAACATAACTTTGTGCTTTTGTTAAAATTGAACTGAGTAAAATAGGAGTAATGTTTATGTTGTTTACAGTGTTAATCAATGGTTATTGATAGTGTAAAATATTTCATTTAATTATTTCTCCTTTATCAGTGGTATGAGGAGGAATAAGATTGCCTTGAACTCAGATGAAAGTTACAATAATAACATAAAACACATTACAAACTAAGTTCACCCATGTATAATGAGGGAGAGATAGACCTATTATAGATTGTGAAAACTCCCTGGTTCATAAATAAATAGACTTTATCAAGGACTTTTGATTGGTACAAAATTATTTTATAGCTTATAGGATTCACATGCTCCAATGATTCGACCCTTCCTCCGCTAAATAATTTAAAATGCTGAAAACATGTGGTGAAGATTTTCACATTTGATATCTGGTACTTACAAATATTCCCCACAAACTTAGTAGACACTTTATATTCACTTTTCAGCCACAACTGCAGGAAATCACAGATACAGTGTTCAGTCTGGCTGCAGCAATGGGGTTTCCCACTCTAGCCTCCTCAGTGAGACCAGCCTGTCTCCAAACACAGATTCAAAATCGACTTGTTGAACTGACTGCACAGATGAAGTTTGGAGGTGTACTTTCTCACCTAAAACATTTTATAACTACTTTTTGTGATAAATTAATGGTATAAAATCGATAGATTTGTAAACTCATCTCCTTATTGCTCCATAGTCCCCCCCAAGCGACGGATTGTTTTGCCTTGCCACAGACATTGCTGACCAATAAACAAAGCCGCAGGCTTATTGGAAAGTCCTACCCTCAGACCAGGACCTTTTTCCCATGAGATCAAAGCCTGGAGAAACTGAAATCCCCCATATGGAAACACGTACTGGGCTTTTCAGGTGTAATAGAAAAGGGCCTATTGTTATTGTTCTTTTGTGCATGTTGGAATTGAGCATTAAAGGAGCTACAAGTAATACTGACACCTTATGGCTCAAATTGATACAGCGGTTTGCCAATCATAACAATCTGATATGCCGTTTTTAAATGGTGTGTTGCTGTCCTGTTACTTACACAGGACGTTGTATTCCGTTCTATTTCTGGTCCGCTTCACTTACTGGCTTCCATGTTAGCAGGCTGCTGCCCTTTTGCCAAAATAAAATACCAAATGCTGCACTCTGTGTTGGGAACCCTGGGAACTGTCAAATGATTGGCTCAGAAACCAGGAAGTAAACACGGGCTACACTCTGAACTGAAGTAGTTCCGGAGCGTACCTCTAGGTTTAAGAGAGGAAAATGTGACTAAAACATTGTTGATGGAGAGGACCAACTGTTTATAGGAATGTTACTGAGACAAATGAGAATGATTTAGGTTGATTTTACAGTAAATATCTTACTTATAGGTCCATAAAGACCTGCTGTGGGAACGTAGCCTATAAGGTAACATTACAGATAATGTATTTTATCTAAAACATTTAAAGTAGTTAAACCTGGACCTGAAATTGTGGTTGTTCTTTAAAATACAGTTTAAGACATGACGCCTTCATTCATTGTAGCATTTGCAAGGTAATTGAATCATATTATAATTAGAACAAAATTAGCTAGTCAAACATGAACTAAATTAGTGTTGACTGATTACAAATGAAAAAGCTGCTTGTGATTTTGGAATCATTTACTCATTTCCTAAAAATTGTATCTTACAACATTTGTGTTTGTTTATTTGTTTGTCTGGATTTGCACATAAAGACCTGTAAGCTGAAATTTTTAAAAATACAATACCAATCTTAGTATTTTAAGCTATGTTAAGATATTTTGGATAAAGGTGTTCTAAAATTGTATGTTAATGATGAGTTATTCAATTAGTAACAATCTGATATGCATGAATGGCAAAGCAAATAAAAAGCTCTAAGGATACACGTGATGGATGCTAAACAAGCCAAATTTGTTTACAGGCTCAAAGTGTCTATTTTGTAGCCTTGGGGACAGTCATGCTATTTGTAGCTACCCATTTGTTTTCAGTATATGTGCATAGTTATGCTAATAAAGCTAAGTTGGAGCTGCAATCCAGCAGCATCCCATTTACCATGCAGACATAAGAGATAACTTTCTCATCTATTCCAAGCTAAGGAGGTGCAGAATATTGCTATATATAATATTGTTTGTGTTGAATATTGTATAGATCTCAAAATCTTTTTAGGGCATGTATCAAGACTTAGAAAATGTGCAGACATATGGAAAATTAAGGGAATTACATCCAGGAGGAGATTTCCAACATCTCCTTGAGTAGCTACTAAAAAATCAATCCTGGAAAAAGGCAATTATGTTGACAAAAGTTACATTTGGTCTTAAGTTTCTCAAGATTGGTGCAGGACAAAAACTCCACTTAGTTCTTTTAAACAATATGTTTAATTCAAAAGTTTACAGGTTAGCCAAACAGGGACCCTGAGTAAAGTGGACTATCGAAATACGTCAAAAGCAAACAGCTCATGATGCAAGACATGTTTTATTAAATGTGCAATTTAACAAGCTAAGCTTAGCATTGTCTGACTTAAACTTGGATGAAGGATGACGTGCTTCTACTTTTTTCATCATTTCAAAAGCTGCAATGTGAGAACAATCGAAGCACATGGCATGTTAGAAATCAGTTTGACTATTCTGGCACTAACTTAACTGTGAAAGTAGGCCTGGCAGAGTAACCATATGGTCTGCGCCAGATTTTCCGTTTTACACACTCGCAAGTACACACACAGATGCACCAGTATTGTAGAGGAAATGTGATTTATTTCCTGCTTTTTGAACCTCCGCTGCTGCTGCATGCCCTCAAGCTTTATTGCCAAGCAAATCACTGGCTTCATATGGATTGAAAAACAATGTAGGTCCTTCCTCACAATCCCAATATTATGGCACGATATCAATATCAAAGTCATTTAGGTCGTTTCTGCTTAGATGGGTAGCCACTCAAATCTATATTTTAATTCCAGGCACGTAATTGTTGGCATTTTGAATTACTTTTCTGTTTTCTATTCTCCAGTAGACACTTTTCTTTCCCTATAAAACGAGAGGGAATATTTTCCTTGATAAATGCCACCATGTGTCCTCTTTGGGCTGAATATATTCTGAAAAAAAATAATGCATGACACACTTTTACAGTGAGTATCCTCTTTGGCTTGTAATTCTTTTGCCATATGGAGTCATTGTGTCTGAATGATGAAGTGAGTGAGCACAGCCAAAAGGACACCCAGAAACTCGTTTTGAAGTGCACAGCTGTGTGCATATCAGTGGTATGTGAGGTAGGTAATGAGGGATCTCCTTGTCACCGTTGCCAATGATAAACTCGTCCGCCTCCAAATCACAGGGCTAATGGAGGGATTCTCCATTTGGTTACAAAAAAAGAGATACTGTTGTTTGAGGTTACAGCGGCATGGGAGTAGCAGAATGGGATGCATAATGGCAGACTTAGTCATAGTGTTAATGTATCTGAGAGGAACTCATCTGTCACAGTGTGTAACGGGCTAAAAGGAGATGTAGATAACTTTCAGAGTCAATGTGACATTTCTGTCTGTGTTTCCTTCTCTTTTGTTGGTATCTGTTCTGTTTTTCCCACAGAATCTGCACACGGTGACCATGAACTTGGATTTAGCATTGCCCATATCGGCATTGGACTTCTATCTTGAGCCTTGGAATAAAACATTTGGGGAATTCTGTTTATTAGAAGCCTTTTCTATCTGGTGTTTATATAACAGGTATTGTACATGCCAGTAAGTCTAAACTCACTCATCTAAATACATCTACAAATGTGTTTGTTTCTAAGACAAACAAGAAATCACCCACAAACATGGCAACAACTCAATGCATTTAGACACCTTGAGATAGTGATAAAAAACCCGTTCAAATCAAGTATCAGGATGGGGAAGAAATGTTTTGAGTGACATTAAATGTATCATGGTTGTTTGGGCCTGACGGCTGGTCTGGGTTTTCCCGAAACTGCTGATCCACAAAGATAAATACTGAATTCTGTGGGAAATAATGTATTTTTGATACCAGATGTCAGAATAGAATCGTCAGAATAGTTTAAGATGATGGAATGGCAACAATCAGTCGGATAACCAAATGTAACAACCAAGATGTGTAAAGTATTCAACTCATTCAACCTTGAACAACATGAGCTACAGCAGCTGAAGACTACTTCAGGTGAAATGTCTGTCTATTAGGAACAGGAAACCACCTTACACAGGTTCCCCAAAACTAGACATTAATTAATTTTAAAAAAGTGTTCCCTTGTCCAAGCTGCAACATTCAGATGTCAGGGTCAGAATCTTACCCAGTATGAACGTGTCTCCATCCTGCCTGCTGGTTCAGGATGCTCTTGGTAGTGTACTGGTGTGGGATATTTTATTAACATACTTTGGGCTCCTTAGTGTTAACCGAGGGTCATCCCACCGTACAGGTTTCTGAGTGTTTTTTGCTGATCTGCCTATCTCTTTATAAACAAAGTGTACCCAGCTGCTGATTGCTACTTCCAGCAGGATAACAAAACTCAAATAATATCAAACATTTTGTAAAACATGACAATGAGCTCACTATACCCCATTGCCCTCCATTGTCACTATATGTCAATCTATTAACACTTTTAGGATGTACAGGACTGTCTCAGAAAATTAGAATATTGTGATAAAGTTCTTTATTTTCTGTAATGCAATTAAAAAACATGAAATGTCATACATTCTGGATTCATTACAAATCAACTGAAATATTGCAAGCCTTTTATTGTTTTAATATCGCTGATTATGGCGTACAGCTGAAGAAAACTCAAAAATCCTATCTCAAAATATTAGAATATTTCCTCAGACCAAGTAAAAAAAAATTATAACAGCAAAACAAAATAAAACATATGAAAATGTCCATTAATGCACTCAGTACTTGGTTGGGAATCCTTTTGCACAGATTACTGCATCAATGCGGCGTGGCATGGAGGCAATCAGCCTGTGGCATTGCTGAGGTGTTATGGATGCCCAGGATGCTTCAATAGCGGCCTTTAGCTCATTTGCATTGTTGGGTCTGGTGTCTTTCAGCTTCTTCTTCACAATACCCCACAAATTCTCCATGGGGTTCAGGTCAGGGGAATTGGCAGGCCAATCAAGGACAGTAATGCCATGGTCAGTACACCAGTTACTGGTGGTTTTGGCACTGTGGGCAGGTGCCAGATCTTGGTTGTGCAGCGTTTCCTGCCACATTTCCCCCTCCCAACACACTTTTTGTGAATGTGCTTTGAAACTGCACTCTGTGAACAGCCTGCTCTTTGAGAAATTTATTTTTGTGTCTTACCCTCCTGATGGAGAGTGTCAATGATGGTCTTCTGGACAGCAGTCAGATCAGCAGTCTTCCCCATACTTGTGATTTAGTTTACTGAACCAAGCTGAGTGTTTTTCAAGGCTCAGGAAACCCTTGCAGGTGTTTCGAGTTAATTAGACGATTCAAGTGATTAGTTGAATAGCCTACTAGTATACAGTACTTTTTCACGATATTCTAATTTTCTGAGACAGTCCTGTAGTGAAACGGGAGATTCACATCATGGGTGCCCAGGCAATAAATCCAGCTGTATGTCATTATGTGAATATGAACCAAAGGCTCTGAGAAATGCGTCGAACACCTTTGCAAATCTATGGCACAAAGAATTAAGACAAGGTCTGAAGGCAAAAGGAACCTAAGTGTATGTTTACTTTGAGGTAAATAAAGAGCTCCTGCCATTTGTTGGCTTTAGCAGGTCACCCACTAATGTAAATGACAAATAGTAACTGACCAAAAGAGTTATAATGATAGTTTAAACCCTTTCACATATGATCCGAAATTACTGATTCTTAATTAAAATGGCTAACTTTTCATGCAACAATTTTGCAACATATACTTGGGCTTCTTTGACAATGTTTATGTTATCTTGCTGGCCAGCAGAAAGACAAACTATTGATGAATGTCCTTTCTCAGCTTTCTCATTGGCAGTCAAACAATCTACCATCCAAGGCAATAAAACGATAACCAGACGCCCAGAATATCTATGTTTACATTATGAACTGGGAAGTTGTTTTTTTGGAAAACAAACTCTAGACTAGGAAGCCAAAAGAAATGCATTGCTCAAAACTGTGAAGCCAAATGTCAGTTAAGCCACACTCGAACAGGGATCTTATTAGCAACTCCCACTGCATGTTTCTCCCTGTTGTTTTGGCATACGCTGCCCATCGCTGATTTCCCTTTTGTCTGCTTATTACAACACTGTTGGGTTGCAAGTGATTGGAAGACCAAAAGAGAGCCATGACAGACTTGGGCAAACACTCACTGCATGATCAAAGCTGCTAGGGGGGAGAAGAATGCCGTGTGTGATGAATGGGGAGGGGCCATAGGAGGGCACTGTAGTGAAATGTGAAACACATCACCCCAAAGCAACATTGCAGTGAAACTGCAGTTCATGGGATGGAATTTGGGGGAGGGCACAGTTACAGCCCGTAAATCATAGCAACTAAATCACTTTGTGTTTGCATTAGGGCTTTTTATTGGCTAATAGAATGCATTTGCAACAAATAAAGCAACCCTAAAAACAATGCTCTTCATTTATTTTCTCTTAATATTAATATCTGAGGGTGAACCGCAGGCTGTCAAAGAAAAAAGACATTTTATTTAAATTGAGAGGGTAGTTAAGGGTAATTAGTATTTTGCATCAAGCTCAAAACCTCCACACTTAAACAGAACGACCACATTTCTCCTCAGACATGAGCAGGGTCTTGATTTCTGTGCAGGAAACTAGACATGTAACACCAATTGATAATTTCTGGTGAAATAACTGTAAGTAAGTTAACCGGAAGAGGACTGAAAGTAAACAGTTGAACATTTGGGATAGATGTCCACTGATTTTAATGTTGTACTAAATACATTATCTATCTTCCCGATATTGACATCCAAAGACCATTTGATCACATCGGTGACAATATATATATTAAATTATTGTTTTCTTTTTGTTGTTGTTGCTCAAAACAATTTGGAATGATTTCTCCTAAGAAAGAAAATGACAGCTGTTAAAAAGTTAATTTAAAATCCTTTTTTGTGTATTGATTCCCATTAGAGTGTCTTGCCCCTCACTAAACAACAAGTAATTGGAGTCCTTTTGTCATTTAGTCTTGTAATGCTTTCAGAATAAAAAGAGGTCAAAACCACACTGAACATTGATCACTGAATCTAAGTTTTATATTATTGTTACACAAAACAGTTGTACTGGAAGTTCTGTTCTCCCTAAAGGCTGCTGCTAGCTGGATATTAGTTTGTTGGCATTTTCCGGAGCTGGTCTGTGTTGCTTTCAGTAGGTGTGCATACCTGTCTACAAAGGGCTGATTTTGCATCCAGCAAAATAGGTTTGTTTTTTGATAAGATAATTTATGCACCTGCCACTAGTGTCGCAGCTCCTTCTTCACTAAGAATTAGACTTATCTTTATTGTTATTCAGATTTGTATCATTAGGTACGTATCTGGACGAGATCCTGTTGCAATAGCTCAGGAACGATGCAGAAACAAAAATAGCAGCTGCATTTTGTGTATAAAATCTATTTTGTGTATAAAATTAGCACACTTGCAACAAAACTAACTCCAAAAACATAAAAAGGAAAATGTGCATTTAAAAGATAATGTCAAAAATACTACGGATTTTAAACATACCGTATATTGCATTTGTTAAAATAATTGAAAACTCTCTATATTGCACATGGAAAGAAACAAAGAGGTGCGTTACACCACTGAAGCAAACTGGCACAGGGACCAGCACTACTGATCCCATATGCAAAATGAGTGCAAATGGGGTATTTTGTCACTAGTTTTGGCACTCAACACCTGAGGACAATTCAGATCTCTGCTGTTGTTCCACATCATCTGCTATCATGAAGGACTCCACATGATAGCATTCCAGGTTTGAGGGACCTGGTTTGTCTGATTCTGACTATGTTAGCTTTGGACAAAAGCTGTGACATTTTATCTAGGCAAAAATAGAGCAAGAGTGCTCCAAGGCTAAGTTTATTGTTCTTAGACCCCTCTACTCTTTGCTCGATCATAAATACTGTGTGATGTAAACGTTGTTATTTGTACCCATCCAATAGGCCAAAGGGGTCTCTGCAGATGTAACCCTTGTTCATTGCCTCTTTGTTTGTCAGTTTTTGCCTCATTATGTGTAATGCGAACCGGAATGGCCAAAGAGAAATTTTGCCACGGTAACAACGCAGTGACAAATAAAATATTCTTGATTCTTGATTCTTGAAATGCAACCCAGATGTCTGACTGAAATATTGTGGTTCACCTGAGCTAAAAACGGTACGACTAGAAGGGTGTACCAACTTGTCCACCAAGTCCAAGCAGCTCATGTGAACACAATGAGGTATGTCCTGCCCTCTACAGTGCCATCTTCAAGAGGTTTTAACTGGATGTTCACAATAGGCCGTGGGCCAGAATCTGTAGGATGTCTTTTCATATGAACTGTCTGGGGGCAACTTTCTTCCACCGGGATAAGTTGCTACACATAGCAGTGATCTCAAAACACCAAAGTTCCCACGTTTTCACTTGCACATTAATAAGTTATAGGCGATAAAAAATCTAAACTGTTGCGCTCCGGTCCAAGAGGTCACGTGATTCGAGTTTTGCTGCTCAGCCAATCAGATCGTTGTATTGTCAGCTGTGCGAGTTCAACCAGTTCATCATGGCTGCGCCCGTAAGATGTTTGTATGCATCTGTTTCCAGACGAAGAAAGCCCAATAGTAGCATTTTCTGGTGCCAGTTGGCAGAGATCTTGATGGCGAGGAAAAAGAAATAGCCCAGTCCATCCATCCATCCATCCATCCATCCATCCATCCATCCATCCATTTTCTAACATGATTGTCCCTGCTGGGATCGTGAGGGATGCCGGTGCCGATCTCCAGCTGTCAATGGGCGAGAGGCGGGGTATAACCTGGACAGGTCGCCAGTCCATCGCAGGGCAGAAATAGCCCAAACTTTTGTCCATTTTATTGTGATATCACCAAGACCAGCTGCGCTAGGATAGCACAGGCGACAGGTGTCGTTGTGCCAAACGAGTTATCCCCGCCAGAATTTGTATCCCCTGCGTCGGGAGAGTGTTTGAAATCAATAAAACGTTTAACCTCCAGCTTTGTGAAGTCTAAATATTTTTTAAACATCACTTTCTTGTCATAGTTTGAGTTCCTGCCTTAGTTTAGTTTCTGTTTTTGGGTTCTTTTCTATTTTAGCGTGTGTCCTGTTTCAGTCTTGATTCCATCTTAGGTTGGGCCTTATCACTTATTGTGTGTTCTAGATTGGTTCTTGAACTGTTTTTTAGTTTAACCTGTTTTCACATGTCAGTAGTTCAGTTCCACCTCCAGCCACTTCCCTGATCAGCTCCTCCTAGTCTAATTAGTTTCATTCCATTCACCTGCTCACTCCCCTACTTATTCCTGCCTCTGTCCCTTGCACTCTGCCCGATCATTGTGTGTGTTTTTTCCTGCCTGGGGTTAGTCAGATCCTGCCAGTTTTCTGTTTTGCCTGTCTGCCTGAAACCCTACCTGATCCTGTTAGTTTTTGCCTTAATTATTTGACCTGTTCTGCTCACTTTGTTTTATTAGACCAGCCTGACTTCTGACCAGTTTATTTTAGGTTGTTGGCTGTGGACTGTTTGACTTTTTTGGCACTGCCTCCTAGCTTTTTGGCTTGGTGCCCTTTTTGGTTTTCTGCCTGTTTTTGCTTTGTTAATAAATCACCTTTTTATTACAACCTTTGCTTGTCTGACTGAATTCAGGGTCCTCTGTTTCTGATTCATGACAGAATGATCAGGCCATAATCAGACCCTTCGCCAGACAAGCACTTTTTTTTTTTGAATATTTTTTGCCGGGGATATTTTTGTTTTTTCCCCCTTAATTTTTGGACATGAGCCCGCCACAAGCCCGGAGCTTACACTCTGGCAGATCCATGATGCTGGGAGAATCACTGGAAGGTTCCAGGCTTGCTATCTGTCCTCCCGGTGTCGGTCCCAGACGGCACCTCTTTAGCAGCAGCACTCCCCTGCAGCCGTCCCGCCGTCGAAGACACAGAGCGGCCGGTCTGGTTGTCACCTCGGGCACTGCTTCTGTCTCCTCTGCCCCTGCTGCCGAGGGGGGTCCGGCCGACGCCTCGGCCCCTGCTGCCCCGGCCCCTGCTGCCCCGGCCCCTGCACCTGCTGCCGAGGAGGGTGCGGCGCACGCCAGCCCGGCGTCCAAGGAGGGTGCGGCGCACGCCAGCCCGGCGTCCAAGGAGGGTGCGGCGCACGCCAGCCCGGCGTCCAAGGAGGGTGCGGCGCACACCACGGCCCAAACCTGCTTGGGTCCTGCTGCTGCTCTGCAAGTCACTCAGAGCCCTCCCGCTTCACTGGCATCAGAGGGTCCTGCCACGCCAGCCACCGAGGTGTTTATTGAGGGTGGTTTCCCCTGGTCTTCTGTCGCCGGGGGCCTGACTGGCGTTGCTGTTCCTGCTCCGGCTGCCGAGGGTCCAGCACTGGCCCCCACACCTCAGTCCTGCGAGGAGGTGGTCCAGGGGGACCGGCCTCCAGCCGGCGCTCCTCAGTCCTGCGAGGGGGTGGTCCAGGGGGACCGGCCTCCAGCCGGCGCTCCTCAGTCCTGCGAGGGGGTGGTCCAGGGGGACCGGCCTCCAGCCGGCGCTCCTCAGTCCTGCGAGGGGGTGGTCCAGGGGGACCCGCCTCCAGCCGGCGCTCCTCAGTCCTGCGAGGGGGTGGTCCAGGGGGACCCGGGCCGTCGCCGGCCGCCGAAAGCCCTGCTCCGTTGCCGGCCGCCGAAAGCCCTGCTCCGTCGCCGGCCCCCGAAAGCCCTGCTCCGTCGCCGGCCCCCGAAAGCCCTGCTCCGTCGCCTGCCCCTTTTGATGCATAATCTTTCTCTAGAGTCCCTGCCACACCGGGGCCTTCCTCGAGGACGCTCTCCGGACATCCTGACTGTTTGGAGTCTGTTCATCGGGACATTCCATGGACTGGGTTTGCCTTTTGAGGGTTGTTTTCTGTTTGGACTTTTTGTTAGGACTCTGGCCCTCCGTCCAGTACCCCCTTCCACCCTCACGGTCTGGGTTGTCTTGTTTTTGTGTCAGATTTTCTAGGGGCGTCTGGAATCCGCCCTTGAGGGAGGGGTACTATCATAGTTTGAGTTCCAGCCTTAGTTTAGTTTCTGTTTTTGGGTTCTTTTCTATTTTAGCTTGTGTCCTGTTTCAGTCTTGGTTCCATCTTAGGTTGGGCCTTATCACTTATTGTGTGTTCTAGATTGGTTCTTGAACTGTTTTTTAGTTTAACCTGTTTTCACATGTCAGTAGTTCAGTTCCACCTCCAGCCACTTCCCTGATCAGCTCCTCCTAGTCTAATTAGTTTCATTCCATTCACCTGCTCACTCCCCTACTTATTCCTGCCTCTGTCCCTTGCACTCTGCCCGATCATTGTGTGTGTTTTTTCCTGCCTGGGGTAAGTCAGATCCTGCCAGTTTTCTGTTTTGCCTGTCTGCCTGAAACCCTACCTGATCCTGTTAGTTTTTGCCTTAATTATTTGACCTGTTCTGCTCACTTTGTTTTATTAGATCAGCCTGACTTCTGACCAGTTTATGTTAGGTTGTTGGCTGTGGACTGTTTGAGTTTTTTGGCACTGCCTCCTAGCTTTTTGGCTTGGTGCCCTTTTTGGTTTTCTGCCTGTTTTTGCTCTGTTAAATCACCTTTTTATTACAACCTTTGCTTGTCTGGCTGAATTCAGGGTCCTCGGTTTCTGATTCATGACAATTTGAATAAAATTAAATAGATTTTTTTAAACTCCTAATACATTGTTCTATTTTTAAAAGTGACATATCTCGTTTTCTTAATATGGTTAATATCTCTATATGGTTCTTGGTTGAATTAAAATCTTATTAAATCTGATAATTTTGGCTGTACCTATATTCAGTGTTCATTTGATCACACGTGAAATCCGCTTTATATGATCTATTCATGCGGGTCTAGCTACCAAAAAAGAAAAAAGACGAACTAGCAGACAGCTGTGATGGACTCAGGAAGGTGGATTTTTGGTTTCAGCAGACAGACATGCGACAATCTAATAACATAAAGCTAATATTTTCGTGACACATCTGGAAATGACCACAGAGCCGTTTTCTTTCTCATAACGTGTTATATTGAGTGATCAATCGAGTTTTAACCGACATAGCAATCCCTTATGATAGCACTAACAAGTGTTACATTTTCAGTTTTTTCACACTAACTGAACGATAATGTAACGACACCATTGCTATATTTCGTTAAGAAAAGTAAAACATCTTAATTTCCACGCCTAATAGGTTGGAAATGAGGCGGACTTGACTGGATTCATTCTTCCAGCTGAATGCGCTCTCGATGCAGGGGATACAAATTCTGGCGGGGATAACTCGTTTGGCACGACGACAACTGTCGCCTGTGGTATCCTAGCGCGGCAGGTCTCGGTAAAATCACAATAAAATGGGCAAAGGTCTGGGCTATTTCTGCCCTGCGATGGACTGGCGACCTGTCCAGGTTATACCCCACCTCTCGCCCATTGACAGCTGGAGATTTGCACCAGCACCCCTCACGAACCCAGCAAGGATAAGCGTGTTAGAAAATGGATGGATGGATGGATGGATGAACTGGGCTATTTCTTTTTCCTTGCCATAAAGATCTTTGCCAACTGGCACCAGAAAATGCTATTATTAGGCTTTCTTCGTCTGGAAACAAATCCATACAACCCTTTATGGGCGCAGCCATGATGAACTGGTTGAACTCACTCAGCTGACAAAACAGCGATCTGATTGGCTGAGCAGCAAAACTCGAATCACGTGACCTCTTGGACCGGAGCGCAACAGTTTAGATTTTTTATTGACTATAACTTATTAATATGCAAGTGAAAACGTGGGAACATTGGTGTTTTGAGATCACTGCTATGTGTAGCAACTTATCTAAGTGCAAGAAAGTTGCCTCCTGACAGTTCATACGAAAGTTCTTAAGGAGACGTCCTACAGATTCTGGCCCACGGACTACGCGGAGTACAGTGACATGCTGTACACATTTACATTCACGAGTTGCTAGAAGACAACCAGAGAGAGTTTTTTGTCTGGCTGATGTGCCCGTTTCTGTTCTGGTGCCTTTATGGAGCTGAAAAACCAGGAAGTTGCAAACAATTTTTATCAAATTTTAAATTTCTGCCTTTGCCAGCCAAGTTTAACTTCTTAAGACCTGATGGTTGTAGTCTAAACATAGGCTTTTTGATACCTAAAAATGATCTGGTTCTCTTCAAACATATATTTTTCTTTCTCCTGACAGATTTATAAGAGGTTTACAACTGATCAAACATTTATCAACAATTATTTCAGCCTTTCTCAGGTGTCTAAAAGCCTATGGTATGGTTAGGTTAGGTTAGGGTTAACATTAGGGTTAGGTCCCTATCTAGACCAAAATTCTCAGGTCTTAACAGGTTAAGAATTGTAAGCATATTTAGCCCTATGTAATGCAAGAGTGTGTCACTGTCTACCTCTATCAGGTTCTTTGAACCTAAAGGGCCTGGGTTGGTTGGTCAATCTTCAGTGGGCTGAAGGTTAACCAACCTTTTGATTTGATTTCATTTATTTTGGTACATTTACAACATTGCAAGAAAACTAAATGAAACACCACTTTATAAACCAATAGTTTACCAAAAAAAATTGGCTGAAGCCAAGGCTTATACTTGCCTACCCTACTCAATTCATTAATCTAAAAAGTCAGTCATGTATAAAAAGAAAAACAACTACTCTCTAAAGACATAAATACATAGAAAAATACATCTATATTACAACTATAATTATACTATAATTGCACACACTACATACATGTACGCACATACATGATTAAACAATACATGCATGTCTCTACATAACAGTACAAGCTTTTATAATTTTACATTTTAAAGCTCTTTTAAAGCTCACCAAACCATCTCTTAGTTAACTTTTCTTGTCGCCTATTCAGCGAATAAAGAAACAGCCCCACTTATACTCAGTCCAACTTGCAAGCTTCTGCTGTTGCGACGCAGAGACACCTTTCCAGATACTCTAACATACACAACACCTCCTGAGACCCTGCGTCCACCTCCGGGGACATTACATTTTTGCCTCTCTACCCCTGATACTTAATTTTTTTTTCAACTTTAACCCACTGGCCTCACTAGTAGACACTACCAGCTTCCTCTAGTGGTAAGATGACACTATTATTACAGTCATTTGAATGAAAGCAAGATGGCGGGGAACCCAGTGAAAAACGTCTACAACAACTCTCACAAGAAAAATGGCCAAGGTCAAAATCTAAATTATATTTTATGCTTGAAACCAGTGTTTCTATGCACAATTACGTATTTAGATTCACAAGGCATGTAAATTTGACATTTTTTTTACAACTGAAGAAAAGCACAACATTGGTAGATAAAGTACACATTTGAGGACATCAGGGCTATATTTCGTTATTGATTTTGCCATGTAGTTGGATAAACCTAGGAATATTTAGAAGAGTTTACAAATATAAATGGTTATTGTAAGTTGTATTTAGTCACATATTTTGATCTAATGAATCTGGAAATATTTACAATGATTCCCAAGTGTAAATACTTCTTCCGAGTAGTAAATCTTTCAACCAAATAATCATCTTGCAAGTTACATTAACCACCTAATTGTGGTATAGAGTTTGACCTGAATTTAGGTTGATTTTATCATTACAGGGAAACTTACATTGTCAAAAACTGCTTATGGCAATTGTAGGCAACTCTGATGTTGAAGATTTATCAGATGAAGAAGAGAATTATCTATTTGTGGATAATTAATTTGAATTACTGATATGGACCTCTTACATTTAGAACAACCGTTGGATGATTCTGAAGATGACTATCCACCTAATTTACCTGATGAGGATTCTGATGATTATTCACTGCCTGATGCAACAGAAGCTAATCACTTCAGCAGTGATGATATTGACAGTGGCAAAAGGCGTGAACTACCACATTCAGAAGTACATAAACGCAGGCGTAAACAAAGACAGTGAGTAAGGACCCAAACCCAGGGAACCTCGAAATGCTGAACGTGGTGATCGCTGGAAGTCTGCTCCTTTCACTCCTAACTTAGCTCAGTCTCAGGGTACAGATGATAAGTTGAAAGACGAGCGAGCAGACTGGCAGCCACAGGATTGTGTGGAGCAGTCCATAGACTTGGAGCTGATGAAACTACTTGCCGACTGCACAAAACCAATGTAACTGGCTAAGACTGGGAGATCTCTCAATATTTCTGTTTATGAGATCTATGACTTTTTTGGTGCATTGATTTTGATTATCCTCAAACAAAGATGTTTGCGAATTCTTGCCATCAGTGATGCAATGTCACGTAATTGGTTCTTCAACCTGAGGAGCAACCTGAAAGTGTGTCGTACCAAGAAGTGGACAATTCGCATGATGATGCACTTCACTGATCTTGCTCTTGTTAACATCTGGCTGCTGTTATGCCAAGATAACTGGGAAAATAGCACCCCAAGAAAGGCTATAATTTTTGCATGTTACACATTTTGGTAGCTCAGGTATTCCTCAACAAGCACGATGTCCTGAACAAAGATGTTCATGTTGCAGGTGCAGAGTGAGAGAATGCACATTCTGCACAGTCAAGGACAGGATCTTGGGTCACTCTGATCCCACATATCACTGTTTGCTCATGTTCTCCAGATCAGCCATCTCTGGGAGATGCATTGCAGAGGGCAGAGCTGCCTCGGAAAATCATGTGTGCGGTGCACTAAATGCAATGTGTTCCTCTGCTTGCAGAGTGAACACAACTGCTTTGCAGCATTTCACAAAGGCCAGTTCAGGAAGGACAGATTGCTTGTTGCAGAACCATGTTCAGGGCCTGAGGTACACACCTGTTTGCACATTTGAGAGTTTCACCGACGACCAGTAGGGTTGTTTTAGATATGCAGATTGCTTTTTTGCAGAGGTTTTCCATTACTTTGCCATACAGTTGGGTAGCCATCCTAGTTGCCTGAAATACTCCCTTCTTATTAGTCCTTTGTTGTATGCCCCAACTGATGTTATATGTTTCACCCAATCTTTATTGTGTCATTTGGGAATTTAGACCCAGTGTCCGCATATGGGCACTGGTCTTCTAATCCCAAATTGTAAATAAAAAATTTAAATGCAAAGACAATTTAATTGTCCTCATATGAGGACATCGTTTTTTTTCAAAAACTATTTGTTGTATCATGAAAGAGTTTAGTTATTAAACTTATTAGGTCCTACTAATCCCATGTAACTTGGAAATTAAAAAAACAAACTCCAAATAAAAGCTTGGGTCTTAGGAGGATAAAAAGAAAAACAACTACTCTCTAAAGACATAAATACATAGAAATATACATCTATATTACAACTATAATTATACTATAATTGCACACATTACATACATGTACGCACATACATGATTAAACAATACATGCATGCCTCTACATAACAGTACAAGCTTTTATAATTTTACATTTTAAAGCTCTTTTAAAGCTCACCAAACCATCTCTTAGTTAACTTTTCTTGTCGCCTATTCAGGGAATAAAGAAGCAGCCCCACTTATACTCAGTCCAACTTGCAAGCTTCTGCTGTGGTGACGCAGAGACACCTTTCCAGATACTCTAACATACACAACAGTGCCAGATATGTTTATTTAAATGTCTTGTCATATAATAAGAGAATGTTTGGAGGTCACTTGATGTGATATAGGTGAGGTTTAAACAGGGAAAAGAACGACAAAGGCACTGCACAGTATCATCCTCTGACATGACATTAGTGATACAAAAATGCATCATCTTACACATCCTCCAAAAATGTTGCTGTATGTGTTGCTGGCAGTTTGGGCTCTCAGTCTATAAAAATTATAAAGGCTATATTATTCCTGTAAACAGCGTTTGCAAGTTTACACATATGCATCCAAGCGCATGGGGGACACTTCTGGGTCAATTGTAATTTGAATCTGTTCCCTCAATGCACAATTAAAGCACCACTGAGGAGCGGTGTGCTCCAATTATATTTTCCCTAATGTTCAAACATTTCTACAATGTGCGCTTCTCTCCCACTCAACATCTAGAGTTGGGCGACAAGCCTTCGGAATATCTCATCTGTAGAGCTTTTCACAGTGCCCCAGATCCATCATCGCAGGGCTATTGAGGCTCATTGTGTGCATCCATTAACTGTATCTGTGGCAGACCTTTACAAAGGGCCAATCTGAAGAGGGTCACTGGTGCATGGGCCCCAGCCATCATAAATCTGGTGCAGACCACAGATGAATGTCCCCTGTGTTCAGCTGTGAGTGCTCTAATCAGTGCTACCACTTCTTGGGTGGGATAGTGGGGATTAAGTAGTTGATGGGAAGTCGGGGTACAGAAGGGAACGGGATCCATAAAGCCTCACTCACTCGTTTTTTCCAAGCTCAGAAACTAATGACCACAAACTAATCACCCAGCATGTGTGTATTACATGAAGGTTAATTAGTGGATTGGAGGAATGTCCCAATACCCACATGGTGTAAATATACACAGGAATGCAAGCAGTGTCCGAAATTAACTTTGTGATTCACCGGCCAAGTTGGCCGGTAGATGTAAAAATCAACCGGCCAGGCATATTTTTTACAGACCAAAATATTAATCCTGACCAGACCTCAATTTTTATCAAAAATTAAGAGTGAGACTATGTTAATTTTCGGGGGGCGTGGTTGGGGGCGTGGCTGTCTGGACCCTGGAAGAGAAATCTTTGTTTCCTGACTTTAATAAGAAAATATTGTAGTTGATTATAAAAGGCACAATAAGAATGATCACATTTACATCCAGTCAATAAAAATTTATAATAATAATTTGTGAATGAGGCAGAATTTCATCAAGCCTGTATGGTTCAATATTTTTCCCTCAGCTGCAACACTTAAAGCATGCAGGGGTTCGCGCTGCGTCTTTACGCTGATCCAGCTGCTGGATTTTATCCTCGTGCGCTGTGCGCGAGGGATAAACAGTGGGGAAAATGCATAAATAAAGACTGTAAAGGGCTCCTTTAGAGGGAAGAGAATGAATAATGGGTCTGAGCTGAAGCCCCTGATTTTACAAGTTCCTTAAAAAGTCCGCACCTATATTACATGTAACGTAATTTTGCGCACCTGAATTCAAGCGCAAGGCAGCAGCCCACCGAAGCACCACTGTCTCTGTGTCGTTAAATACAAACGAGCATTAAACATAGCTACTGACTCTCCTGTTGATTTTAATTGGGACATTTTGGTACGAGTCGAAGGACATTAAACGCAGTGATTCATGTTTTGAAGGCTGGTCGCTGACAAAAGCACCTGGCTCCGAGAGGGCGCAGTTACAGCGCGCACCGTAACTGCGCCTCTCTCCTCCCTTCCCTCACGTAGTTAAATGCAGAATTAATAAAAACGAAACTTATAAACAGACTAATGGGCGTTTTAGACTGTATCTGGTTAGCAGATCTGTTTTCTGATCCAGCGTGCAGCCATGACTGGGTTTGAATGAAGGTTTTATCTGGGAGCCACTCTCCCCAGAAATAAGATGTGAAATAAGCTGAACCAGCTCCGCAAAAGGCGGGTCTAGACTGAGCTCTGTGAACGGATCATCGCAGCCCAGATGGGCTTTGTTATTTTTATTTTATTTTTAATTTATTTGGTACAAAGATTTACTCGCCATGTGGTAGCTAGCCCTCTGAAATTCACTCGCCAAACGGGAAATTTACTCGCATTTGGCGAGTGGCAAGTGTTAATTTCGGACCCTGAATGCAAGACAGACTATCAGCAACTTGTGCAAAAATTCCATTATCTCTCTTTTACACTTCACTGTATCTGTTTATGGTTTAATGCAATAGACCATCACAAAGTAGAACATGATATATGTTTTACAAATAATTTGAAAAAAAAAAAGTTTGATGCATACAGGTTTAGCCCTTTTTATTCTGATCACTCTAAACAAAATAATTTTCTCTCAATATCCTCATTGGAAATCACCCAGTGAGTAAACACAGTCCACCTAAAGTATGTGCATTTTAATGTCAGTATAATTTCAGCAATTCTGTAAAAGCTTCAGAACTTTGTTAGACAACACATGTGAACAAATAGCACCACGAAGACCAGAACGCAACAGGCCTAGGATAAAGCTGTAGAAAAGGTTGTAAAACAATATCCCAAAGCTTTTAAAAATGTCATTTGTGCACTGTTCAGTCCATCATCTGAAACTGAAAAGAGTATTGCACAACACCAAACCAAGAAAGCATGGTCCTCCACCCAAACTGACAGTCTGGCCAAGGTGAGCATTATTCACAGAGCCCGTCTGTGGGAGCCACACGGTTTCACAGCTCGGGTGGGGAAATACAGTTGACAGGATAACTATTACTCATGCACTCCACATATTTTGTATTTGTGAAAGAGTGGCATAAACAAAATAAATATTGAAAGAAAGAAGTTCCTGACAGATCATGTAGTGGACACAGTAAACATGTGGTAGAATGAGCTCAGGAGAAATAAAACCAAAAGTTAACCATTGTAAAAGACAATGTGTGAAGTAAAACGAACACTGCAAATTCCCCTGAACACACCATCCACGGTATAACAAGGTAGTGAAAGTATTAGCATGTGGCTATGCTGATGTGGGGACAGGAATAGTCAGTGTTGGTAGGAATATGAATGGAACTAAATTTATTTTCTAGATGTGCAAAGCTGAGAGAGATAAACCCTAAAAACACACAAAGCTTTGTGATTAGAACATGACAAAGTGTGAAATTGTTTAAATTAAGTAAATACTTTTGCATGTCACTGTACATGTTTCTTAATATCAAAATGTGTTTACCTCTATATTACTGTGCTTTAACGTTTTATGCTTTCTGTGTTTGTTAATGTATACATAGAAACAATTAAGCTTTGAATGTTAGTGATGCAGCTTGTTACGGTGAAACCAAAGAAATCTAGTCATGGATTTACTTAGTTTATTCATTCGTTAATGTCGTATGTAATATTTCCCTCTGTAATGTTTGTCTGTTCATGTAACGGACTTTGAATCGTCTTGCTATATAAATGTGCTATATAAATAAATTTGCATTGCCTTGCCCTTGCCTTGCCCTAATGTAAACAGTCTGAGATTATTTTGCTGCACGTTTTCTGGTCCGTAGTGCAGAAAAATTCAAGATGATGAGAATTCACCCACAGTAAGTTGTTGTGCAAACACTTTTGTCATGTCTTTTTTTGTAGCTGAAATTCTTTTATCAGATTTTTTTTTACCACTGACAATGTGCTCAAATGAAGAGACAGCCCTGTAACATTAGCCTACATTTGCTTAATCATGAATGTTTAATTTAGACTACGTTGCTTTGTGAAATAAGTGAAACTGCTTATTCAGGAAACTGAACACAACTGGTGCTTATTTGTCGAGGAGACAGGTAAGCACCACCTATGCATCCATTTTGAATCTAATTAGGTCTCTCAGACTTCTCCATCTTTCAAACGAGTCACATTATCGATCCTTGTTTTATCCCACCTTAGGTCGTTTTTTTTTTTTCCCTTTTTGAAGGATTTAGAGGCTTCTTGGGTATTGTTGAGACCATTTCTGGTCCGCTTCTCTTACTGGCTTGCATGTTTGCAGGCTGCTGCTCTTTTGCCAACATAAAACACCAAATGCTGCGCTCCGTTTTGGCAACCCTGGGAACTCTCATATGATTGGGTCAGGAACCACGAAGTAAACATGGGCTACACTTTGAACTGAGGTAGTTCCGCACCATACCTCTAGGTTTGAAAGGAGAAAAACTTGACTAAGACATTGTTGATGGAGAGGACCGATTGTTTGTAGGGAATGTTACTTCCATCCCGCGTTACAATGAGAATGACTTTGGTCATTTTTACAGTAAATTTCCTATTTCCTCTTTAACATAGTTTTCTGTGTTGCTTTTATGTTAGAGAAAACTTTGTCAAATTAAGAAAGTAAGAATTAAGTTTTGCTGCAAAATCACAGATACCATTTGTAAAATTGTCATGCATTGACGCTTTTCTAAATTTGTTTTCCTGCTCTTGGAATGCAAAGCAGTATACCAGAATGCATTGGCATGCTAGAAAAGATGCCCCACTAATTTGCATACAAGGCCTTGGGAATAGCTAATTTCTACACGCTATGGATCATTGTCTGAGTTCAGCTGTTCCAGGAAAAATCAGCAAGATGAAGAAATTCCTTAACACTCAGTATCTAACAGTTTGAGGCCAATAATTTACATTTTATGGCTTAGCCTTTCTTTCTGCTTCCTACCTCCAGATTTGTAGGCATCTCAGTCAGCACATCTCCCACTGGAGTCTGTGGGTGTCCTCTTAAGCGAAATGAGCTCCTATTGGTCTTCCAACTGCATTCTACCCACACACATCAAAAAGGCTCCCCTCTCGCCTCCAATTGGTTCCTTGTAAATCCTGGCAGTCATTACAGTGTCTGAAACACTAAAGAAACGTTTCTACCTTAATACTGTCCCTGGGTGCAAAGAGATGAAGAGCCGGTATTGGCAAAAAGTGAAGAGTGTCTCTGCAGAAGCCTCTGTCCTCTCCTTTTCTTCACATCGTGAATGATCAAGCCTCAGAGAAACATTCAAGTCAAGTGTTTGGAAGTCATTGGCTTTTTTTTGCTACTGAACACTGCAGGGTTACTGGTGGAAAGCAGCCAGTGATTTTCTCACATCAATTATACTATTCACATAATAGACCATGTTAAGTGGTTGATGTCTAATGATGCTTTAAATAAAGCCCTTGTTTGGTAATAAACAAAAGAACAAGATAAAGACTCTATAGATAACTTTTTTCTATATAATTGATTTGAACAAATTCTCTACCTTTTTTTATTATTAAATTGGTGCTAACTACAGGCTTACCGAATGTGGTCACAATAGCAAACTCCATCACTGAAAACTGTGCCCCAACATGTTTTTACCACTGCTTTCAATTTCACTTGTATGACACATTAAACTCTGTAAATTCAGTGACCAAGTTTGTTATCAGTCTTGTCCAACAAACTTATTCTGGGTGATGCCGTGTATTGCACACAATTTAAGAGGACATTTAGCAAAATGGGACATTTCCTTCTTTTTTATAACCCAAGCCCTTCAATCAGTCAGAGCATGTTGCAGTTCCTGCTGCACACCATAGACAGAATGTGACACAATAGGCCTAAAATATGATTTAAAAAATATTTGTTATTTCTGATGCCCCACAAGCAGGCGGCCTGTTTCAGCAGCTCCCACTCAGTCCTATTGTGCAATTACGTATGTTTTTAAGTTATTTAATGTTTATTAAATAACTCTCGGTCCGTTAGATATTGTCCGGTGAATATAAGCTAAATCAGCTGATATTAGGACAATACTTGAAAGGGTGATTTGAGCACTGGCATTGTTTTAACAGCAAATTCTACTCACATATGGAATAAATGAGTTAACAACCTCTCTTCAAGTATAATAATTTATTAACAGAAATAAATTCAAATCCAGAGAACATGATGCTATTATGTTTACCTAAATTAACCATATATGTCAATCAACAAATCCACTCTACTAGGCCAGTGAAACTTAACTAGAACTACTAAGCACAATTAAGGTTAAAAAAGTGAGGAACTATGTGCACACCAAAGAACAAAATGACAAATAAAGATAGTTGAAAACCATCATAAGAATGGTTCAATGAATCCTGGTTCACTGCAGATCTAAGATAGAGACCCAAAGTTAATCTTAAAGAATATGGAATGAGGTTAAATTAGCTTAACTACATTTAGAACAACACTTCATATGTGTTCAACCCATTCACAATGCAACTCCAAGTTAGATAGAACATTAATCATTCTTTAAAATAACATTTTTGTTAAATAAAAAAAGAATAACATTTAGAACACTTGATCTTTATTATGTAATTATTTCTCTAGTTAATAATTAACAATCAAATTGGTAACTTAAGAAGCTAGAGGGCACTGTAGGCAGACGATCAACCAGAAGTGATTTGTCAGGGCATGTCTGGGCCAGGGGGCCATTAGCTTGATGGGTTAATCTTAAATTACACAAAATACCATTGAATTCAAAATTAATGTTCCTATTAATGCTGTTCTAACACTTGTAGCACTATCGGGGGATGGCAGAGCAAAACAGAACAAGCATTGTGTTTAAGCATGCCGTAGTTATGTTTAACTAGGGTAGTCGCAAATTATTAAGGAGGCTAATAGGGACTAAGCAGACGTTCGGAGCTTATTTAAAAAGACTTTAAGCTATATTTTGGTGTAATTAGCAGACCGGAAAATACAAACATTAAGATCCCATTAGTACTGAAATCCCTCATGGAAATAAAGTTTATCATAACTGTAAAACACACCCAAAACACGCCTAGCACTGTTTAGGTCGCTAGCAGGTAGGTTAGCATGTGAGCTCCAGGACTTAACCTCTGTCAAACCTTAAAAACAGTAAAAACATATTAGAAATAAACTATTTTAAATGATTAATCACGTCTTAATTTTCCTTGATCATCTCTGCCAAACCTCTACGCAGACCTCTCAACTTTTATCAAAAGTTAGGAGTGAGATTATGCTAATTTGGGGGCGGGGCTTGTTTGGGGGCGGGGCTAACCGGACCCTGGAAGAGCCGGTGGAGTCAACTCCATCTCATTTTTATCCCACCTGACAATGAAGTAGACATGTATTACTTGTGTTAAAAAGAGAAAGAGACATATTAATACTTAATAATAATAATACTTAATTAATTGTTCAGTTAATGGATTAAAACATAAATAATACACAATTGTTCAAATAATACTGAATAAAATTAAGTAGATTTTAATTATTAACCGAATTATTATACTGTTACACATTCATCTATGGGTTGTTTATCATTGTAAATCTATAACCTGATTGGTGAATCAGACTGAGTTTCATCAAGCCTTTATGATCCCCTCAGCAGCAACACTGAAGCACACAGAGGTTCCCGCTGCGTCTTTACGCACGATCCAGCTGCTGATGTCTCCCTCTTTTCAGCTCAATGCACTTCTAGACTGTTACAGTTTATAACCATTATCACCTTTCACAGCGACAGGTTTCTCAGTCAGTCGCCGCGCTGACCAGACAAATCTCTATTGCTCTCGTCAGTGCTTTCTGGGCGCACTGACGCCCAGAAAGCACCTGCTCCGAGGGAAAGGAGGGGGGAGAGGAGCAAGCGCGGAGGCACAGAAATACGGTGCATGTAGTTACAAAATGCAGAATTAATAAAAACGAAACTTATAAACTGACCAAGTGGCGTTTTAAACTGCATCTGGTTAGCAGAACTGTTTTTATGATCAGCGTGCAGCCATGACTGGTTCTGAATGGACCGGTCATCTTGCAGCAGCTCCACCCCCGCCTCCTCCCCTCCTGTGTACGCGGTACAGGACCTTACCGGCTCACTTTCACCACTGTTAAGACTAAAATTATTCATAACTCTGATCACTCTTCCTGCTGCTCTGTTAACATGAACTGCAGCAGGAATTACTGATGGCCACAAGCTGTGAAAGAAGCCGAAACAGCTCAGCAGAAGGCGGAGTTTTGTCGTCCGCAGCCCAGATGGGCTTTGTGATTTTTATGCGTGAGAAATGCCATGTTTGCGTGTGAAATGTCATGTGTTGCGTGTGAGCGTGTGAAGTTAGTGAAATGCGTGTGTCACACGGTCAATGCGTGAGAGTTGAGAGCTATGCCTCTACGTCTGTGTCCGTTCGGTTGACTTTACTTTAATTACTCCATGGTGAAGCTTGCTCGTCGGGCCTGCAGTGAGGAAACGTCTAGCTCAGGGTGAAAATCCTTGTTTGGGAACCAGGCCTGGGTGAGCTTTACACAGGTCTCCGTTGGGCTGCGCTCACCCTGTGGAGGTCGCAGTGCGGGGATCTCTGCACAGACGTGCAGATGTGTGGCTTGGCTCCCGGCTCAGCTTTCTCCTGCACAGCTTAGAAAGACCACCACTGCTTTGATTTTGATGTCAATTTCACAGAACGTACACTGTACTTAGCTTGGTTCCAGCCTGTGCACATGTGGATCACCAAATTCACCCACGGTTGCTTCGTCTCTCCAGTGCAGACCTTCTCTTCGTGAGGTCCACGGAAAAAGAGGAAGATGAGGGGTGGAGCATGGCTTTATAGCAGTGGGCAACCTGCTGTGAGGGCAGTCTCTTGAGGGGGGAGTCTCTGCTGCTTCTTATAGCAATTAGTCTGATTTTATTGTGGCTTTCAGCCAACAGTCTGATATTTACGTTCTCTCTTGGCTGATTTCCCATCAGTCCTGAATTCAGTCTTGAACCACTCTGTGAATGAACCTCTTGTACACAGAGAACCAGCAGTGACATGAAGAGTGAAGAGGTCTGAGGAGACTGAAGAAGCTCTGAGGGACTGTTTCAGTTCCACTGTGTGGGAAGACCTGTGTGCTTCTCATGGAGAGGCCATTCATAGCACCACAGACATAAACACCTGTGTGGACAACACAGTGCCCCGCATGAAGGCCTGGTGTTTGTCCAATAACAATCCCTAGATTAACCCTGAAACAAAGGAACAAGCTGGAGCAACCACCTGTCCCGGTAGATAATGGAATACGTCACTGGCTGCACACAGGTCTGTGTCTCTGACAGGCTGGTCTGCAATATGGGAGCCCAGAAAGGAACTGTGCCTACACCCTTCCTGATCACCCTCTACACTGCAGACTTTTTCATAAACTCCCGAGGCTGTTATCTACAGTTTTCTGATGACTCTGCCATAGTTGGCCTTATCACTGCTGAGGACGACTCAGAGTACAAACAGTGGACACAGGACTTTGTGGACTGGTGCCAGCGGAACCATCTCCTGATCAAAGCTTGGACAACCAAGGAGCTGGGATTGGATTTACGCATGTGCAGACTCACCCTGCTGACACTGGTGAACACCAACAGAACTAACAATATCTTTATATCTCTTTTCTGGATATCTTTAACTTCTCGCTGCAGCTCTCCATGGTCTCTGCCTGCCTGAAATTCTTTGCCCGTGCCAAAAAAAAACAACGATCACCTGCCTCAACGATTACCTTCCTTTTGCTCTGATCCCTGTTATAATGAAGTGTTTCGAGAGGATCCTCCTAAAGTACATCAAGGATGCCATCCCTGCTGGCTTGGACAGCCTGCAGTTCGCCTACAGGGAGAATAGTTTAACAAAGGATTCTGTCTTGTTGACACTTCACACGGCTCTGACACATCTGCAGCATACCAACACCTATGTTAGGATGTTATTTGTGGATACTGTGCTACTGGACTTGCAGGCCGTGAACCTCCACAACCTGGGATTATCTGTGTTGTTCTCCTCCTGGCTCAATGATTTCCTCACCAACAGAACCCAGGTGGTGAGGATAGGGAAATTCACATCTGCCCCATTGATCGCCGACACTGGTAGGGTTGCGTCCTCAGCCCTGCCCTCTTCACACACAACTGCTTTGCTATTCACCCCACAAACATGGTTGTGAAGTTTGCGGACAACACCACTGTGGAGGTTCTCATATACAAAACTTATGAGACCCACTACTACACTACTGTCACACAGTGGTGATCCAGGAATAACCTCATCCTGAACACCAGCAAGACCAAGGAGGTCAAAGTGGACTACAGGAGGTCCAGGAAGACTGAAAATGCTCCTCTCTGCAAATATGGGGAGGTATTGGACCATGTGGACAGCATAAAGCTCCTGGGCATTCACATTTCCTCTGACCTCTCCTGGACTGCGAACACCTCCCACCTGGTGAAGAAGGCCCCAACAACTGCTCTTCTTCCTCAGGAAACTGAAACGGACTGAACTTTCTACTCAGCTGCTCATAAACTTTTATAGAGCTACAATAGAAAGCATCTTGTGTCTCAACATGACAGTGTGACATGAGAGCTGTACGGCACAGGAGAGGAAGGATTTAATACGGGTGGTGAGGAATGCACAGGGGACTGTGGGGTGCTACAAAATCTAGATACGGTTTATGCTGCATGAGTCCAGAAAAGGGCCAGATGTTTTGCCACAGATCCTACCCACCCAGGCAATGCACTCTTTGTTGAGCTCAGAAAATTCAGAAAGCCCAAAATCCAAGCCCGGTGTTGCATTTATAAAGGCTTATTAATAAAAATAAAAAAAAAAACTAGTGCAGACAGACAAACATGGCTGAAGGCCAGGACCTGGTCCTAGAAGCAGGCAGGATTCATACAGAATGAGGTAGTCAGGACATGACTGGCAGGTCAGAGGGGCTTGGCTAGGATCATGGTCAGACAAACAGTCCAGGTTGTGTCCAGAAAACAAAGAGCCAATGAGGGGTGTACGAGGGCAAAGCAAAAACAGGGAAATCCAGGAAGTCCAGAACTTGGTCAAGAGCAGGGCACTGCAGGCAAGGAATGCTGTATATTTACTCACACAAAGGCTTTCAAATAATCTGTCTCTGACTGCCTTAAAAGCTTCATTATATAGCAGATGACCAGGTGAACTGAATGAAAGCTGATTAGGCGGTGGTAGATGGGAGCAGGTGCAGCTGATAATACTAATTAGGAGTGGCAGAGTAAGAAACAGTCACCTGGCCAGAATCATAACAGGGTTTTCCACTTCTATCAGATAAACGATTCAGGAACATTAAATCAAAAACTAACTTAAAAACAGCTTATTTCTCAAAGCTGTGAGGGCTATCACCCCTTGCTGAGAATCAAATAAACCACCAGCTCAGTTCATAGTCTGTTACATGTTTACACATATGCTGCTGATTCCACAGGTTCTTGATCTAATCGAGAATAACACTGTCTCTCACATGCTAAGGTCTAGATAGATAGATAGATAGATAGATAGATAGATAGATAGATAGATAGATAGATAGATAGATAGATAGATAGATAGATAGATAGATAGATAGATAGATAGATAGATAGATAGATAGATAGATAGATAGATAGATAGATAGATAGATATGTGTGTAGATGAAGTGTAGATGATCTGCCATTACCATATAACATAGAAAAATTCCCGGATCAATGTGTGCTTCTGTGCTTTTTGTGTCTCTATTCTGTCTCTAACCCCCAGCTGGTTGTGGCAGATGGACGTTTACACTAAGCCTGTTTCTGCTGGAGCTTTTGTCTTCCTGTTAAAGGGGCATTTTCCTCTCCACTGTCACTTCATGGATGCTCAGTATGAGGGATTGCTTCAAAGCCACCGACAATGCGGATGATTGCCCACTGTGGCTCTACGCTCTTTCAGGAGGAGTTAAAGCTGCTTCTCAAGACTCAATGCAATCTGCTGGGTTTTCCTTAGATAGGAAACTTTTTTTTACCAACATGTCTGTATGATTTGATTTAATTTGACTTTGTAAAGTGCCTTGAGATGACATGTTTTGTGAATTGGTGCTATATAAATAATATTGAATCGCTATTTTTATTATTTATTATTTTTATTTTCACCTGTCATAATGGTTACACTTTATACCCTGTTTAATCATTTATGAATATATATATTATGGACTCGGCTTATATTTTTGTGCCTTTTTTCCTGATGTACTGATTTCCTAATTACTTAGAGATATATTATGACTTTTATAGATGATCAAGGAGCCCTGGACTTGTGTTTGTTCAGCTCTCAATCCAAGATACACTGCTGAGAGCAAGCTTGATAATAAGAAATATAGAGCACCCTAAAGGATTTTACCAAATGTTTATACCAGTTTTGTAAAATTTCAATAGAAGTTAATTGAATATTTTTTATTATTATTTTAAATAATGAACAATCTAAACAGTCACTTTTAAGTTTGATTTTATGTTTAACGTCAGTTCAATAGACACATTTGTTTACTCCGTAGTACTAGTTATTTTTCTGAAATTACTGCCTTTAATAAAAAGCCCACATAACATGTTTTGTTTAAATGTTTTTAAACAACAAAGTTCAATTATTTTTGATTGGTTAAAAAACAAAACAATTTCCTGTCCAGTTTGAATTGGGGGTGCTTTACAGGGGATCATTATAGCACTGGAGTGATGATTTGAGGCAGTTAAAAGCTTTGGAAATGTGCCTTTCAGTCCCCCACGTCTGCCTTCAGCGGTTAGAATCAAAGTGACCCGTCATGGTAGCTCCCCTTTCAAAGAGAAAATGTGCGTTCCTCAAAATATTTAATTCTGAACAATAAGGGACCTTGAGCCCAGATAGATCCGGTTCATTAAATGCATCATCAAATAGCTGTGTATTTTTTTTAAAATTACTGGATACAATCATTGAGTGCTTTTTTTGCAGTATATTTGCACCACATAATTTAACAGGTGCACTGAAGTAGTCAATTTGATAAAAAGTATAGTATGTTTTACTTCTATCGGTATTGGTTATTGTAAGGCTCTGACTTTGTTGAATTAAAAACACTGATCCATGGATGACTTCCCAAGTTATAGGCCCTAACAGCTAACATCTTGGTGCCAGATACCACAGCAGAGTGCATGGCTTAGCGTGTCAGGGTTGTTTGGGCAGTAGGAGGACCAGCACACTATTAGGCAGGTGATCATACTTTTATGTATTTTTGCTTGAATTAAACATTAAGCTAAACCTTTGTATAATGGCTATACAAATAAGGAAGCCCTGTGAGATGTTCATCAGAGGGTCATTTCCAGTGTGGAAACATGAATGTCGTCCTTAATGAGGCTGTGCACAGTGGTGTGCTTCAGCAGCCCACTTGTGGGGTATTTATCCAAATTCAGCACCTGCAGGAGTTTACCTTCAGCTGGTATGGAGCAGAGGTTGGAAAAATATTAAAACCTGTTTGCAAAGACAACTGTATTTTTCCAATTATTATTCACGTTTCAGTTTTTGTAAGGTCTGTTACTTGATAGGAACAGATGTAGGACATAACCTGCACAGAGAAGATGCCATCATTATTTTACTATTTAATCTGTTAAGACAAAGCCACTATGTCTTCCTGTTTGTGATTGTTTGGTGAAAAAATTTAGGATCGCTCATGCATAACATTATGTTCTATTAAATGGAAGCCACATCCAGTGTAGTTCAACGAATATCCCTGTGTGTATTCAATTGGAGATAAGATTATCCTTAGTGGTGTACAATAGCTCATTTTACAGCTAGTGGAGATATTGTCAAAAGAGATTATATATGTAATCCCTTTTCAGATTCTCTTCTCCTGTAAGCTACACATAATATACATTGTGTGCGGGGGAAAAAAATGAGCAAACAGACTTAAATGTTTTTTAGGCTTAACAACTTAAATCTGAATTACAATACATGCTTGCATGCTGTTTTCAGTGATTTTTGAAATCTTCATAAGAAAGCTGAAGCAATACTCTCCCTCTCTCTCTCTTTTTCTTTGTGTATCTTCTTGTTTTTCAAATAAAAATGCTGAGTGACATATTTCCCCCAGGCGTTTACTTAAAATGGACCTGCTATAAAGCTACCCTGGACTTCAAAAGCTGCACAGTGACAGATCTTGGTCTCCAAAATGACACCGGCAACAGCGGAGAAGCACTGTTTGCAAAAATCTAGAGCAAAACAAAGCAACTGTAAGACTTGTAGCGCGTGTAGGAGAGCAGACAGATAAACACAGCAGACACGTCTCAAAGAGGGGGAGCCGAACATCAAGTCTTTTGTATTCTCTGCTGTGCTGGTTCCTGATGTTGTGCCATTAGCAATGTTGGAGCTGAGATCGAGAAATCTAGCAAAACAAGGTCACTCTCCATCACTCCCGCACAACTCTGCTCCGTGACAGATGGGGATGTACAGTGTCAAGAAAAAGTATTTTCCTCCTTACAGATTTATTTATTTTTTACTTTTTTTGTCACACTTTCAAGTTTCGGTCATAAAACAAATTTTAAGAAGATAACCTGAGTAGAAAAAAAGATGTGGTTTTCAATTTTCTCCTGAGTAGTAGTAGTTGCCCCTAAACTTACTTACCGGATGTGCCACCCTTTATAACACACAGTTGTAAAGGGTGGCACAGTTGGTGTTTCACATTTTGTGGAGGAATGTTGGCCCATTTTGAGAATTGTTTTATTTTAGTATTGTGGATTTTCAAGCATGAACTACTTGTTCAAGGTCATGCCACAGCACCTCAATCCCATCTGAATCCAGACTTTGACTAAGCCACTCCAAAGGTAATTTCTTTTTGTTTGTTTTTTTAGAGGCAAACAGAGATTTTTTGTTGGTTAGAGCATTGTTTTGCTGCATATCCCAAGTACTACTGATGGCAGGATATTCTACAGGATTTTCTGGTAGAGATCAGAATTCATTGTTAGCATGCATCTGTACTTCACTGTTATAAAGCAGATATAACAACTGACACTGTACACCAAGAAATGTATTGACTTTGCTCATCTAGGTATTGATTAATGCGTCCTAATTATGCCTCAGTGTTTCCCATTTAAGATCCTAATGGACAGCAGCAAAGCTCAAGTTGTGGTGTGTCGTATCAGAGACAGATAAAGATTTTAGCCTCATGTGCACCCAGTATTTTGTTCATTGCATTCTCTGTTGTTGTATTTTTAATATGAGGGGATCTTCAGGAAAAAAAATATATTAGGCTGTGCTGCCTAAAATGAAAAAAAAGGCTAATATTGTAAACAGGAATCAAGTTTGCAGTTGTTACTGAAACGATTAAAATCCAAAAGGTTGCATTAATGATAGGCATGACTTGGTGTTGGAAGGCAAAGACAATGAGCTAAAATTCTTGTGCATTGATGGTTAATATATTTTTCACCCAATTACAGTACATTTGTGGTAATGTTACAGTGCAGGCTCTCTAATTGAACAAAGAATTGAGGATGTGAAGGCATTCACGAGGCCCAGCAGCTTCCCATGACATCTGTAATTTAGAATGAAACTGATCATCACATGAATAAATGGCCCCCTCTTTTCATTTAACGCTTTGGCTTCCCACTCAGGAGCTGACCCAGTTGGCACGTCTGCAGTCACTGTACTTCATCACTGTGCATGTTCGCACTGCAGAGACAACAGCACTGAAAATTGCTGGGAACACTGCAGGCACCATCTCTTCTTTGACATGTTATATCGTTATTGTTTGTGTCCATGACCGCTTCCAGTATGCAGCGAACGCTGATAATAAAGTCGCTTCGGATGTCTGAGCTCTGTGTTTGGGGCTTTGAAAGCACGAAGATGAATTATCCCTTTTGGCAGGCGTGCATTTCTGCTTGTTTAGAAACTGAAGAGTTTATGGCCTTCTTAGTTTTGGCACCTCCATCCTCATCTGTCTTTTTTTGTCCTGCTTTTCTTTTTCGCAGATAAACTGATGTCTATAAGAAGGTAACACATCACAACAGAACGCCTGCGTGTTTAGGGGAGTGTTTGATATACCATAAAACCAGTTCTGGTGTCTGGTCCTAACCAAACAACAATATAGAGCAAGACAGAAATCACACATGACTTATAAGCAATGAAAAATATGATCTCTGCTGCAAAGCACACTGAAACACACTGGTGTCACGTGGGGGTTCTAGAAAAGTCTGCAAAACTAAATTCTCATGACATATTTTGCTCTCATGCCTCCTGCCTCCCATGGATGTTGTGCTGCTCACAAGACACCATTTGCTCTGGCATCACACATTTCTGCAGTCAGTGAATCACAGTTTTTGCACCGAAGGACACCTTGTACATACCTCAGAGACGCAACCAGCTGTGAGAGAACAGCCGCATTTATGCCCTTGGGAACGAGAACAAGTTGGCCTTTAAATTTCTTGAAGAATATATGAAAACAAGGCTGCAGCTTTAGAAGCTTCTGACAGGCCCATCAGCATCATTTGAGTCAACCCGGCTTGACCTACATAAGTCTGGTTCAACTTTGAAAACAGTTTATAAATGTCTCGAGGTACCACGTTTATCTTTGCAAACAGCAGAGTATATACCGCACAACTGTCCCCTTAAAACACATCACGGAGAAATGTTTAAATAAATCTAAAATATTAAGATAAAGTAGCGCGTGAAGAGGAAATAGAGCAGCAGCCTTTGCTAAAATTAGAGGGAACAATTTTTGTATCAGTTTAAACATAAAGGTAGCAAAATAATGTGCCACTGCTCCAAAACTGAAACAAATAAGACATATTTTAGTTTATAATTGGGCTTGCAGATAAAAATCCGAAATTTTGTATTGATCTTTACAAATGATGAATAGATAATTTAACTGTTTTGGTATTAATGACCATGAAACATGCACAGTTTATCGTCTGATCTGTCGAGTACGGTACTGGCAGTATAATGCTGTGGGGATGTAAATTCTTGAGACAGCATGCAACAAGTTAAAGACTATGTTGAAGTGCTCTTCAAAATAGACAGTGACCCCTTAAATACTATTAGAGTTGTGAGAAACAAGATACTGATACTGTGGTCAAGCTGTTGGAGCGACTGTTTTAAAGCCCTGACCCCAATCCAAATGAAAATTTCTGGTGGCGCCTCACAAAAGGACCTGAGGACAAAAAGTCTTGCACAGCTGATTAAGTTGCATCCATTCTGGCTGGAGGAATGGACCCAACAGAGAGGCATGTGGAATGCTAATCGCAAAGCCTGAGTGTTAAATAATTTAAAGGCAATGGCACCAAGTCCCAAAGAGGGTTCTGTTAACATCAACTCAGAATGTCATAAAGCAAACTTCAATGTTCTTTTAAAGTTAATATATGCAAGCATTTCTTTAATTCTTATAGATATCATGGTACTTAGGAACTTCTTTCAATATTTGTATTTTATTGTCACTCTACTGGTTTAAATACATTTATGGGATTCAAATGTTCATGAATTATGTTTCATAATCTAAAGATGGAGCAAATACTTGCGTAACTGTGATGAATGTGTTCACTGTGTAAACTTCAGGAATTCCTCACAAACTTAATGT
This sequence comes from Fundulus diaphanus, assembly GCA_037039145.1. NCBI lineage: Eukaryota > Metazoa > Chordata > Actinopteri > Cyprinodontiformes > Fundulidae > Fundulus > Fundulus diaphanus. The sequence continues at coordinate 28,802,629 of CM073133.1, read as the reverse complement.
TAAGTTTGGGCTCTCTCTGTAGATGGTTTCCAGTTATTTACTGATAATAAATGTTTCAGTTGTTGCTACCAAAATATATGTATAAATATATATATATATATATATATATATATATATATATATATATATATATATATATATATATATATATATATATATATATATACAGGACTGTCTCAGAAAATTAGAATATTGTGATAAAGTTCTTTATTTTCTGTAATGCAATTAAAAAACATGAAATGTCATACATTCTGGATTCATTACAAATCAACTGAAATATCGCAAGGCTTTTATTGTTTTAATATCGCTGATTATGGTGTACAGCTGAAGAAAACTCAAAAATCCTATCTCAAAATATTAGAATATTTCCTCAGACCAAGTAAAAAAAAATTATAACAGCAAAACAAAATCAAACATTTGAAAATGTCCATTAATGCACTCAGTACTTGGTTGGGAATCCTTTTGCACAGATTACTGCATCAATGGGGCGTGGCATGGAGGCAATCAGCCTGTGGCATTGCTGAGGTGTTATGGATGCCCAGGATGCTTCAATAGCGGCCTTTAGCTCATGTGCATTGTTGGGTCTGGTGTCTTTCAGCTTCTTCTTCACAATACCCCACAAATTCTCCATGGGGTTCAGGTCAGGGGAATTGGCAGGCCAATCAAGGACAGTAATGCCATGGTCAGTACACCAGTTACTGGTGGTTTTGGCACTGTGGGCAGGTGCCAGATCTTGGTTGTGCAGCGTTTCCTGCCACATTTCCCCCTTCCAACACACTTTTTGTGAATGTGCTTTGAAGCTGCACTCTGTGAACAGCCTGCTCTTTGAGAAATTTATTTTTGTGTCTTACCCTCCTGATGGAGGGTGTCAATGATGGTCTTCTGGACAGCAGTCAGATCAGCAGTCTTCCCCATACTTGTGATTTAGTTTACTGAACCAAGCTGAGTGTTTTTCAAGGCTCAGGAAACCCTTGCAGGTGTTTCGAGTTAATTAGACGATTCAAGTGATTAGTTGAATAGCCTACTAGTATACAGTACTTTTTCACGATATTCTAATTTTCTGAGACAGTCCTGTATATATATAAGCAAAGTAAGAAGACCTCTACAAAAACTACACAACTATGGTTTGTAAAATATTGTAAAACATGTTTAGATTATCTATTATATTATTTTCATTTACTAGTTTAGCACATGAATATGTAATGAAATGAAAAACTCATTTCTTACTCATGTTACCCATTGCTGAGCAGTGATCCAGACACCAAACTCTGTGTAATGGCAGCTATTTCAAACTTATTTGAGTGATCCAAGAGCAAGCAGCTTCAATCCTAGAGTTTATTTAAGGGTACCCAGGTTGACTGTTTCAAAAGCAGTTCAGGTGCAGTTTTGTCTTGCTAAAGCGACATGCGAATGAGCTGCTTCGGAAGTGTTTGTTTGTTTGGCTATTTCTGCTTTATTTAGTTATTCACAAAGCTGCTAAAAGACATCCAAAGTAAACTTTTGCTGTTTAGATTCTTAGTCGTTCGGCTAACCTTCACAGTACAATGGAGATTAATTAGAAAATGATTAACACGCCAATGTTTTTTATTGTTAAAATGTTACAGTTATTTTTCAGTAGAAAGTTGTAATTATTCTGCTGTCTGCTGTAGAGCAGTTCTGAGCTGTTCTGAATTTTTTTCCCCTTTTCATGTAAAGTTTTTTTCTTCCATCAAATGCACAAGGATGTAGATTTTTCAAAATTTTGAAGTCATCTGGGAAACTGAAAGTTTTGTAAACTTGGTTCTTCAGTGGTTTGCAGCGGGTCCAATAAAACAACCAAATTATTGAATTTCTGATTAACAGCTAACTTTAGATTAGATTAGATTATACTTTATTGTCCCTGTAGGGGAACTTGTCTTGACTACATGTGCTAAAAAAGAGATAAAACTAACACTATGAAGATACTATAGATAAACATTAAATACGTACATAGCTAGATACATTACACCACAGTAAATGCAGAAACAAAAATACATATTTTCTTTAGCCTGGTCAGTTTCAAAAACCAAATTGCTGTGATTAATAGAAATTAACCAACTGTAAAATGTGTCCTGTAGTTTCCCCATGTGTGTACATTGCTTTTATATTGGGTTCTACTTTTCTACACAGTAAGTTCTTTACAGTCGTTCCTATTTTCAGGTTTGCATAAATTCAGCTGCAGCAACATGCATCAAACCTACCTCAGCACTGTTTTAAGGGGCACCAGCTGGTCTTCCTGTCTGTCTCTGTGTGTGTTTGTTTGCCCAGAATATAATTTTTCCACCGAATAAACAAGTTGAGTGGGGGAGTCCTTTCACCGTTTCAGTTGAGCATTCTCATTTGTGCTGCAAGTCACCCTGGCTCCGTTCATTGTGCTAAAAATACTTGCTTGGACAAAAACGGGAAAGAAGACAGACAGAAATCTAAAATATGTTGCTAAAAAGTGAGGAAGGTGTTGTGATGAAGCTGTTGAAGATTTATTATAGCTCTGAGGTGAGTGTTTGAGCTTCGATTTCAAAGGGTTTTCATGTTTATAATAAGCAGTGTTTATGCATTTCGGTAAAATGGAACATGCGTTCCATTAAAATACTTTTTGAAGTGGAAGGTAAAGGATACATTGTTTTTAAGGGTTAGGCGTTAATTTTTTAAAAATCTGGAAATGTGCCATGACTTGTACTCATCCCCTCTGAACCAGTACTTTGTTATAACCGCCTTTTGTGGTATTACAGCTCCAAGTGAGCAGAGGTATGTCATCCCCAGTCTTGCACATCTAGAGCCTGAATTTTTGTGTCCATTCTTCCTTGCAAAACAGCTCGAGTTCGGTCACTGGGCCACTCTAACGCGTGGTTAGATCTAAGTCATTCCAAACATAGCTCTGGCTGTAGGTCTGGCTCGTTGTGCTGTGGGTCTGCCCCACTCTCATGGCATTTCAAGCCTTTATCAGAATTCCTTCCAGTGTTTCCCTGTATTTAACTGTGTTCATTTCCCCAGTGGTTGTGACAAGCTTTCCTGTTGAAGAACAGCATCCCAACAGGAGGCTGCTGCTGCCGCCTCTATCAGAGAGGTAAAGGTGTAAAAGGTGATGCGGAGTGTCAGTTTTCAGCCACACATGACATGATGCACGTTGGCCAAAAAGTTCAACCTGTCAGTTGTCCTGACCACCTTCTTCCATGTCTGTTGTTTTCCTGACCTGTCTGGTCAGTCATAGGCTGACCTGTCTGGTGTGGTCTTTGACCTTCATAACATTGTGCATTAATTTTCTCTTACAATCCTCTGAGGCCTCCAATAGAACAACTGTATTTGAAATGAATTGGTTGTAGTGGAGATTATTTGGGGGCATCAAGTTAAAAGGGGGCTGAATACAAATGAACACAGCAATTTACAGATTTCTACTTGGAAAAAAATAAGAAAACTAGGTATCCTTTTTCCTCCACTTCACCATTACGCCCTCCTTTGGGTTGGTTTATTGAGTGAATCTCAATGAAGTACACTGAGGTTTGCAGTGGCAACGTGAAAAAAAATGTAAAAGGTTCAGGGGGTTTAAATACTTTTCCAAGATTTTGTAATTAACCAGAGTCAGTAAGGTCAGCAGTAGGGACTACTGTGAATCTCCGTTTGATATTTGGGCCTTCGAAGGGACACTAAACCAGGAGCAAGGCTGTCCCCGCTGTAAGCCACTCTGCTTTTGAAGCTTCTCCCTATTTAGCCCTGAGGGCAAAGAATGAACTGGAAAAGAAGCAGCCGTTTGTGAAAATGTTGATCTGAGGAGGAATTAGCCCGCACAGGGTGAAAACTAATTTGACATCATCCAGTCACGGTGCAAATCTGCTTTACACCTTCTGAGAGCCGTGGAGCCAACTTCAGTTAGAGCTATTTATTAAATTATGTGAATTTGTTGAATTACGTTTTAAAGAAGCAAAGGGGACCTCATAATTAGCAGTTTATGACTGCTTACTGTTTTACCAGTTGACATTTGTCAGAGCTGACTGATGATTATTAGTTACTGCTTTGCTGTAAAGAGCTGTTATTAATCCCATGATAGACATTTGACAGATGTCAAACTAATAACAGGGCGATTAATACTTAAACTGATGTGTGTCCTTGCGTATCTTTGACAACGCTTGACTGAAGACGGATGTTCTTTGAACTGACTGAGCTTTGGCGCTTTGTTCCCCACTTGGCTGATGGCTCGTCACTCCAGCTCCCAGCTATCCATGCAAATGGCTGACGACAATGGAGTCAGCAGACGGGAAAGTCGGGCTAACCCAGTGGCCTCCTTTCTCCTCCATACCGACAGCTATCTAACAGCCACCCCGTACAATCAGCCGCGCATTGATCTGAGAGCCATCTACCCTTCAGCACATTTATAAATCACCGATCATGGAAGTCCTTCGCTGCAGTCGCTACAAGACCACAGCATAACCGATTTGTTACTGGTTGCAAGAAATTATTCCGGTTACTGTGACAATTTGGCCAGGAGGGACCCAACACCGTAACGACGGCAGGGTGATGGGATGTCAAGTGTTTAAAGGCGTGGATAAATCTTAAGGCTCTTATAATTTGCAGCTCTCGTTTGCTTTTTTTTTTTTTTTTTTTGCATATTGAATTTCACAGGAGGATAAAATGATAGAAGTAATTCTCAGGAGTGAGCGGCCGCTTTATGCGGATGCTCGTCGCAGCCATTTCCGGCCCGGGATAACGAAAGGTTAGAGAGTTTGTGTGTGGGTAAGAGAAAATGAGGAAAAGAGAGGTTTTTTTTTCTTTTAATGTGTCTGCATGGTTTATGATTACATGTCCTTTTGTGAAGCAGATCAGCCATTCATGCAAGAGAAAGCACGGCGAGATGAGAAATGCCTCGTGAGCGGCAGAAAGTGACATTGAACGTTGGCGTACAAGCTGAAAATCTCCTGCTCGGCTGATATGCATCTTTCAGGAGAAAAAGCGATCATTTCTTCTTCGTCTCGGAGCTCCTCGCACCGCCACCCTATCCTCTCTGCGAGCTCTTTGACCGAGGCGTCAGGGGCTGTGTACGGACGGAGACTAATAGCGAGAATGGGTGGGCCCTGATAAACGAGAACTGATGAATCAGAAGGAGAACAATATCTGCTGGAACGGTGGGTGAGCTGCTGGAGAGATATACGGCTGAAATCTACAACAACACAAAGATGTGAGGGGGGGGGGGGTTAGTACAGTGCCTGTCCCCTAAAGATTTATGTTTTTGCTTTTTTTTGCCACGCATAAATGTTTCAAGTGAACAAACAAAGATAATATGATTAAAGCCCAAAAGCAGTTTTCAACAGATGATTTCATTTATACAGACTATAAAGCTATCCAAACCAACCCGCCCCACCTGAAAATAAATTTCCCTCTAAACCTAATATCTGGTTATGCCATACCGGTGCTGGATGTTCTTTTTCTGAGATGCCATGTTAGTTTTGACGTGATGTAAACAAAAAAGAAATAAGCAAAAAGAAGCATGCCTTCCAAAAAAAAAAAAAATCTGCTTTTATCCCGTCATTCCACAAAATAATTCCCAAGGAGTCGTGGGGATCACCAAATATGTGTTTTGGGGAATGTGAGACAGACTTCCTGGATGAGTCGCTGATGTTCAGTTGGGATATTATTGGTAGACCAGCCACTCCTTGGAAGGGTTACCACTGCTCTGTGTTTTCTACATTTGTAGATAAATGTGCTCAATGCAGTTCCCTGGATTCCCGAAGTCTCAGAAATGGCTTTGCAAGACTGACATATCTCAGCCACTTTAACTCCCATCAGTTCTTGAACTCTTCAGATGGAGGCACATTGTCTTGCCTTTTAAGATTTCTTTTTTATTTATTTTTTTCTTTGCCTACTTCATTTTGTCAGAAACTTACTCTTTAAGTGATTTTTTGATTCTGCTGGTTTGAAAGTAATCCTTTTTGGGTGTCGGTAGTGAAATTAGCTTTAGTGATGAATTCCCGAGGGTTGCCATTACACTTTCACATACAGCCAGGTTGCTTTTGAGAGCGTTTCTTTTAAACCTTATAAACGAAATCATAATTTGAAAATTGACTTTGGACTCGGATTATTATTGAGTGATAACAACACTGAAACATCTAAGTGTGACAAATGATTTAAGGAAATCTATAAGGGGACAAAATGCTTATCCACAGCGCTGCAGATCAAGGGTGGATGGAAGAAATGCTTGATTCAAGAGCAAGTCTCCTTTCACTCCTTGTGTAAAGGAAATACAAACACACTGATCTAATATTACACTTGAGGACAGCCATGTAGAAATCAAATTGATTGATTTTACACAAGTGACTGGGTCCACATACAAATGCATTAAAGAGTGCATATGCCCTGGTAAGCACTCGCTGTCATCCAGACTACTTACTTATTCATTCAAAGGTAGCACGCAGGGGCTGGGAATTCATATGAAATATGCTCTCACTGCTCAGGGCCAGAAATTTCTATCCATCTTTTCAAAGTCCACCAAAGGTCACGAGCAGCATAACTCAGGAGCTGGTTTGCATTGGATTCTGGTTTGTATTCTGCATGTTTACCGATGCCCCCACCCCCACCGAGGCTGGGTGGCTCTCTCTGTGACACTTGCTCAGCCATCCACGCGTTCACACGTTCTCGCGCACACACACACACACACACACACACACACACACACACACACACACACACACACACACACACACACACACACAGGCTGGGGAGCCGAGGATGGCTGTCTTGTAAATCTGCTGTGGTGAGGAGTCACCGGTGGAAGCATTGTTTCACAGTCAATAAAAGCAGCCCTGGGGTGCTTGTAAGAACAGGCAATCTTCAGCCATTTTCCCCTGGAGAACATCCCTGGAGTGCTCAGAGCGCCACGAGTCGACTTTCTCCTCACATTTGAAGTTAATATTTTTGAATAAAACCTGGAAAAATAAATAAATAAAATGATGATGATAAAAAAAAAAAAATATCTGCCAGCGCATATTGCAGCATCTAATGAAAAGCTAGAAGAGTGTGCATCTGAGCCAGATTTCACTCTAGGATAGACAACAAAGCCCATGGAGAGAGCCGGCAGCTGATAACACATTTATTATTTATTCATCGTTTTGTATCGCTGAGGTGTTCACATTCTTCCCCCCCCCCCCTTGTTTTATCATCATACAGTTTGTATGTAGAAGGTATTCACAGATATTGGCAGAGCAAAATGGTGTCATTCCTACCCGACTTAATTAGCTTGGCAAATAATTTTCCGCTTATTTAAACACGCTCGCCGTTTACTATTTTTATCCGGTCTTCAGCGAGCTGAAATGTGCAAATTAGACACCGTTTTGTTCAATTATATCACCCGACCTCACCGCACCATCTTGCAAATACACGACGAAAACATGCCTCTCACACAATGGTCAATAATTACTGCTCAGGCTGTCAATTTCAATGATTATTATCCTCAAAACATTTCACATTGTCCCTTAATTTCCCGTGTAATGCTTTCAAGCAGCACTCCTGACTGAAGCAGCTTCCATTCGTGCATTATTACAGACTCTTCCACTACATATCTATAAAGGGTAGAGAGCTGTATGTTTTTAATGCGGATATTGAGGGAGGTGTGCAGCAGCCGCCTTTATGTCCTGAGCTCTCTTAGATTGCCAGCGTACCTTCGGGGATAATCCACGTTGTGAAATTGAAGTGGGGTGCTGGAATATCAATTCTTTTTTCCTCCACCTGCAGAGGGTGGAGGAAAAAAGAAGAAGAAAAAAAACAAGACTTGACTGCGTGGTGTATCTGAACGTGTTGGAGTGATCTTAACATCATGATGACAATATAGCAGGGTGGGGGATCCTGGAGGCGAGTTAAAGTCCAGGAAGATGGACACAACACAGATGATGTGGCTTTTTGTGGTTCCAAGACAAAGTTTAGCTTTTAACTCTGAGGTAAACAAAGGATTTGGATTTTTACACGCCTTTTTTTTTCATGAAAGCATCTCATTGGTCATGATTTAAAGTTCATTTCCAGTTTCTGAGGCAGAGTCCGTTCGTTTCTTTCAGCAGTCAGTGAAACCCATCCTATTGTTTGAGCAAATCTACTATATTATTTGTTTCAGTTTGCAACACAGTTCAGATGGAACCAATTTGGTGTTGGACTGCAGCGTCATAATTACAAACGTCTATATAAGAAGATGAAACTGACAGCGATGGGAATTTTCTTGGAACAGCCGTTCCACAAATTAAGAAAACATTTTCCAGTAGTTTTCAAATGGGCAGCAATTTGTCAAGTGTTTTTTTTTCTTTTGGAAAACTGAAGTCTCCTTAGCAAATCCCTTTCAAGACAGACCTGAACTTCTTGCTGCAGTTTATACAAGGAGCAAGGCGGCACGGGGAGTTGAAGTTAACCCCCCACTGTAAGCCAACAGGGGATTTAGAAGCGCCGTGTTTGGTGCCACATTATATCCATCAACAGCAGTGCTGACGTCATTTGTGTAAACATGTACTTTTGGGGGATGGTGTGAGATCCAAGTACTTGACTAGTGAAGGAGAGGTATATATTTGCCGCCACCATTCTGCTGCAGAAAGCCTCTGAACGCAGCCCGCTGCAGGACATGTAACCGGTAACAAGTGAGATGTCATATATGAAGAATTACACTCGCTGGCCACTTTACTGGGTGCACCTTAGTAGTACTGGGCTGGAGCCCATTTTGCCTTCAGATTTTTCTTAAGTGTCTGCAGCAAAGATTCCACCAGGTGTCTGGAACATTTCTCAGAGGTTGTATCTCCATATAAACATCTGCAAGGAAGGAGGGGAATTGCCAGTGATGCTACTATGTTCACCTGTATTCAGAAATGCTGCTGTGAAGACAGCCAAAAGCAAAAATAACAGCGTCTACCTTTAACGCTCTCCATACTGGGATGGACAACGTTGTCTGCAGCTCGTCCATAACGCCGCTGGTCGTCTGCTGACCGGTAATAGGCGCCGTGCGTGTATAACTCTCATATTGTTGCACCTGCTGCCGTTACGTTTTAGGATTTGTTTTTTTCAATTTTGATTCTTGGTGTTCATACGTATGAGAGCTTTCTCTGTTGCAGCCCCCAAACCCGTGGAATGATCTTCCGCTCGCTGTAAGGATGGCCAATAACATGAAGGATTTTAAATCTCTTTTAAAGACTCATCTTTTCAACTTGGCTTTTAATTCCAGTTAAGCAGAAGCATCGGAAAAGTTTTATTAATGGTTTTTGCTTTAACAGCTTTTATTCTATTAGGTTTGCTGTAGATGTATTTTATTGCTTATTTTGTGTATCTTTTTGAATTTGTTTTACGGACCTGTACAGCATTTTTATGTGTAAAGCATTTCATATGTAAAATTTGATTGATTGGTTTACGTGTTGCATGTGGACTTCCAGGTGGAAATAATCTTAAAAAAACAGATTTCGCCAAAGTAATTTGTGTTTTCAACCAACATTAGCGTTAAACGTTGCCGTGCACACATTCTGTGTCCTCACATAATCAGCTGGGTGTTATCTCAGAAGCTTCTTCTTGACAACATCCTGTATTTAACATCCTGAATCATTAAAGGTTCTTCTATTCTTTATTTTAAGAAAGATTTTTATTTTTTTAAATCTGCATAGTGGAGCAATGTTCCTTACTGGAGCAAGAGAGGCCACAATGAACCAGAACGCATCAGGAAGATAAACTGTTAAACTCATAACTCCAGTTCAAAACGACTTCCAGCTATCACTTCTAGGGTGTTGGAAATGTGATCCACATTTGTTTTCTTTTTCATCCCTGTTCTTTGTGTGTGTTCTCCAGCTGCTGCCGGTTGTTCTATAATGGACAGATGTGTGTATTTTACCAGCTTCAATTCACTCATCTAAGCCTTAAAAAGAAAACAAGCAGATGTCTAAAAATGTCAAAGTACTTCTTTAATGGTGCAGAATCTACCCAAAGTATGTGCTGCTTCAGTGCACACACTGGAAACTTCTAAGCTACAAATTGAAGCTTTTTTTTTTTTTATGTTGAATCACTAAACACATGTCTGCTGGCTAAAGATCAAAGCCCACAAAAGGGGGCAAGTCAAAAGTTAACCCCTTCCATTAGAGAGCAGAGACAAAAGGAATTGCTTCCGTTTGAAAAGCTCAAGGTAAAACAGAAGTGGCTCGATTGAGCAAGTGTGAATTAGCCGCAGTTGAAAAACAACCTGGAGGTCAGACAGTTTTTCTTTTATACATTAAATCAGGCTCTGCAATGTAACGTTTTGTGTCAACTCCGGGAAGCACAGTTCCGAGCTGTGCACACTCAGAGATAAGCTCTTCACAGCACAAGGTCGCTCGAAAACAAGAGTTCATTGCCTCTCGATGGAGCCGGGTGAGAAACAAGAGACAAAAACACCAGCTAACCAGAAGACGCTCGGTCCAATTTAACTGCGTGTCTTTATCATTTGAACGTGGCTAAATATTTGTGTGAATATGCGGTCCCGGCAGGAGGAGCAGCAGGTGATGGCGAAACCGGTTCCGCCTTGTGATGTTCACCAATCAAAGACGCTACACCGACCGCTAAAAACAGATTTCTCACACAGAATTCCTGCTTTCAACCACAGGCAAATACAAAAGGGAGTCTCTTAAGAGGCAGCGTTGGGATTAGCAGACAATCTTAATCTCTAGGTCAAGTCTAATCTGACAGTACAGTAATCAACCGAACAAATCCCTCATAGCAGACAGGTGGCGGCATGAATTTGTTTCCTGCCCTTGACTTGGGGACACAGATAGCATTACGTACTGAATTTACCGCCGGGTTTGTAGCCCCAAGGCGATATAAACGTCCATGCATAAGGGTTCATACAGTTTTTGTATAATATTTGCAAACAGCAAATAAAGTATGAATGATAAAATGTCCTGCGGAGAAGTGTTTTTATGCAGTAGCTATTGTTCTTTGAGACTATCCAACTCGAAATGTAATTAAGCCTCTGAGGTTATGCTGAGTTCGAGTACAAGAAATAAAGAAGCAGGGGCTTTTAGCTCCAAAATCAGCATTTTATTTGGATGATTGGGGGTCAGAGATGTATAATTTGTGTTCCAGTACACACCGTTATCCACAAGGCTCAAGTCCGAACCCTTTTCCAGTCTTAAAGCTGAATCAATAGTCAGTGCCCATCAGCATGTTACTCAGCCCACACTCCCTTGTATTTATTTTTTGGTACAAAGTCAAATAATGTGCGGACAAGATCACTACTTCCATTTTTTTTTGTCGTTTTATTTTTTTTTTATTTTTTTTTTTATACAAAAAAACTTTATTCCTACACATGTAATGTCAACCAGAACTGTATTGTTTCACTTTTAAATAAATTTGGGAAACAATTTCTTTTTTCTCTCAAATTTTTGTCATCATGAAAAGATAAAAACATGCAAAAAACTTGGAATTTGTTGTCCAAATTATACATTTACAAGTTTGTAACTTTTGCACTGCTTCATAATACTACATCAAAAAAAAGAGATAAAGTAAAAGAAAACAGTATGTACACACGTCTTTTTACAGTGAAGAAAAAGTTGAAAATTATCTGATCATGACTAAGGCAAATTAAGTGTACATAGATTAGACCAAAACTGTTTTTTTAATCGTTTTTGTAAAATACTACATCACCTCAAAAAAAAAAAAGAAAATGTAAAGAAAAACCAAATCTGCTACAAAAAGTGTGATTTATAACTCCCTTTATTTGCAACCAGCTGCATAATTTTTTATTTTTTGTGAGAAACTGAAGGTGTAGCATACTGTACAGTGCTGCTCTTAATCGCTTTTTCTTCCATCCGAGATTTATTTAAATATTCTTCAAACAGGAGCATCGTGTGATCAAAAAAAAAGAAAAAAAAAGCACGTAGAAGCATACCAGAGTGTAACATACTTTGTTTGAAATCACTCCAAAAGTCAGTACCATTAAAGCCTTGAACATAAAACTAATCATTTAGATCCAAAAAAAAAAAGAAAAGAGAAAAAAAAAGAAAAATGTACAAAAAGGCACATTATATCCCAGTGCTTCTGTACTGTGAAATTCAAGTTTAACTGAGCGCATTCAATACCGACAATCTGAGTGGCGACAGTCCACCGAGCGTTATCTCCCAACATCCTTCACACTTGGAGCACAGGCTATGCCTAAGCTTTCAACAAGCATATGTATGCGTAGACTACAACAATAAGCCTAGGTTGGTTGGTTGGTTGGGTTTTTTTGTGTGTGTTTAGTTTTTAGAAAAAAATTCAGAATCAATGTTTATTATTTGTACCTTTGCAGTCACAGTTCTATCACTCTCAGGGAATATCAGAAGCTGTATGTGTCCTTCGATGGGAAATTTTTCCTTCACTTCGGGTTTTAAAAATCATAACTCTTCGTCCGTCGTGGCGTGCCGGCGCGTCCTAGTCGTCGCTTCCGCCGTACATGTCCGCCAGTTTCCTGAAGCGAGGGCCCCAGTCGTTGAGATAGTCGTAGTCCTGGTCGCCCCCGCTGCTGGACGAGTTGAGCGAGCTTAGGGAGCCGGCCGTGGAGCCGCTGCCCTCGTAATCGAAAACTAGCAGGGAGTCGTAGGGAGGCGCAGTGGGGTCGTTGTCGGCTGCCTTCAGTCCCTGTGCAGGAAAAACAACGACGATATGAACCCCGCTGTTAGGGAGAGTCGTTCACTCAAGCTTCTGACCTTTAACATACACAGTATTAAAAAAAACATTTTCCACCCCCTCAGTGTCTAATATTATCTAAACTAAACTTTTCCTATTTATCGGCAGAATTATTTGCATTTGCAAAATGTCAAACAAGAGGTCGTTTTATACTTATACTTTTTTGATACTCTCAAATTTACATACATTTCCTTAATATCTGTAGAATTGCCCTTAAAGTATATGACTTGGGCCCAGAGCTTCTTCAGATGTTGCTTAAATAATTCCACATCTAATCTTTCCTCATGATGTCGTCTAATTCATGAAGTGCACCAGTCTGTCCCGCTGCAAAACACTCATGCGTCATAACACTGGTACCTTCGTCCATCCGTTCCCAGGCTTCAACCTTCCCCATATTTCCCACCAAATCTCATGAAAGTCATTAGAGCCAAACTGAATTTCTTTGCAAACTGTAAATTTACTTTTAGGCTTTATGTTTAATCAATTTCTCCTTCCTCTTTCAACCCATATTAGTACAGGAGTCCTTTCACTGCACAGAAACATGCTGATCTCTGGGACACATCATTTGTCTGCTCGACAGTATAATGGCTGGTCATCGGCATGTTTTTTAATTTTATACTCGCATATAATTGTTTGAACAGATGAATGTGGCTCCTTCAGGCATCTGGAAATTGAGCATGTGTTAAATCCTGATGTGCTAAACGGTAGGGGACTTTAACTCCTGGCCTGCAGCGATGCACTGTTGCAGCCACATTAGACAGCTTGAATTTGATGAACTTTTTTATTTTAGGCATTTGAGGCTTGAGTTGGACTTGTGAAAAATGACTTGTGAACATCTCTGCTGTTAGATGAGATCAGCCCGTGTCTGCACTCGGTACACAACCACCTGCACCAAGGAATGGCGCCACAGAAACGCTGCTCCTTCCCAAGTGCTGCTTCTCACAAACAAGCCAATTTAGCATGAAACCTTTCAGAGGGTCTCCCTCCACTTGCTTAGGAAATGCAGTTCTCTTCTATATTCATCAGGCTCTCCTGCTCCTTTGAGCTTCCTCTGCTTTTATTTAGATCTTCTTGATGTGTCTAGGAAGTAGAATTATCAGCTTCTTGATCAGAAGTCGAGACAAAGCCTGACTGGCAGCCTTGGATGCCTGGCAGAATCTCCTCTCCCCTCGATAACCCTTGTGACCGAGCCCATGGCCTCCCCTGCCATGCCAGTAGAGCTCTAATAGGACGTCGTCTGCCAGCTAGCTCACAACATCTTTAATATTTTATACACATCCAGCTCTGGAAACCGTAGGCCCAGGCAGCAATGAGGGCAAGTGGGTTGTTTGCACACGCATGCGCGTTTCCATTGTCATCTCGAGGCGCAGGGTGCCGGTTGGGAGTGGCTCTATTTTGAAGATTGTACTTGACATTCCCAGAAATCCTCATAGCAGCACCAGAAGTCCTTATGGATCGTTATTGATTTCATGCCTCATTCACTAACAGGACTCTGGAGACTTGATGGATTGCTAATCTAGGAGTTGAGATGTGCTTTGGCCATGAATCACTTTTGGATCCAAGCCTGGTTTCTCCCTCTTACCACTGGAACTGAGGACACGCGACAAATAATATGTGAATTAAAAGAAGTACATGAACATAACGGAGAAATGAGACCTCAGCTCATTTGAACTTGTCAAAGATTTATGGCTTCCTCTATATAGCCACTATATGAAATGCTCTCAAATAAAAAGATTGAGTGTATTGAAGTGCCCGGGCACTTAGCCATTATTTTCCACTTGTTAGCTTTTGTTAAGTATTTGCTCAGGGCTGTGATGCTGATCATTTTGTGGAAAATATGACAGATGGATAGTTCATTTCAATTACAACCGTAATAGCTCTGCGGGATATAGCCCTCTCCATCTAAAAGTGGCAGTTTCATAAAGTTAGTCAATAACTGAACTCGGCATTCTAATAAAAGATTTCATTACAAGAGAGTTATTCCCTCTTGTAGAAACAATCGCAGCCCGTAGGAGTGAAATCATGAACTGCCCTCACTTTTTGGAGCCGCTCTGTCCTGCAGATAAAGAGAAAGTGTAATCAAACCCGCTGCTATCGCAGGAAACCTTGTGAGGGCTGAAATGAGCCGCTGTGGAAAACACTGAGTGCAATCACTTCAACTTTGTCTCCTTCTGTGTTCACCTGCGAACTACAGAGATTTGGTCAAGTCCGATGTTTTTAATTCTGCTCCCGTCTGTGAGAACGGGCCAAAAGTCGACTAAAGCAGCACTATCTGTCCAACTAAGGGGTTAACATCCTTATGGTAAACGTATGCTTGATTTTTTTTTTTTTTGCTGTCCTAATTTAATTAAGAGCTCCGAGGGAATGTGCACGATTCAGGATGGAGATGAGACACTCTCCCCATCACTCCCTCCCCTTCCTGACTCCTCTTTGTCTCCCCTCTCTGTTGGCAGCCAGCCCTATCAGTTAGGTCATTCCAGCTCAATGGTTTTGCTGCAGCTACCATGACTTCGCTTCAGTCTCGAATTTGAGACTACAAGCAGACCAACACTTGGCTGGTTCAAGCGAACGCTTCCAACACATGAATACGCTCTGGTCTGAAGCATTTCTCTGTAGCTCTGGCTGCATGGTTGGGGTTGTTGTCCGCGTAGAAGGTAAACCTCTGTCCGTCTCATGTTTTTCTTTACCTTTTTTTTTAGCCTTTAGCCGCTACTCTTCCAGTAATGAGCTGCATTTAGTGCCATCAAGGTTATAGAGACAATCCAACCTGAGCTGTGGATCTCAGCAGCTCCTCCACAGCTAAACTGTTCCTCTTTCCTGCTTCTGTGATCAAGGCTTTCCTTGACTACTAGACACCCTGTAGTCTCACAGCTGTGCATTACACTTTCCATTTTCAGGCGACAGAGCAGTGGTCTGTCGTTTTATAATGCAACTTTTTTTTAACTGGTGGACTCAAGGACAAGGGTTTTTCTGGGTTTTATTTAGGGGCGTTAGAGCAAAGGGGGGCACAATATAAAAGCCACATTTTAGAGATTTTAATTTATGAAAAAAAAAGGAAGGCCATGCATCATTTCCCTATCCATTCATAATGATTTACTACTTTGAGGTATTTTATTGGGATTTATGTGATAGGTCAACACAAAGTGTATCGTTACACAACTAAATATTCTACAAAAAAAAAAGAAATTTGATAAGGGACGGGGGTACATTTGCAAACCTTTCCCTAACACAAAATATTACATTTCTCTTTATAAAAGCAGTAAGTACAAGTTTATTACTTGTTCTTGTGACTCAAGGGTTCGGGGGACGGGGGTTAATTGCACCCGGTTAAAGAGAACCGAGAGATAAATGGTTGGGCAGCAGAGTCGAAAAGAGCAAGCTCTAATCTAAAAACATGGGCGCCATCCAAAAACTAGGCGCGAACTTCATTTGTAATGCAGTGAAACTCCTGTCTGTTGGAGCTTGTGAAAAATATATGACTCCTCTTTTTATTTTACATTCTCCCTTCATGCCGGAGTCAATGATGGCCTCAGGCAAACGAGGGCACTCTGAGCTGTGCACGCCGATAGAAAGCCGATGCACCGCTGCTCTCATCTTCTATTACTATGCTGACACATCTCTATCTCCACTTCTCAGAAAGACGAAAACAATTACATCCGAGCCAGTTAGTATCATATACATGTTGGGCTTCATGAGAGTCACCGCGGATGGGTATGAAATTGGAAAGGTTTCTTGGTCTCTGCAGGGAAACCATGAAAAAAATAAAGTAAAAAACAGCCTTAATAACCGACTGAATTCAAAATGTGTTTTCCAGCTAAAAAGGCAGCCCTTGACGCTCACTCATAAAAGTCGCATTGTTTACCCTAGATAGAAATGCCACAAGAAACTCATTCAACTTGAAAATGAAATGCAAGCATTCGACTGCATTGTGTCTTGTAATCTTTGGTCTCTTCCTGGGATTTCATCCCACCTCACAGAGACCCTGCGGCAGTTGCCAGTGACTGTACTCGGCTAGTATGTTTTTACCTCATTGATGAAGTCTCCGATGTCTCCGGGATGGGGTGCCGCTGACCTCATTGGATACTGCGGCTCGGGGTGGAGGGGTCTCTCGTCTAGACGGCGGATTCCCACTGGCTTGATGGCATCGGGCTCTAACGTGTCTGGCTGCTGGAGCTGACTCAGGTCATAATCCTGGGGAACATGCAAACAGATGGCGCTTAGCTGAGCTCTGTGACAAGACCCTGAACTGAGAGAGATTATTTAAACAGATAAACACATCCTGTGCTGTAAAGAGTGTGAGGAAGTTCAACTCAGGGGAGGGAAGATTTTAAAGTTAAATTGCGGCAAGGAGGGTTGAGTGAACACGAGGGGGGAGGAAGGGGGGGGGGAGTACTTTAATCTTCTTTTCTGTAAGGAAACACACCAAGGAACAACTTGACACATAAAAAGAGCCAGCACTGAAGGGGTTCAAGCTGAGGAGCACATCATACGCTGCAGACTCTCTGTACTCGTGCGTGGTGCAGCAGGAAGGGTGTGCAGGCAACTATTTCACTCTAATCAATGCCCAGACACGGGATGGTGGATATGCATAAGCCACTGCTAATCCTATTAACATTACCAAGGCAACCTGAATGGCTCGCAGTTTGTGCAAAGTCATGGGCAAGGGAGAGAGGACGAGAAGACAGGGAGGGGGGGGGGGGGTGTTGGAGAAAGAAGCTGTGATTGAGAGCAGAAGAGCGGCTGAGCTGAATGACGGCTGGATGGTATCAGGGTGACGGCAGATATGATAAAGATAATACCATTTGAGAGGCAGTGTGTGCCTAATAGGCGTGCATGATGGATTGTCCCTCTTTAAGAGATTTTCAGTAATCCATCCATCTCTAATATCCCTCTTCAAAATTATCTTTGCTCAGTTGCAGATTTACATTCTCGCACAGACACTCCCAACAGAAGCAGGAATGTTAAAATAAACATGAGTGCATATCAACCTTTTGCAGAGGAAAACCCAAACACGGCAGAGCAAGTATGCACACCGACTGGCATTCTTACAGGAGATTCACTGAACAATTATTGCAATTAAGAACTAAACTATTACCATCACAAAATGTGTGATTGTTCATACTGTTTGGATGGTCTCTTGGACTTGTGACGAGCTTGTCGGATTTATAGACTAGCCAACATGTAGCCAAAGGTTTGCTTGTACTCAGCAGGTCAACCAAAATAAGACTGGGATTTATGCCTGTAGCATCTTAATGGGTTCCTGTTTTGTCAAGACTGTCAGTTTGGCAGATAAGCAGAGACGACATCCTTCAAACTAAGAACCTTAAGCATATACACTGTTGTCATGGTTTCCCTTTTATGAGGAAAGTGAGATTGCACCAGGAGAGATGCATCCTGGGCAGAGCATCATTTTAGTGCCAAGCACATGGCTAAGCATGAGACTTGCAAGCATCCCAAACTTGATTTCAGGACATTTCTGCTTTGATGTTTTCACTATGTGCATTTTGTTCAGTGGTAATAGTTGTGTTAAGATAATCTGCCTTCTAGGTGTCAGATCTGTTCACAATGACCAAGAGATGCCAACAGACATATGACATTTGCCACCCAGATTATTAGTTACTATAATTTCTGAGGCCCCCTAAACACCTCGTGGGTAAAACAAAACTTAAGTTTATAGTAACCCTAAATTTGGGGTGCTCTGTCTTGGTGCAGAGTAGTTTGTTCACGTTGCTGCACTGTATCGTGGAAGAAAAGGTCACAACTCTCGCATCGTATCGGCTGCTGAACAGACCAGAAATTGCCATCGGCTGTGTACGGAAGAACACTGGAGTGTTATTTCTGAAAAGTGTTGTTTGCCTGCAGTAATATTGGAACAAATTTCTCTCCATATTGGAGAGGAAACGTTGAGCGGACGTCAGCATGGGTTAAGTTAAAGACACCTCAGGTGAGTTTTTAAACCTAAGGTAGGTTCTATTTTGTTAAATGTGTGAACTGTCTGGGAAGTTTAGCGACGTTGTGTAGCTACAGATGAGCCGTGCAGCAGCTTATGACTGTTAGCGTTGCAAGAGAAAATGCCAGAACTACTGTGTGTTCCTATGCAGTTTATTTGATGTAAAACGGTCGTGTAATTGTATTTTCGTGTTTAGGTTTGGTAATTGGCCATGTTATTTAAAAGTTAGTTTCCTTTAACCCCATATCCTATGACATTCCTTTCCACACATTTACAAAACAAGTGGCACTTTAAATGCAAATAAGTGTAACTGTACTGCACAGTACAGGGTGTTTTGGGTTGACGCTCCATAGAACAATAGTTTCATTTCAAACACGCCATGCCCACCTAGACTGGCACCACTGATGGGTTTCATCACATCTAGAAACTATTTCTGCACAATTTGTCCTGCCAAGGCTGTGGCAGGAGCACATTTAAGAAATTGTAACCGATAGAGGGACTTTGTTTAGTTTTTTAATTAATTTTGGAGAAGATATAAATTTTCTTCATTTTGTTCTCTTCAAATCGCCATTGTTTATGGAGCTGTAAAGACACAATAGCTGGAAAGCATTTTTTTTTTTGTTATTGGACCTTTAAGGCAATGTAACATTTTGTATCTGGGTTATGAAGGCTGAAATGTTATTTTCTTTTGTGAGTAATGTCTTATTTTGCATTTATTTTGTTAAACTTAAATTGTTGTTGTAAGGTGTGCTTCTTGTAGGTTGGACGTTTCTAAAGCTCTTCTGAAGAGCCACTACAACCAATCTCCTAAACAGAACTTGACAGATGACCCACTGTGAATATGCCTGGTAGCCTTTTGTGAACATCTAATTTTTGTTAGCTGTTAAGTAGAAATCTGCTGTGGTTAAAGCCTAGCAGCAACTTCAATTAAATTCAGTTCAAAACTTTGAATACACTACATGCTAAGGGTAACCCACTATTATTGTTAGTTATCAGATCTAGTTTCCAGTTAGTGCCATTAGAAATGATTAATAATAGTATAAACGAGTTTATAAACACATTGATATTTTCTTGTGACTAGACTTGTTACAATGCAAGTGGCATTTTTGCAGTAATGTGTGTTGGATTCCAAACATGTGTTCAAACTAAAGTAAAGTTGCTTCAGCATCTTGTCCACTCATAAAAAAACAGGAACTAATGTAATTGTTCGCTGACGTCCTTTAAGATGGCGTAGTAGTCAAATTTGTTAAATTTATAGCTCCCTGGGTGTAGAAACAATCTTAATGCTATGGGAGCATCATGAGTAATGCTTAGCAGACAGAAATTAGGCAGTTACTACGGCTGTGACGAGATCTCTTGGCACAAGATCTCACAATAATACACGAGTTGTATTGCAAAGCTCTATTTAGTAACTGTCAGCCTGTGACTTCCTCTTGTGAATTAAGTCTGAGTGATCATTATGAGCCATGGCAAGCAAGACAAATGTCTTAACTTGTTTCAAAGTAAGAGTAGTTACTGCTTTGTCCCATTGTGTGGACAGTTAGCCCACAAACTCCAAAAAGACCTCAAGAAAACAGTGGCTGTTCTACCATTCTGCCAACGACATTAAACTTGGCATCTGATCAGAGTTGATCAGTTTTAAATGCCATAGAACTGCATTTTATCTACTCTGGTTCATAATCTAAAATACTTTGATCCAACCTCAACTGGATAGTCCAACGATGAACAGAATCCAATAAATAAACATAAATAAAACCTTCATTATATTTGTTGAAAAAAAAAAAGGTAAGCATTTATTGCTATAGAATTAGCATAAAAAGTTCAATATGTGATCTGATCAAACCTGGAGTGAATTATTGTGAATTGATTTCAATATCTTTTAAACTGTGATTTGGGAAACTTTTACTACATTTATGTAAACGGAAACGTGAGAATTCTTAGTTTTGTCTAAATATCTCATCTCATTATGTCCATCATCTCATGTGCTGTATATGCCATCACACCGAAAGAGTCATCTTTTACATAAATATCTATTTACTATCCCTTACTGAAGAAACCTTACAGTTAAAAACAGTTAATATAAAATTGAAGTCATTTTTTGTGTGTTGGCAATAGTCAACATGTGACTGGATGCAATGATGGTAAAACAGTAGCCATGCTGACTGCAAGAAACTGAGAAACTTCAACTTGTTATAATACCTTTAACTTATTTTCAATGAATTTAACCAACACTGTGATTGTACTAATAAGCATAAGGTAATAATTGTGATGTAGTTTTTAATACAATTACATCCCAAACTTCAACGCTCCCAAGAAAAGCCCTATTGTTACTCAATAGTGCCATTTTAACTAATAAATATTTAAGTTTTATATAGACCTGTTTCCACTATAAAAGACTATCCAAATTTGATCCAAATCAAAAACATGCAAGCTTAATTTAGTTTTCACAGGAAAGAAAAGTGGGCGAAGAGAAGTTGGGAAATCCATTTGTCTGAACTGCTTTAAAGAGCTGGTTGTCAGAGGCGGCCAGTCCACCAATCCTGAAATGACATAATGACATAGAAACTCTCTGCGGGGAAGTGACGTCTCACACATACTCAGGCCTGCTGAAACGGTTCCCTGTGGCACTTCTAAACCACATTTAAACATAAGTAACTAAACTTTCACATTCTATACACATCATTTGTGGTGAGGCGCATTTAAAAATCGGATCAAGTTAAGTGTTGAGGCTGCTGTGATAACAGGATGAGGTTCATTTCAATGGAAGCTTACTGAAATAAAACTGAAGCAAATGGCAGAAAAAAAGGTCTTTAGTTTAATTTTAATGTGTTTTAATAAGTCTAAGATGAGAAAATATTATGAACAATTAGGCATCATGATTGCGGTCATCCCAGATTAAGTGCATACAAAAGGCTTAGTAATAATTATGGAAGGACAACAACTTGTTTGCCAATAGAGGAGGCCATGCTGCAGCCTAAAATTCAATATAAAGCTTACACAATCATTTTGGATTATTCTAACTTATCATTTGTGGCAATGATAATATTTCATTATGAAATGTGGCAAAGACAAGATTCTGTAGAGCAACCCAGGCAACTGGTCATTTAATTTTGTAACATTACCCAGAACTAAAATTGTCTACTGCAGATTACGGAGATGCTACAGTCTATTGTTTTTTTCTTTGTGGCGAGCACAACCTTTCGAACCCTGCTTACCTGGTATTAAGGAAAAACTCAAGTCTTGCTTTCAAAAGCCCATCAAACACCACAGCTCCTATAGTTTAATCAAAGGTAAAAGAGTGAAAGTGACCAAAGCTCTCTTCAGATTTATGAAGCACATAGTATCGAGAATGCCTTAGAGCAAAAGATTCCTTGTCGCTGCGGACAGTCCATCTGAATCCTACACCTCTCCCTTGCTTTTAAGAAAAGCTAATTTGTGTGTTTGGAAATGCTTCCAGTTGTGCCGCCTCATGCGGGACGTCTGAAAAGCTAACGGAGACTTTCATCAGTCCAGTGACAAACCGAAAGGACTTTCTCGCAGCAGACAAGACAACTGTTGATTCCCGCCCTGATCAGTTTAATCTGTCAAACCTAGAGTAATTTGGTCGCCTCGCCACCTTTCCTCCGCGTCCAGCACCGCGTTGTCGGTTTGGCTTTGCTTGTTTATTCACAGACATCAAGACTTACGCCAGCATGACGAAGCTACACTTTGCTTGATTAAATGGTCAGTGCAAAGAATAAACCTATATGATCAGAGCAAAACTGAAGGGGTTTCTTTATAGTGAGCCTTTTATAGTTCAAATAAATCTTACAATTCTCTTATACTCGTGTCATTTGAGGATAGAGCCGACATCGGCTGCTTAGAGGGACAAGTGGAAACATATGTGGCGGTCACCAGATTGTGTCTTCTGGCAACCCCCCTATTTTGAGGTTAAGTACGTTAAATACACAGTACCACCTTTCTCATTTATGTTTCAGTAATAACTTTCGGATGTGGACGAGGTAATTACTTCCTTTGGTTTGGCGTCATTAGAATTAAGCCACCGCGGCTGGAAAGAGCAAATCTTGTGTTACGACAAAATTAGAACGATTGCTTTTAAAATCTTAACCCAATGACATGGCCTTCTTCTCTCTGAAGGGAGAAAACACTTCTAGAAAAGAATTTGATTTGATGCACTTGTTGACACAGATTGGGGTAGAAAAAAAAAATATAATAAAAAAATACAGCTTTTTTTCGCAGCATGTTTCCCAGCACACTATCAAAGGTAAATATGAAGCAAATCAATCCGAGGGTCATTTTAAGGAGATGAATCACCCGTTTCTTCTTTTTCTCCTCTCTCTGAGGGGAATCTGTGCACAACCACTTCTCAATTTTCTAGCATTTCTGCATATTTATTTCTTTATTTTTTTCTATACTCGGGGAGCGAAAGCTGATCACCTGTCTTGCCTTTGATGAAACGAGGCCTGCACAAAGCCGTCTGAACCAGGACGATGACAGCGGCAACTAAAATCACATTCTGCGAGAGCACCCAATGGTCTGACACTTCAATTTCCTCCCCAGTGGGAGATAGGGAGAACAGAGGTGGGCATTATGAAGACTACATCGCTAGGAAAGCCGGGCCCATTTTTTACCCAACACTGACTCCACTTCCCATTCCACAGACAAGACCATTTTCTCCTGACACCCTGGCCCTTCTCTGCCAAACGGGAAGCTTGTTTTCCCTCTATAAATCGCTGCACCCACTCGTTTGCCTTTGAGGGGTGTTATGTGCCACAGTTTCCATTTTCAACATGTTCTGGTCCACAGGTTTGTGCATTTTATGAGTGAGACTGTGAATGTTAATAGACAAATGGGTGTTCTCCCTCCTGCCTAATCACCGGCAGATGTGTAATGGCTTTCCAGTCATATTGTTACCTTAGACAGGGCTTCATTATTGCACCCCAGCAGATGTCTGTCTCTAAATGACATCAGCTCACCAATTACATGTCTCTGAGGCTAATTTGGCACCGCGATGGGTCAGGCCGGGGTCTCCCGCACATTTCTGTTATACCTAAGCCACCAAAGCACTTCAGTCGGCAGCAGCAAAATAGCCCATTTGGTATAATCCTGCCTTTTTTATGAAATGATTCCTGTCTGCTAACAAGGGGTTATTAGGACAATTGAATTCTGTGTGTGTCTGATCAGTTGAGGAGAGATGGGACATTATTGATGCCTGTGGCACTGCATTTCTATTGTTTGTGTGCGCATTAGGGCTGTGAAGCGGGGAAGCTGTTCCAGTTGACAAAACATTTCCAATACCTCCAGAACCAATTGGATCAAAATGTATTTGTCTTATTGATTCCGACCTTTAATTCCCAGCTTCATTTGATGGAGGGGAAAAAAACATAACCATTTTTAATACAGAGTACTGTGCAACATAAAAATACTCTTCAATGTTCATGACTCAGAGGTGAATCTTGGAGCAGAAATGTTAAAAGAAACACAGTGAGAGTACATATGCTTGCAGAAAGTTTGTAAGAGGTGCTCTTAGTTCTCCTGTTGATTCATCCAGACTGCGTGTGCGTGTCACAGATGGGACTTGAATAAACCTCCTCAATAAGGAGAGAACATTAGCCTTTTATTATGTTTTCAATGGCAGTCCACAGCTTTGTTAGGAGCGTGGTAAGTTCCGAGAAATCATTGAAATAAGACTTTAAAAATAACATTAAAAAGCTTGTTTATGTCGAATTGATGGTTAGATTCAAAATAGGAAGTCCATCAAAACTAAATCTAAAGTACTTCAGATTAAAATAAAAACAAGTCTTACTACCAGGACTGTGGTAGACAGATTTTAATGTATAAAATAGATGTATCTAAGAGTTGATATCAGACTTAATGATGTATGTAAGTTCCAAAAAAGTTAAAAAACAAAACCACTGGACTTTTTTTCGAAGTTTGGAATGACCATGACCTGGATGACTGAGAATCTTCACCAGAAGATGTATATAAGCAATATTTCAAGTTGTGAACTAATGTTATTTCAGTTTATATTATCTGACATTTAAAGGCACAGCTGATAATACGTTAAAAGATTTAAAACAAATACTTTTTTTTATTCTAGTAGTCTAATCTTTTAGCATATTAAGGTATAAAAAAATATAATAGTATTTTTTTTTAAACAAGAACAAAAAGTAGCACAATAGGTACCCTTAATTAGGCCCAGAATAAACATAACTGGAGCATTTATTTTTATATGAACTTCGATTTTATCGAAGTGTACAGAACTACGTTGTACAGTGAACCCTCGTTTTTCGCGAGGGTTACGTTCCAAGAAGAACCTGTGATAGGCGAAATCCCTGAAGTAGTAACCTTTATTTTTTTTTTACAATTATTAAACAATGAAATACTCCATAACACATTAAAACCAAAGAACACAACCATTTGTTTAACAAATAAAAGCACTGTATGAACGTATTTTTTTTGTAACTACTGTAATGTAAAATAATAATTTTAATCATCAATTGGAACTGAAGGCTTCAAATTGCGGAGATCAGCACCGCCCCACCGCGACCCGAGTCGTTTATTTCACTGCTCTTCTGACTGATCCGTTTTTTTTCCCGAGAGAAGAACATAGTTATCGGTAGTTGTTGTCGCTCTTTTTTTCTTCTGGGCAAAAAGATTCTTATAAACTGACATGCCGCCATCGATTATGTTTGAGAACTGTAAATGAACGGCTCATCAATGCAAATCCGTGAAGCAGCGAGACCGTGAAAGGTGAACCGCCATATAGCGAGGGTTCACTGTACTTCGAATCAGTTACCAGTTGTTTTCTGTTTGTCCAGGGTATACACATGTTGTGACAGAATGGCCCATTTCTTAGTCACTGTCCACGAGGCAACACAGTGACCCAAGTTCATCCTGGCATCAAACACAGCAAGGAAGAGCCAAAAATTAATTTCCAAAGCTCCCAGTTAGAGAAATGCACCAAAGAATGGCATTCTGGAGTCACAAAGCCCGCACAACACTTAGTAGATATTATCTGCACCTCAACAACTTTAGGAGTGGGACAAAAAAGTTAACAATTTGAAATTACATTACATTTTAAATTATCTGCAGGACTATGCCACTAAGTTGAAAATGGGTCCTATTAAAAAAACATTTAGCCAGAGCAACACAAATGGCTCATCAGACACATAACGCACCCTTCCTTCATGGCCATCTACATCTTCTGAAGCGTTAGAGAGAACCCAGAACCTCAGATGATCTGGAGAGACTGTGCTAGACGAATAGGTAAAGATCCACCTCTGTTCCTCTTCCTAAATGCTCCTGACTATGGTTATAGGAGAAAACCAAGTGCTCTTCTAGTCCCAAAATAGGGGTTTAGATAAGTTTTGGGCTTTTTGACCTAAAATTTTGAGTATATTTTAGCACAATAAAACATTTATTCTAATGTCTTTTAAACATATTTACCAGAGTTACCAGTACTGTATCTAAATGGATACATGTTTGACTTTCTGTGATTTTCTATTGTATTACATCGATAAAGGGCTTAAGGATGAAGTCCTTGAGAAATGCTTGTTTCCAATTACTGTAAGAATGTTTAGCTGTGCAAAAAAAAAAAGAAGAAAAAGACAGTAAATCAGACTATTTAATAAAGGGTTCATCAGATTGATTTACTCCAAGCGGCCAAACACGCAGCCAACAACAGCTTCTATTCATTTCCAGATCAAAGTTGTCTTTTTTTTTTTGCAACCTGACTGAAGAAAGAAAACGGACCACGCAGTTTCTGCAGCGACACCAAACCTTTACTTCTGGTTCGCTTGTGATTAATAAAGAATCAACCGCTACGGAAAATAGAATAAAAGGGAAGAGTAACCCTTACCTGATCCTCCTCTCCGCCACCTTCTTCATCATACTTGAGAATATTGTCCCTCACATCATCTTCAGGATCGATGAGGAGCTGCTTGGCCTGCCGCTCTTTGTCGCGCCGCTTCATCCACACCACAAACATCAGCACTAGAACTGATTGATGCAGCAACACAGACGTCTCATGTTACTATAAGCAACAACTTGCTAATTTCTGTTAAAAGTAATGGAACCAGATATTTTAGGAACTTGGATGTGGGCCTGATCAAAACTATCTATTGGGTAACCCGACAGAAATCTAGGGATTCATGGGATGGCTTCATTCGTAATCCCTTTGTTCTCTGGGGTGATGAGCAGTTTGGGAGGAAGACGGCGGTATACTCACTGAGAAGGATGATGATGCAGAGGAGGATGGATATAATGGCTCCTGTGCCCAGACCAGCGGCCATGATGTGCTGCTGGTCAGTGCAGTCTCCGTTCATGTCGCACTGGCACACTTTAATCCGCAGGTAGGAGGTATTGGACATGGGCAGGTTGCCAGAGTCTGTGATTATGATGGGGACCTCATAGATCCCACTTTCGAGGAAACCAATCTTGAGGCTCATCTGGGCATATTCGCCTGAAAACAAACGGAGGGGAACAAGTGAGCATTGTATGACTCCAAATGCATTCTTAGTCAGAGGAAATATGTTTGGAAAAGTGACGTTCGAGATTAGTCAGCTCAGTGCGTTTTAATATAAACTAATATATTTGTTTCGGAGATCAGGTTTTTCACAGGAGATTTATCCCTAAACTCGGAAGTCGTTTGTATAGATGCTGTTCACACCGTGATTACACTCCTTTTATCGCAAATGTGCAGCATAAATTCCTACCTGGAAGTTGCATCAGCATATCTAATCCAAAACATGGTCAGGATTTGGATTTGAAGCTTATAAATCTTCTGAATACCTTTTGATAATGCTGCTTAGGCTAAATTCCCAGCTGCGATAATCCAAATGCCATTATCCTATTAAGATTTACTCACTGTGTTTCATCTCCCACTATCTAATAGCTAAACACATAACAAATGAGTTCCTTCGCTCGTGGTTTTGTTTTTAATTTAGCATAAATAATTAAAGAGTATTTGGTGAGATTAATAGATTACTATATAGGTCTGACACCTCCATGGTGTGCTTTTTACAAACAGTTAAACATGTTTCCCCAAGTTTTGCTGGAGCTGATTGAAGATTAAACTCTTAAAGCTGTAATAACTTAACAACAGACTGCTGAACAATCAGCCTTGTTTCTGGTTTTATAGCCCTCACATGCCACTAACTGAGAAAAGAAAATCCCACGTTCCTTTCTGCTTTACTGTAACTGACTCATCATCTCTGACATCCCGGGAACAGCAAATTGAAGATTAAATTAATCTCATTATCCCAGTTTTTTTTTGAAAGCAGCACAAATGGCCTCGGCATGAATCCGACCAGGATTCTGAGATCGTTCCGTATCTCACCGCTTATTCTTGTTATGGTCCAGTTCCTCCTGATGTCCGAGGGCCTGTGGGCTAGCTCGAACGCGAACGGGCCTGCGTTGGGGTTCAGGTCCCCATCGAGCGCGGTGATGTTGATGGCGTTCGGCTCGGGTTTCTCGCATATCTCTGCCTCCTGGGGGAACACCTTTGGCGCGTTGTCGTTGATATCTAGCAGGAAAATCTGAAGAGTGCCCGTGCCGCTTGCCGGTCGCTTGCCTGTATGGACAAACACACTATTAATCAAATACAGCAAGGATTTCTGAGAAATACCCAAAATATTACATGCTGAAAGAAAAAGTATACTGCTGAATCGTCACTTTCCATTTTTTTAGCACTATAGAGTGAAGCACAGGAAACTAAAGTCCAGAGTTCTCTTCGTTGGCTCTCTAAGTCAGTATTTACTATAGTGAGAGAAGTCCCATACAAACTGCATAATGATCTGAGAGTCTAATCTCAAGTGAGGAGGTGCAAAGAAAGAGGGGGATATCAGAACATTTGTTGTGTGTTTGTTTGTGTTCCCAAAGAACGTCTTCCTGACGAAGGATGCAGGAATGGAATACTAAAGCAGAGAAACAGAGCCCACTGTCGCTCCTCTCAGGCTCCTCTATGTATTCACCCAGCTAAGAGGCTTTTTTACCATTCAGGCCACGCTCAAAGGAGCTAGTCATCCAATCCTGACCCATTAATGCTGAGAAACCTCTTTATTGGTAGAGTTTTTAAGCCTATTGGCCTAAGCTATGCCCCATAGAACAGGGTAAACCTGAACAGAGGTAAATCCCGCCAGTGAAAATAGAAGGTGAAAACGTCCGCACGCTGGATGATTCTGGGGATTGCTAACATATTAACCTTCAGCTAAAGCGGTCAGGACTGCCGATACACCGAGTGCCACGTTTATGATAGTGCTTCAAGCTTTGAGAACATCTCTGTGGCTTGTAAACAAGGTGGATGCTTCAGGTGAAAAGCATTACCAAAGCCGTCAAAAGGATGCTATGTGGAAGATTGACCCTTGAGAGCTGGGCTACATTAGACATCCACTGGGCTTCTGTCTGAAAAAGGAGGCATTAGCTTCCCCTGAACACTCTGGCAGTAATGGCCTTAAAAAGAAAAAAAAAAAAAAACAGGTGCTTGTGTAACAGTCTGACTAAAACATCCAGACCATAAAACCTGTGCATCACATAAGCTCAACAAGGTATTTTTGGCAACTGCAGAAGCACTTGAATGCTTACATACCGTTGTCAGTGGCGAGGAATGTTGCGTTGTATAAGCTGTTCTTCACATAGGGCGACTCTCTGTCCAAAATGGCAATTGTTATAATCCGGCCAGTGCTTGGGTCAATCCTCAGCCAGTTGGCCGGATCTGAGAGCTTGGAATATCTGAAGCAAGAAAAGACAAATGCAGAGATTTTTTTTCCCCCTTTTCAGTTTAGCCGTTAGCCGTCTCGTCTCTTAGTGTAGCCGATATACGTTTTCTAGAATCTCCCTCGTTAATTGTGCGTAAAAAAAAAATATTTTTCTTTAAGATGAATACTTCAGACATCATGCATTTTACATGGCTCTCCTTGCTACGAGGAGATGCCAAACAGAAACAAACTGGCTGATTTGATAATCAGTTCCTCACATTGAGCTGCAGGAAAAGTTAATTTCTTTTTGTTACCATTTTCAAGCTGATTAAAAACGTGAGCCAAGTTATTAACAACTGGGGAAAAGGAAAGGGTTTGTTAAGAAAAAAAAAAAAAAAAAAAAACTAGTTGGATGTTTATTGTCATTTTTAACAGGAAACACTAATAACTATTGGAAACAAATGTTTGAACCTATTAATATAGTTTTGTTCTTACTGTATTTGTTTTGTGTGCAACAGGATATTATCCTGATCCCCAGAAATTAAAATATGCGCTTTAAGCTGAACAGCCTTTTGCACCCAAGATTAAGAAACATATTTAGAGGTTAGGGAGTAGTGCTTGAGTAGTGACTTTGTTACAATATTTAAAACAAATATATATAGACCAATCTGCCCATTTTTCAAATAGTCTAAGAATATCAAAAAGGTGTTTGTATTTTTTCCCATGACATTGTTCCACATGGCCAATTAAGCAATGTGGGAGATTACATTAGTTTGGATGATGGGGAAAAAAATGTGTCTGACCCACATGGAATTAAATTTTAAATAAATTGTTTGGATCGCCGGCTAGAGTGGTTCAACAACATATAATGCAGGCGCTCTTAACTGCATACTGCCTACCTGATCATTTGCGTCTGGTATCGATCTGGATCCTGCGCGGTGAACGTTGTCAGCGTCGACTCGGGCATCATCCCCTCTTCCAGCTTGATAAGTTTGGGGTTGGGATCAAAGTAAGGACTCTCATTGACGTCTAATACTCTGATGGAGACGGTGGCGGTGGACTGTCTTGGAGACTGGATGGTCAGGGGAACCTCATTTCTTGCTTCCACTATCAGCACATACTTTCTGTCCATTTCAAAGTCAATGGGCTGGAAAACAGTGGGAGGGAGAATAAAGACTTGGACTGGAGATAAAAGTTATCAAATCAGAATTGTGCTTGTGTGATACAGAGTACAGAGCAACCTACAAAATACGGAAACTCTTTTCATCTCACCGGAAAAAATGGTTGTGTTAGCCAAGAAATATGATAAAGAGACTAAATCCGTTTGTAAGCAGTTCAAAGAAACAGAGCTGATACGAGTTCAACAACCATTATAAAACATGTGAAATGTGACCTGACATTTAAAAACACGCTAGACACAAAAACAGTTAATAATGGAAATCTTGATTCACAGACTTAAAACAACAATATTGAATATCTGCTTAATTTTGTAAAATAAAAAAAGACACTGAGGAGAATACTTTTCTGCTTATAGACTAACGGAAGTATATAAAGCTGATACGGCTGGTTAATCAGGCAGGTAATCTGCTCAGATAGCCCGTCTGCAGCTGGCATGCCGCTCAAAGCTTTAAGTTACCTTACCCAGTTAACCAGTGAGTGAAAGGTGGCACTTCAGTTTCCAAATATTGCACCCCCCCCCCCCCCCCCACCCCTCACCCCACCGTGAGCACGAGCCTTCTTCCAGAGAAAAATGATGCTAAACAATTAGTCTGGAAAGGGAATGCTGCCGTGGACATGGGCCATTTTTTAAAATGCCATAACAATATTCAGTTATACCACTACTGCAGAGTAAAACCTTAAAAAAAACACGCCAGACAAAGCTTTCGAGAGCACCGCGTTCTCAGGCTGCGAGGAGCTGAACCTCAGCACGCTAGCTTTTCCTTCAGCCGTTTCTGCCCACCTAATACTTATACTATGGTGTAGATTAGGGTGATGGAAAGGAGGCCTTCCAATCTCAAAGGCATGGAAAATCAACAAAATACCAGTGGACACATGCAAAAAGATGTTCAGCATTAAAATATGGTTTGCCACCCATATAATATTGAGAGTGGTACAAATATCTTTGAACATCTTATTCATTAAAAAACTGATTTTACATGGTTTTGCTACCCTTTGAGATATGCATGTCTCATTTCCAATCATAAAAACTTCTAAATGTAACGAAGTTATCTTTAAATCTAAATCTGCCAAGGGTATGGATGCTTTAAGCGTTAACTGTATTATCCGTTAAGAATAATACCGTTTAGATAAGAAAAATATTCTTACAGCTAAATATTCAGTGCATCTCTATGGGCAGAGAGGTAGGGATTTAAAAACGGCTCTTACCTTGACAACTGTTACCAGACCCTCATTAGTTGTTG
Organism: Fundulus diaphanus; assembly: GCA_037039145.1. NCBI lineage: Eukaryota > Metazoa > Chordata > Actinopteri > Cyprinodontiformes > Fundulidae > Fundulus > Fundulus diaphanus. The sequence goes on along the minus strand of CM073133.1, from coordinate 28,770,908 downwards.
GATCGGTGGGAACCGAGAACCTGCCGGTGGGGTCGCCCCCGGTGATTTTGTACACCGCGTTCCAGGCAGGTGTGTTGGGCTGGTCCTTGTCAGTCACCGTCAGGTTGGCCACTATAACATTCACGGCATTCTCAGGCACCTCCCCAAAAAACTGCATGAATAAATCAGAAATGTATGGTACAGCTGTTAGCGCTACTGCACTGTGCGCCGGCTCACAGGGCACAGCAGGACCAATCAAGGGTAAACAGACATCTAAGGTAACTTATCATCCGGTCACGGTGTTCTCATTCCCTGATAGCATAACAGCAGCATTACAAATTTCTGTGATTTGCGAGCCCGGTAAGTGCCTCTTTCACTGAGGCAGACATCCCCGCAGTTGTACGTGTCAACATTCGGAGTAAGATGCAACGCTTTACACACGACTGGCGACTTGTGTGTGTGTGTATCGTTATAAAAGTGCAAGGCAAGCAAAACCAGGTGAGCAGAACGGTTGAGTGCAGACGGCGAGTGCTTGGATAAAACGGGGGACCTTAAGTCTATTCTAGTGGAATCTCTGATAAGAGCTCCTTTCTTACCATCTCAGCAGTAAACTCCGGCGGATTGTCATTGATGTCGGTGACTCTGATGACAGCAGTGGCTGTGTTGGACAGGCCGTACATGGGATTACCCTCCATGTCAGTCGCCTGGATGATCAAAGTGTACCGAGGCACTTTCTAGAGGAGAAGAACAGGGGAAATAATTAGATAATTGGAGAGTTAGAGCCAAACGATTGCAAATTAAACTGTACTTATAACTTTGCAAAGACATAATTCCCAGATTACTTCACCAAATATTCTGCTTCACAACTATCCCTAATAAGATAGTAGGGCAATGAACATTTGCACTGTGTTCAATTATTTCTACAAAGATGAAACAAATGTGACTAGTCCAACATCTTAATTATGATGATAAATGACAAGTTTTTCACATGAATTTCACTTCATCCTCAGGGGCTAATGAGCGCTTTGTGTGTGCGTGTGACACACAAAACGAACACCACCATAAAAGGGGACAAATGACTCTTTTCACATTAAAAACCGCTCAGGTGATGGACCAGTTGCTAGGTAATGAGAGCCAGGCAAATTACTTTCATGGTGGCGACTTGCGGACATAAAACGGTGGCCCCAGGGTGGAAGTGATTTAGCAGCCACCTCAGCCAGATTGCCCTCACAAGGATTCAGCTACCAAGCTCCAGTTGTATACATCATTTTATTTATTTCCCTCAAACAGCTGTGATATCCCAATTCATAGAGAGCGCGGTAACGTTTGCGGGTAATGGGAGAGAAAAACGCAAAAATAAAATTTTCTTTTTGCAGAAAAAGGAAGAAGGGCAAGAAAAGAACAGAATAGTGGGGAAGAGACACATTTGGTTGCTTAGTGATGCATGGTGCATTCTTGTAAGAGTAATAAGTGTGAAACAGCCAGGCCAACTTCTGCTTCTCATTTAGGTGGTAATAAGCAAAATTTGCAGTGGCTCATTAGTTCTCATAGAGTTTGAATGTTAACAGCTAAACTCTGACTGCCTGGTTAAAACCTCAGTCCATTAATGCAAATACAGAAACACGTTTGGGTGAAAAAGAGCAAGACGCAAAGAAAATATTATCCATGGGCGTCGCAGAACATAAAACTCTGCAAAGATTTGTCTGAAGAAACAAAAGATGTGCTGAATACCTCTCTGTCCAGGCCTGCAGCCACTGTAATGATGCCTCCAGTTTTGTTGTTGATCGTGAACATATTGGAGGATGGACTGTCTGGAGTCTGAGACAAGATCTTGTATCGGAGCATGCCATTCGCCGTTTTGGGGTCATCCTTGTCAACAGACGTTACAGTCATAACATAGGTTCCTTTAAGAAAGGAGAAAATATTTCAGATTACCTTCTTTTATTCATTTACTGCCGATCAAAATCCAGTGTTCATCTTTCTAACCACTAAAATTCAGAAAACGTAAAGGTTGTTCTGCTAATATTGTAGCAACATTGGAGCTGGAGGCACAGACATATGGGAAAAAAACCCAAAAAAAACAATGTAAAACCCTCACCAGGTTTGGAGCCCTCTGGGACAGTCCCATTCCAGATTTGGTGGCTGAACTCAGGCCGGTTGTCATTCATGTCAATCACGTTGATCACAATATCTATGGGGTTTTCCACCTGGTTGCCATTCAGGTCTACTGCATGAGCTCTCAACTGGAGGAGAAAAATAATAATAAAAAAAAAACATGTAGATTGTAGAATGGTTTGAATGAAGAAGTTCTCTAACTGGAAGAACAATTACATTACACTTTGATGCAAAACAAGAACCCCCCAAAACAAACCAGGTATTTAAGTCTTTGAAGGACCAGGAACTCCTATTGGTGCCGTAATCACCAGCGCCCAGAACATAATCCATACAGGCGCGCTCTACACAGCCATCTTTTCAAACACCCCATTCTATTTTAGTGTACGCAACTCGCAAAGCTTTAATTCAGGCCGTGCAAATGATATTGTTGTTAAAACAAGTATGGATTTATCATAGCAATTCCTTTGTTACATTTCCAGTGAAGGATAAACTGAATTGGTTGCTGCAACTCCCAGTCTTGGTGCACAGTGCTCAGATATCCCAGAGCGGTCTGGGGGAGATGCTGAAACACTAGCCATTCAATTTTACAATAATGAAACAAAGTGCTAAGTTTGAGAAGAGAAGAACTTTTCTTTATGCTTTGGCCACTCTTGATTGACTAAAAAAAGCACTGAAATATATCCAGAGTTCAATTATCAATAATAATATATAGATTTTTTTTATTTTACACAATTAAAAATAGGAAAACCATGCTAATCTTAGCCTAGCAACTGAGCAAGTTGCCCCAGACAAAAACATTGTTAGCAGGAGGGTGATATGAGTTTGTTGAAAACTGCAACTGTGTTTTATAACAAAAGAAAAAAACGTTTCAGATGAAACGTTGTCAGAACATTATAGCATCTTATTATCTTGTCGAAGCATATTTAGGTTGTCCAGAACAAACAAAAAGCGACATGAAAAACAGATACTGCAACATCCTTATCGCTACTGGTGACCAATTAAAGCGCTACACAATTAAAATACCAAGTGAGACTACGTAATAATGAAACAGTGTTGCTGTTTTTTTTACATTTTAAATGTTTTCTTAAGCACAGGCATCATATCTGAGGATTTACATTAGTGGCCTGCAAGCCCGTCGGGACCCAACGGGCCCCGACACAATATGCAAATTCGGGCCGGGTACGGGCCGTAAATTCAATGAATAGCACGGGCTCGAGTAGGGCTCGGGCTTGACACTGATAAAGTTGGTTTTATGTATTCATGATTTTTCAGTTAGGTCAGGTCAGAAAAACATTCACGCGCATAGCTTTTTATTTCTCTTTTTCTTTGGAAGCAGACGATACGCAGCACGTCGCTACGCAGGACGTCACAATGTAGTAAAACGAGCGCACATTCTCTCAACATGCAAAACATTTTGCGATGACCCCTATAGGGCTCCGTACTTCTGTTCCGGTCAGTCAATAAAGATGGACAAACTGAAAAGCCAGCTAGCCAGAGGTGAGCTATTGAAAATTCCCAATATGGGAGGGAAAATCTCTTTATGGGAGCACTTTGACCTCATAGCTTACAAGGAGCTCATGTGTGCTGCTCATTTATCTACTCCCGTGGCGCATAGATTTACCGATGTCGTATATCCTGGCTGTCCGTTACATGCTGCTTTTGCGACAATGACATCCCGTTTTTCAACATTGAGGTCTAATTAAATACATAAGCTCTTGTCTTTGCAAGGGTTAATCGTGTGTTAAAAGTATTATTTGTTTAATTGTTCGAGTCGGCTTTCTGAGAAACTATTACGCGACCGAAGTGTCGGGAAACAGTCATGTCTAAATAGCGGACCCTTTTAGTCGGGCTCGGGTTCGGGCTCATTGATAGCTTAATTTGTCGGGCCGGGTCAGGTTAGGGCCTGATTGCCAGGGGTCCGGTCCGGGCCGGGCCTGAAATTTTAGGCCCGTGCAGACCTCTAATTTACATCATTTGATATTAAGACATTTTTAAATCTGAATTTGAATTTTAGACATACATTAATCACAAAACACAGCTAAGCAAATCTTTAACTTAACTTGAGCAAATTAAAAAGGAGTTGCTATTTTTAGATGTCAATCAGTGTAGAGCTTTTGCAACTACATTTATCCATTGTCAAAGCCTATCTAAATCCCTGCTTTGAAGCAAAACCTCACTAAATTAAACAGTTTTTCATAAACTAGTAGTTGATAATGTAATAAAAACATAAACATACAAAACAGAAGTTTACTGCAAGTTGAAACAGTCTTTACATAAAAAAAAAAATAAATCTAATGGAACAACGAATTAACAAAAACAATCTACAAATTTAAGATGCAACTAAATGACATTCAAGACCTACAATAGAAAATGTGGACAAATAAAAGTTTTTAAAGCCAGAGATAGATTATTTAATTGGGAGGATTTTTTTTCTTTGGGATGGAATTTTAGGAGTTTAACACTCTGCAGAAACCATGATATACATGGAGTACTGAGCTAAGACTAAGGACCAAGTAATTTTAAATGACTAGGTTTGGTATCTTGAAGGGAAAAAAAAGGGAAAATCAGGACATCCTTGTAACAAAGGTGGTGAAGGTATGTCAAGGTGTGGGAAAACATCATGTAGCTGAAAAAATGTGGTTTAACCAGACATGCGGGATCACAGAAGGGGTCTTTTGTTGTGCAACCTGCTCTGCACTCCCATGGCATAATATAGGAAATATTACACAAAATGGGATGCTTCATTCAAAGCTAATGACAAAAGAAAAGCATCTTAATTTTATGCGTTCTCTTGAATAAAGCGAAGGAGGTTTGCGTATACAACACAATCCTCATATACATTTTTTAACACTCCATTTGCACTTCTCTGGTGTATTGATACTTGTAGGCTATATACAGAAACAACATAACTTCCTATCATTCCCTATCCTATTATACTTCTATACGTTTGTGCACAACATACCAATCTTCAAGTATGGTTACCAATACAATAAAATAATGAATAATACATATTTTACAGTGTGGGTCTCGGCAGAACTGTCTGCATTGGATAAATATGCATGTAACTAAAGATTCAGTTAAAACAAACCTAAGCATCATGTGCACCACTTTCTGTTGAAGGGCATTTTTTCAGAGAGAATTAAGACGGGGTGGGAAAAAAAGCTCTAACAAACGAGGCAGCTTTAAAACTGAAGGTTATGTTTAAGTATCAGACAAATCATGTTCTCAAAAGCCTTCAAATTCTCAGACGGATAAGACAGATTTCCCTGGGAAACTTCTTTTTTTTAAGAGTCAGAGGAGATTGTTTAGGCTACACATGACCATTGAGCACATGCCGACCGGCTGGAATGTGCCGCGTGTAAGAGAACACCTTTCTCCTGACAAAGCCGTCTGAAAAGAAATATTTTCAGATCACATTGAAATTCTCAAAGCTTTTCTTTAAATGCCGTGTCTTGACTTACATGAAAGCTGGGGATGTGCTCTCGATCGAGGGGCTTGTTGACCGAGAGTTCTCCAGAAATGGGATCGATGGTAAAGATTCCAGTGGGGGGCTGATCGGCGCCCGGACCCGTCACGCTGTATCTCAGGGACCGGTTTTTATCATGATCCGAGCGAATCTGTTGGAACAAAGATTCGGTTTAAGATTCACCACTTTGAGAATCACTCTACATGGCTAAACTCAATCTCTTCATCGCCATATTCTTCCTACACATTTTACATTTCAATATTCCACACTTTTCCACTCATTTTTTTAATTAATGTTCAGGACATTTTTGAGAAAAATCTAAATCTTCAATTCAGCCGTTTCACTGCTTTCATTCAGACTCAAATAAATTGGCTCCATTTCAAAATCTAAAGCTATTGGAATGGTTCAGACATGGGGAGAAGGGCTGGAAGAAAATAAAGATTTTAGGTTTGTGTGGTTTGTGAACAACTTTTAGGGCGATAGCTGTTTTAGTGCCTTATTTTTAACCAGACCAGAATAAAGATCACAGCTGCTGTTCAACTTGTCTAGAGCAAAAACAAAAGCTGAGAAATGGCCTTAATTTGACTTTTGTTATGAACGTGGATTAAGTCAGCAAGTAATAAATAAAGAATTTAAACATTGAGAAAATCGGTGGTGATGTAGCAAATCAAGATAAAGCACATTTCAATATAAATCACAAAAATCTACTGAATTTCTCAAGCCTCATAAGACTTTGCGTGATAAGAAAAAAAGAAGAGGGGAAAAAGTCTGTAAAACCAAAACCTATTGCCATACTTTCACATTTCTCCAGACCTGGAAACTGTAAAAAAGAAATTTCAGGCTGCGCAGAAACTGTCGACATTTCATTAAACTTCAATAAACTCCCTTTTAGACCAGTAGTCTCTGCACTAGTTCAGTTTGACACGTAGCTGTTGTTTGAGAACAAGCGTGCATGTAACGAGGTCCTACATAGTATTGAAGTCCTGTCATAGTTGGATTTTCTGCCCTGTTTTTCAGTGTAAGCTGAGACTTTCTGTGCCCCCGCCCTTGATCCATGCTGAGCAGCCAGACCTTTCCTCCTCCTGTTATCAGCAACTCGAGCCCAGAAACATCCTTCACATATAGCTGGATTAAAAATAAACGCGTACATATGGCAATCTCAGGATTTTGCCTTGTGCTCGGAGGTAAGCTGGTAGAAAAAGGATTCTGCTTCTAAGCTGTCCCAAAAGTTGTTTGAGCAACAGCTAACTCAGAGGACTGAATTGTTGCTAAGAAATCAGGCTGTACAAGTCCTTGAGATGTGGGAAAAAAAAGGACTGCAGGATCATAACAGTCAACCAACAACAATTATCATTTTGAGCACTTCACATCTCAAAGGCTTCTAAATAATGGCAAACTAAACTAGAAGAGACTGCTGAGTGCAACCTCAGAAAGTTTTTGTAAGCAGGCATCTACAGAATCTGGAACCTGCAAAGTTGTCATATAAAGCAGCAAAGAAAAAGTAGAGAAGGAGAAGAAATGTGCCGTTTAAAGCTCACTGGTGTCTGTGTGCATGTATCCAGTGGAGTCAAATACATTACCCGGACAAGCTCCTGTGGGAACGGGCCTCTGGAGTTCTCCGGCACATTGATTGGAGGGATGACCCAGTCTCTTTTTATGCGTTTCAGTGTGCTGCCCGCGTTTTGCGACGGAAACACTATTTCGTCTAAATTTTTCGACGTGACTGGAGGTACGGCACGTTCCTGGACCTGCCAAAAGGAAATGATTTAGTGATTAGATATATGCAGTGGAGTGTGAGTACAGACGTTTTTAAACACCCTTGAGGAATGGCTATGAGGTTGGCAGTGCCGATCTGTGGGTGGGTTTGCAACAGACAGAAATAGCCCAACGAAGTTTTCACATTTAACTAAAGAATTCCTAAAGACGTTGGTAATCCAGTGACTAATGCCATTTCTAATGCCACTTGGACGTTTGCGCTCTAAACAGCAATTGGATAACACATAATGTGATGTGCACATTCAGGTCCAACTCACAATGACCTGAAATTTCTATCTGATGCTTTAACTTTGAGTAAAAGCTGGTAAAAGCAAAGAGTTTTAGGCAAAGGAATGCACCAAGAAATCATTTTGTAATGGGAAAAGGGTTTTAGCTTGACTGGCCTCATAGAAACTCAAACATCCATATTTATTTTACCATCAGTTGTTATTGAGGGAAGTCAATCATTTTCACAATCAGTGAGGTGAATATGATGAAGTTAAAAGAAAAAACAATGAGAAGCTAATGAAAATTATGTTCTTCCACACATAGACCTATATTGACAGTTAGGAACACCAATATACGATGCAAAACTGATCTCTCCCTCTGTTCTTGAAATCAATGACCAGTCACTCAAATAAGGGCTTTTTTAATGCTCTCCAATGGGGTTATAGAAAATGAAATTGGAATCTGCTAAAGTTGGTAAAGGCTGGCGAGAGCTTTGCCAAAGCCGAGAGATCAGAAACCGGCCACAAAAAACTCTGAATGGTTCAGCCTTTGGTGAAGTTAGAACGTCTGCTGTGCAGTTTGATTTAGTGTTTAAGCTCGTTAGCAAACACTATTTATGTTATACAGGTGAGAGTAAATTTGCAGTGGCTCATTAGTTCTCATACAGTTTGAATGTTAACAGCTAAACTCTAACTGCCTGATTAAAACCTCAGTCCATTAATGCAAACACAGAAACACGTTTGGGTGAAAAAGAGCAAGACGCAAAGAAAATATTATACATGGGCGTCGCAGAACATAAAACTTTGCAAAGATATGTCTGGAGAAACAAAAGATGTGCTGAATACCTCTCTGTCCAGGCCTGCAGCCACTGAAATGATGTCTCCAGTTTTGTTGTTGATCGGGAACATATTGGAGTTTGGACTGTCTGGAGTCTGAGACATGATCTTGTATCCGAGCATGCCATTCGC